>MU225101.1:3134832-3145153 GCA_018584345.1 Thuja plicata | reverse complement strand
TGTAAAATCAGCTTTTCTGAATGGTGACTTGAATGAAGAAGTCTACATAGAACAACCTGAAGGATTTAATCTTTTAGATGAACCAGACATGGTATGCAAATTGAAGAAAGCACTCTATGGTCTTAAATAGGCCCCAAGAGCTTGGTCTGAGAGACTTGATGGTTATCTTACCAAGATTGGATTCAAGAAAGGAGCAGTAGATTATAACCTATTCACAAGGGAGACACCTGATGGATTATTAATAGTTGCCATATTTGTTGATGGCATTATCTTTGGAGGTAATGACAAGCTCTAGTACAACATTTGAAAAAAAAATGCAGAATGAATTTGAAATGAGTATGATTGGTCCTATAAAATACTTTTTGGGACTAAATGTAAAGCAAACAGATAAAGGTATATTCATTAATAAGTCAAAATATGTGAAGGAAATACTAAAGACCTTCTAGATGGATGATTGTAAGCCAGTATGCACTCCCATGATAACAGGAAGCAAGCTTTCAAAGGATGATGATTCCATAGTAGTTGATAAGACATTGTACAAATCTATGATTGGTAAAGTCATTTATTTAACTCAATCTAGACCTGACATATCTAATACGGTTGGCATTGTTGGAAGATTTGCAACTGAACCCAAGCAGAATCACCTAATGGCAATCAAGAGGATATTCAGATATCTAAAGGGAACTATAAACTATGGTTTATGGTATCCAAAATCAGAAAATGTAAAACTTGATGTGTATATAGATGTAGATTGGGCAGGTTGTATTGATGACAGGAAGAGCACTTCAGCAGGAGCAGTATTTCTTGGAGATAGGTTGGTTGCTTGGATAAGTAAGAAGTAGAACTGTATTTCTCAGTCAACAGGAGAAGCTGAATATGTTGCAGCAACACTAAATTGTTCAACCATGGTTTGGATCAAGCAGACGGTTAAAGACTTTGGCATTCAGGTTGATTATCCTATTGTTATTCACTGTGATAATACTAGCACTATCAACATGTCTAAGAACCCTATGATGCATGCAAAGACAAAACACATAGAGATCAAGTACCATTTCTTAAGAGAAAAGGTTGTAGACAAAGAAGTTAAATTGGACTATGTAAGCACCAAAGAATAGTTGGCAGATATTTTCACAAACCCCTTATCAAAAGATACTTTTGAGTATCTCAGGGAGAAGATGGGAGTAATTCCCTCTCCTGAGTCATTTTAGAAGAAGCAGCAAGAACATCAGTCACTAAGTGACTGATGAAATGTTGACTACTCTACTTCTGGAGTAGTACATGTGCCTAATGGTTTATGGCACCCTTTGCCATTGATGTCAAAGGGGGGTATATTGTAAGGGGGGTATGTACTAAGGGGGAGCATATACTCTGGGGGAGTATATACATGGAACAAAAACTTAGTCAGAGGAACTGTAGCAGCATAAGAGAAATATTTCATGAGGATATTGAGAATATTGTAAAATAAAGAGGACACCATGAACAAAGGATATTTTTGATATCATATGTTTCCATCAATATCAAAGGGGGAGATTGTTGGAGATTTGATTCTAAGCAGTTGATTGATTGTATGTTTTTCATTGATGACAACATATAATACACAGTAGTAATTCTGTATGTACTTATCAGAATGATGACATGAAGACTTGCATGGTTAGATACATGTTGTTGACATGTTTATTATGTTATGTTCATACACACAGATCTAGATATGATGTTTTAGTCAAGTTTTGTAATTCTGTTATTGGCAGTTACAATTCTAGAAGTGTATCTGTATAGAGCTGACGTATGTAACGTATTTCTTGAGTTGCAGCTATCTTAAGGATATGTGTGTGTATATTCATGATTAGTTATGAGTTGATGATATTCATCTAAAGGTGCCAAACATGTTTCAATAAGATTGCAAAGTTAGAGTTAATTTGGTGAGGTTGACTTAGTGAAGCGTCGCGTCTATTCAGTTTATACTTACGCGGTTGTAATAATGCTTGCGTGCTTAGTAGAGCTGACAAGGATGTTATGAAGAGTTGTCTTACAGGTCCCATGATCTCATACTTTGAGAAAGATACTTATATCAAGTCAATTGTGATATGATAAGTGTGAATGATACGAAAAGAGAAGAAAGATGTACAGAGCAGATTATCAGAGTTGGTTCATTCATCAAGAGTCTATGTGAAGAAGAAGTGAAAGATTGTAATACACTGAAACTGATCAAGACAACAGGTCTACTCTATAGTTCATCATTAGATATAGTGCATATTTATTAGACAGAAGGTTGTAGCCTTCACCATCAAGCAATGAGATTTTGGACAGTGAATCCACCACCCCTAACAGGGTTATTTGTAAAAGATTCCTAACAGGGTCTGACCCTTAACCATGTCACTATACTTATTGAATTGTAAAGTACAACTCCTAACATGGTTGAAATATCTTCTAATAGGGATTACTATAAACAAGTATAGTTCATTGTGGGTGCTAATTCCCACCGGGGTTTTTACCATTTGGTTTCCCCATAATCAAATTGTGTGTTGTCTACTGTGTTATCTAATTAAGCATTTACTTTGTTATATTCTGAAGTTAAAGAAGAAAAGAATTAAAGTTATTGATAACTGATTCACCCCCCTCTTAGTTATCCTTTGGGACTATTCTAACACATCTTCCTCTTACCTTACCATTGCATGATGTTACACCTAGAGAGACTTTATTTATTGTGTGCGATGTTGATTTTTCCTCTCTTGTATTACCTTGTAAGGATATATTAGAGCAAGAAGATGACTTTAATCTTTCTCTCCATCATATTTCTCTTTATGGAGATGATTTGACGATTGATGTTAATTCTTCTCCCAATATATGTCTTTTCTATGAGCCTACTTTAGAAAATAATTTACCTTCTTTCCCCTTTAGGGATCAAGCTTTAGTAATTTATGGCGCTGCTACAATGTGCTTTATCTATAGGGATGATAATCCTCCTATTTGGGATGAAACTTTGGATTTAGATGTTGATCACTCTCTTCCTCATGAAGCCATTATGGATGATTCTACTTTTTGGGATGAACCCTTGGATAAAGACATTGATTTAACCCCTCCTCCTGACGATGCTTTGATACAAGAGGGTGATTTATTAATGGATGACATATTCATACATGATGGTGATTCCTTTTCTAAAATACACTCCCCTTATGTAGACATTTTAGAGAAAGAAAAAGACATTATAGATACTTTACCTCCATTTGGGATTCCTTTTAGTGACGAGGCATTAGCGGAGAATGATATGAATTCCATTAATGCTCTCCCTCTTAGTGATGATCTTATAGAGAATCAAGATTCTACCTCATCTCCTCCTAGGATGTATTCTTTGCTTCCTTCTTGTGAACCTGTTTATAGTGTTGAGACAACTAACATGGTTTATCCAAAACCCTTGTTGACTATCAAAGGTTGTCCTCACATTACTATCAAAGTGTATCATCTTAAAATAGAAGCACTTCCATATTAAGAACATTTATCCCTCCTTAGGGGGTGTTTTTGAGCACCATCATATTGTCCCCTCATTTCTGGACCTTCTCCTACTTCTGTGTCTATTTAGGACCTTGATTGGGCCTCTCTGGGCACCATCCCTCCCATTTGGCAAATTTTCCAGGGGTTCTGACTCCCTAGGTGAAGGTCAACCTTGACCTTGACCTGGGTCCCCCTTTCAAATCTTAAAGTCTGTCGGCTGTCGAAGGTCATCAAAAGTTCATTTCCCACTTTCGGGTCGGTTGTTTTGGGTTCCGAAGCGATGATTCTTAAATTATATTTAATATAGGTCCTATTCTAGGGATGTAGGTCTAATTGGAATTTAATTCTCCTATGTAGGCCTCTCTATAAGATTGTGCCCTAGATTCATATATCAGGAGGCTTTCTCCTCTCATTTTTCTCTAAGGATGATCAATAAAAAAAAGTGAGCTCTAAGCACAAAAAAGGGAACAACTATCATAAAGAATAAATTTAAAGATTCCATTGTTCTACATGTTTTCAAGCTCTCAAAGTGTTCAATTCTTCCTCTCAATCGTTCAAGTTATCCATTGAAGATCAAGGATTCAAGCTTTCAAGCCTTTGAAGGGATTTGGTTCAAGCATTCAAGATTCATCATTCAAGCCCTAGATCTATCCATCATGATGGTGTGATCTTCCTTCAAGATCCTTTGTGCATCCTCAAGACTCATTCATTCTCTCTTCAAGGTTGATTCCAAGCATACATTCATGGAGGTTTATGGTTTCTAATATTGATTCCAAGCTTTGATATTTTGCATACTTATTTACATTCAAAATACAATTGCATATCTATTGAATACCATAGCTTCATCATTAGATCTATTTGTACTACTTGCTAGCATTCTTTATTGAAATTATTGATTTCAAGGTTAATTCATAAATTGGGTTTTGACTAAGGCAAACCCCTCCCCAAACAAACAATCCATTTTTCTTGTAGGTATAGGTTCAGAACAACATATCAAAGCGTAGATTCAGATACCCTTTTCAACAAACTTTCAGGATCTGGAAATAGATTTCCTATTAGAGACTTTTTAGGTTGATTCTTCCCTAGGTTAGAATCATAAATTCTAGGTCAATGGTGACATTGACTTGAGGGTCAAAATCGAAACTGTGTCAGAACAGAAAAATATTTATGGGTTTTGTTCATTTCTGTATTTCTATTCCAGATTCAGTCTCAGATTTTCTAAAAACTGGGTGCAGACCCCTGAAGATAGCATTCTTCCAATCTAAAACATTTCAAGGTTAGTACTTTTCTCTTATCCATTTCAATTAAAGTTCTTAATCTATCTAAATCTATCACATATTCAAATCTATAAATGGGTATTTAAGATCTTCCTCTTTTCTCTTAGTTCCAAATTATTGATTCGTTTATGCATTGATCATTCCTTTGGGGTTAATCAATTTGGATCCTTCATTTGTGCATCTAGGGATAAAAGGAGATAATCTTATTTACCCCCATAACATATTTAAATTTTATCATTTTATATGTTACACAAAGGTAAACCTATGGAATCTTTAGAATCTTTCAATGATCAAGATTCGATAGCTCATGCCTATCGTACAAGGAATAAACCTCAACCTAATCTAGTGGTTCCTACTTCTTTACCACCTTCTTAACCCTTTCTTCCTCCTCCACCCCATCTTCCTAGCCATGAGTATGATTTGATAAACTAATTACGCAATACCCCTGCCAAGATTTCTTTATGGGAGCTTCTTCAAACTTCACCTACCTACCATGACCCCTTGCAAAAAGCTCTAGAAACTCTTCCAACTCTACCTCCTAATCAAGTGAACATCAATGGCTTCTTATAGTGCATGCATGCTACCTTGGGTCCTCCTGACATTGTATTCAATCAAAAGGATTTACCTTCTAAAGAAGTACAAAATCAATATGATGCTCTTATGGTTGCTGTTACTATCAATAAGAGTATCATTCATAGGACCTTGATTGATAATGGATCTGGGCTTAATATTTTTAGCATGGACATGCTCAAAGTGATTAAATTTGATTTTTCAACTATTCAAACTGATAGTAATCCTATACGTGGCTTTGATAACATTGATAAGAAAATTTTGGGCATCATTACCTTACCTATGAAAGTAGGTCTGAGTATCCTGAATACTCATTTTCATTTTATGCCTAGACCTATTAATTATAACCACCTTTTGGGTAGGCCTTGGTTGCATGGGATGCATGCTATTCCTTCCACCCTTCATTGTAAATTCAAGTTTATTCACAATAACATGGTGTATATACTTCATGCAGATGATGCACCGAATCCTTGTTTGAATATTCAAACCCACAATACTCCTATTACTAATAGTAATCCTTCTTCCTCTAATGATCTTCCTAGAGATGATTTGGGAACCTTTGATTTTAATCCTACCTTTATTGGAGAGTATAAAGTTTCTAATATTGATTTTATGAAGCAATAAAGAGAGTTTGAACAACGAGCTTTTTCTTCTACTTCTAATTCCCTTTGTAATAATTTTGTCGATGCTTCTACCCACTATGAATATGTCAAACCTACTAATGATGACATAATGACTACTGAAATTCCATTGACTCCTTCTGATATGGCTTCTCATTATGGTCCTGGTTATCATTTACTAGTTAAACAAGGATTCCATGGTCAAGGATGTGATAAGCATAAACATGGAATTCAAATGTCCTTATAGAATGGGGGGCATGAGAATTCTTATGGATTGGGATTTAATCCTCAACAACATATCAATGTTTCCAACATCTCAAATAACACTTCAAATCATGATGACACTATGAAGGAATTTGACCAAAAAGTTCTTTTGCCTAAACTCCTTCATGCTAAGATGACTACTAGGCCTAAACACAAAAAGAAACATAGTCCACACTTGAAGACTCTTCCTTTTTGTCTATATCATAGATTTAATGATTACTCTACTAATGAATGTCAAGCTTTACATTATAAGATTAGGCAGCTCATTGATAGTAAAGTTATTTATATATCATGTGGCAATGAGTTGTATTTCAATCGTGTTTTCTCCAAATAACATTTGTGTTCCTATTATGGAACTCTACATTATGTAAACAATGATTAGCCTAATCCTTGGGGGCTCATTGTCTTTCATAGTGTTGTAAGCAATATAATAGGTCCCCTTTCATCCTTGTTCCTACACTTGGGGGGAAATGATGCCATCTCCTTCTTTTCTGTCTTTCCGGGATCCACTTTTCCCTTGGTTAAGCAACATCTATCTATTATGTGATATTCAATCATACATGAAAATTTTGGTTCGCATTGAGGATCTATGTCCTTGATCATAACCTATTTCATTGTTTGACATTGGGTTTCCATTGCTGATAAATCTCTCACCTTGGAAACTGAATAGTGTTCTATCCCTCACAAGGGTTACTTTTTCACTTCTTGCATGATATCTCCTTGCATTCATCCCTTCCATGGCCTCATAGGAGCCATGACCTTCTTGGTCTTGAATGGGTATTGTCTATGGACATTTTCTTGATGCTGAATAATTATTTATCCTTGTTCTTTTCTTTCCTTAACATGACAAAATAGTATGTACTTTGCCATCTTATGGAGGGGGCATATATATGGCCTCCCTCATTCTATATTATGCATTTTTATTCTAACCTTTTGTTTTGTAGAATGCTAAATCCTCTGAAGGTAACACACATAAGTTGCTAAATCCTGAAGAGATACACATTCAATTACAATTCAATATGCTAAATCCTTGAAAGGTAACGCACATAAGTTGCTAAATCCTGAAGAGATACACATTTTACAAATGTATTTCATGGTGATTTGAGGATATGGATCCATGGGTACTTCATAAAAGCCATCAGAAGATGCACTACATACATGCACAAAGCCACCAAAAGGTGCACAACTTTATGGGGTGACTATCAATTTTTCTCCTTGTGGGCCATCCTATCCTTTTTGTGGTTCACAGTGAGATACCCACATCTTACTGGGCGAGCTATTCACACCCTCTCTCTTTTTCTCTTTCACTGGTGATATCTCTCTTATTGTGATCTTAGGGTTGATAAAGAATTAAGTCTCTAGGGGCTTGAGGATTCCTTTTTCCCTTTTGATTTCAATAAGATTATCATTTCTTCATGATCTCCTTTACCAAGAGTTTAGATCGAGTCCATACTCTTGCTAAAGTGGGGGCTAATTGTATAGTCAGAAAATGGAAGCACTTCCATTGTGGGTTGGTTTAGCCTTCCAAGTAAGTGGTTTGGGTTCATGTCAAGTGCCTTGAATGGGTCCTTGAATTAGATCTATCTTTCCCCCTATTCTTCCCCATTTCCCACTTTTCTCCGGCCTGTTTCTGGCATCCTAAACTGCAAAACTGAGATTTTTGACCTTAGGGTCAAAATCAACCTTTCTAGGTCAAGGTCAAACTCAATCTTGACCTAGGTCAAGGTTTAAATCTACCTTGACCTAGGTCAAGGTTGACCTTGACCTTGACCTAGGTCAAAATTGACCTTTTTCTGGCCCAGGGTCCATATTTCAAGTTTCTGGGGTTTCTAGATGTCGGGCTTTGGAAAAGTTTATTTCCTGCCTCCGTTGGCTTTTTTGGGTTCCAAAATAATGAATCTTAAATAATATTTAATATAGGTCCTCTTCTAAGGTTATAGGTCTAATTTTAATTTAATTCTCCTATGTAGGCCTGTCTAGAAGATTGTGCGCTAGATTCATATATAAGGAAGCTTTCTTCTCTCATTTTCTCTAACCATGATCATCAACTATAAAAGACTTAAGAAGTGAAATATAAAGGTGAAGAAGCAAGATTTGAAGCAAGCCAAGTAGCCATTGAAGAATTCATATATCTCAAGCATTCAAGCATTCAAGCATCCAATTCATCAAGGAGATCCATTGGTAGCCATTGAAGGATTCAAGCTCTATGGAGCCCTCTTGTTGAAGATTTCTACATCCATATCCATGAAAACTTATTCCTATTCAAATATCCATTCAAGATTGGTGTTGAAGATCTATAAGTAATTTATTTGAGACATCCTACATCCTACATTCTACATTCTATGTTCTACATTCTACATTCTACATCCATTTGGTGCATACATACTTGTGGATCCACGGATTCAAATCTACCACAAGGGTTTCCATACAAGCAAGGTGAATTTGTTCATTTAATTTGTTTTACTTATGCAATTTTAATTATACTTTGAGGTTAATTCCAAAACCTAGGTTTGACCAAGGCAAACCCCTCCCCCAACAAACAAACCATTTTTCTGGCAGGGACAAGTTCGAAACAATGAGTTGGAGTGCAAATTCAGATACCCTTTTTAGCAAACTATTAGGAGCCAGAAATAGAATTTCTGTCAGAGGTTTTAGACGTCGATTCTACCCTAGGTTGGAATTGGAAATTCTAGGTCAATGGTGACATTGACTTGAGGGTCAAAATAAGAACTGAGCCAGATCAGAAAAAGGTTTCTGGGTTTTGTCTGTCTTTTCATTTCTATTCCAGATCCAGTTGTAGATTTTCTAGAAACTCAACACAGGCATCATAAAAAGGGTATTTCTAGATCTGCTATGATGTGAGGTAGGTATTTTACTCTATTATTCTTTGCAAGTATTTCCAAATTTACACCCCTTATCATAAAAATTAAATGTAAGTGTATAATATGTGCATAGGGTCACTTTTATGAGAAAATCTCCATTGTTCTAAACCTCATCCATATTTTCTTCTATACAAATCCATAATTCACGCTCATCATTCACTAATCATGTTACATCTATGTGGTTGGCGTTAAATAAGTCTTCACCAATCCACACACTACAAATGATGTAATAAAGAATCCAATGACCCAATAATCACAAAGAATGTTATCCCATGTATCTTCTACCATTCCTTAAGCTTGCATACCATAACTCATGCTTGCATCCAAGTTATTCCAAAAACCCAGAGACCATCTCTGTCATAATCCTTTGTCACTACACTGTAGTCAATCTTCACCAAAATAGCTATAACTCATGCAAACACCAATATGAAATCTAATGACCTTAGATATAAGTTGTACATAATTCCTCTACACAACTTCATTCTTAGATATGTTGAAACATCATACATTGTCCATACACTGTAGAAGTTGATAAATTCAAATTCACAGCTTGCCAAGAACACATGCATGCAAAATACCTGTTGCAAAGATTGAAGCCAACAACAAAAAAAGTAGAAACCCTTCTATGCTCAAAAGGTGAGAGCTCAAAAATGTATTCGAAGAGTATGAAAAAATAAATACAAGCATTCGACCTTAAAGGTGAATGAAACCCTAAAAACATAAAAGCTAGGTTGCGCAATATAATTAATATAAAGTATTAATTATATGCACCTAAGAGATAGCTTAAGCAAAAAAGAGTAAGAACAACTGATTAATCTAACACCCCCCCTTAAGTGAAGCTCAGGAGGTAAGCTAGCCTAGCACAGCTAAGAAAGCAGGAAAAGGGTCCCGGCAACAAGGCCTGATCAGGTACCCAGAACAAGGAAATCTCTGTAAACTGGAGACAAAGGAGAAAACCCAGTGGGAAAAACTCCTCTCCAAAAAGAGATGTAAAAGCAAGCAAAGACACAAGGAATGACTTCAAGAGACTCTCTCAAAGCCAGTAGTACAATGCGTGCTGCCAACCCCCCCGTGAGAGAGGGTTAAGGCTTTAAAGCCCCCCCGGAATGAAAGAACCCCTGGATCAATGAACAAACCACCATGACTCCAATGCAAAGGAGTGAAAGGAAGTGGACACTGAAGAGGTGACCTCGAAAGATGAGGTGTCACAGGAAGGCCG
>MU225101.1:3095438-3120717 GCA_018584345.1 Thuja plicata | reverse complement strand
CAGATCAAAGACTTATGTAGTTGCATTCTAACAAGTGCATCACATTTAAAATCCTTTTGTAGAAGGTGGACTTAACCGTTCTTTACAAATCTCTTAACAGAGTGCACACTTAACAGTGTTGCTAAAGTTTCAAACAAAGTAGATCTTAACAGGTCTCCACTGTAATACTCCTAATAGGGTAGGTCATCTGAAGTGACAAATCCAAAGAGAAAAACCTATATGGACAAGTACTGTCCTACGTGCAAGATGAATGGGCATACACATAAAGAATGCTGGAAAAAAAACAAGGCATGGACACCAAAAGAAACTGATAAAAGCTACAAACCAACAAGAGTAGGTAACTCATATGTTTGGGACTATAACACATGGGTAAATTGCACAGCATGTGGAAGGTATGGTCATATTGCTGCCAACTGTATGAGAAAGTGGACCAAAAGGTCAAGAGATTGGACCAATCTAGGTATGACATGCTTGCACTATCATAAGGTTGGACATGTGATAAAAGATTGCAAAGACCGACTGACAGACACAAATACACATCCCAATGGAAATACCATTGATGACATCAAAAGAATGAGAAACAAGATGTGGGTAAAAGCCACAAACACTAAAGGTGCTGGAATAAGCAATGCAAATGGTGCCACCTCATCCAATGGATCTAGTGACATCACTACATCCAACTAGATTGCACAAGTAAGTATGGAACTACATTATGACAAGTTACATTATACATCATTTCCATCATATATAGTTCATATTGTAACATTAGCATGAATAAAGATGCAATATATTGTTATTTGCTAAACTATTGAAAAACAACCATCAGCTATAGGGCACAATTTGCATCGGTGAACACACATAGGAAAGTTAGCATTACTTACCGGAATGTATTGGTCATTACACAAGCTAAGTGTAAACCGACGGATATCGGTGAAAGTTGAATCAACAAAAGATGTCTTCGCAACCTCACTGTCAATCATCGGTGAAGTCTCCAAAATCACTAGCTACTCTGATTCTTGGCACAAACACCAGAGATGTTATGATGTCTTTACCGACAAAATCAGTCTTTATAAACTGATGAGTTGGTAAGCATTAATGACAACTTAGGGTACAAAGAGGTTATAAAAGCTCGACGAGTAAACTCATTTTTGCACCCGCAATTTTTGAGTAGAGCAGAGCAAACTAGAGTGATTTAAGAGCAGATTGGAAAGTGACCCAACATAAATCATTGTGATCGGAGGCATTCACATTCATGGGCAATCACAAAGAATCTGTAAGTAATCATACTCACCAATCGCACTGTTATTATTTACGAAAAGCCCTAAATTGCAAACAAGATGGCATCGACTTCTAGAGTAGAGAAGATTAAAGAGGATAAGAAGAAACCCTTCAAGATTGTCAGTAGAGGTGTGTGTGCTGAACCTAAATACAAGCTACGCCCTAAAATAGCTTCACAACCTGACGATGCTGGAGCATTCTCCCAAATCTCACCTAGTGTTTTACTGGTAGAGGACGTAAGGTCCTACAATCACTGCAAGATCTCAGAGATAGGAGATCTAGACCTAGATAATGCTTATAGGGCATTATGTGATGATGCTAGAAATCTCAAAGAAGAGAATAAACACTTGGAAGTAAAGGGACTCACAAATGCACTGCATTTTCCCAAGGTTTTCAAAACAGAATGAATTAAAATTGTTCTTAGCAGAGTTCAAGACAAGGCTCTATGGCTAAATAAATCAAAGGCAATAACAAAGGATGTTATTCACACAGTTACTGGTTATCCTACAACTGATAAACCATAGGCTCACAAACACCCATCTCTAGTAGAAGTTGAAAGACTAACTGGTGCTAAATTAGATAAAAGGGCACTAAAGGTCAACACCATTACCGACGTAGAGTTAAATTTTGGAGCATGTGTTGTTGGATACAAGATATTCCAAGCAAGCCGAATGAACAACATATCTAGCACTACTATGAGCACATCATACAATATTATCAAACAGGGGAAGAAGATGGATCTAGCAGAGATCTTACTACATCAATTTCAGGAGAACATGTGCACAATAAGGTCTTCAAGGAAAAACACATGTAAGTTTGGTTCCCTCATAATGCGCATATTCTTTTACTTTGAAGAATACTTTCCTTCCATTGGAAAAGTTACATGGGACACAAGCAGACCCATTACCATTCAGATAGGTGAATTCATAGAATCACTAGGAATAGATTTTGATAATGTAATGCATGAATATTTCAAAACCATTAAGGAAATGCTACAAGTAAGAACTAGGATTCCTAAGAATCTGATAGAGGAACACCATGAAGAAATATGTTTCATGGTAGATACTAATTTCACATACATACAAGCAGTAGTTCCCAGAAAATCATGGCTTTCAAAATTAGATTATGAAATCAAAACAGGATTAGCCAATGAGTGCATTAAGGCACTATTTAATGAACCAATAGACAACAAACAACTAAGATTTGGTACCTATGAAGAGGCCAAACTAAAGATTAAGACAAATCTTGTTGTCAAGAAGGCTGTAAAATAGTAAAAAATAATGGTGAAGAATCTAAAAAAGAACTTGAAAATATCTTCTGAAGGAGAAGAAGAAGAAGAAGGTGAGGAGGAACAAAAGGGTAGGGAGGAAATCACTAAGGATAAGCTTCCATTAGTGATACAGCAGAGCAACAAGAATCAGAGGAAGAAAATTCTGATTCACCACCTCCTCCTCCACCAAAGAAGTCTAGAACAAGAAGTCAAACAACAAAATATGCAACTCCTTTTCCCATGGTGAAAGGAAAGGTGTATAAGAGGAAACCTGACACACAAAAGGCAAAACAACCAGCTAGAGCACCTGCCAAAAGGAGGAAATATGTTTAGACTGATGAGGACTTAGAGGATTTAGCTATGGATGAACCTGACACTGTAAAACTAGCAAAGGAAACAACAAAGGTTACATCATCCACTGAGAACATCGATGAAATATATAAGAACATTTCTGAAGCTACATCTGTTGCACATCCTAATATTAGGAAATGGTTAAGATGGGATATTGAAGAACATAATAAGATTGAAGATTCACTTATTGCTAAGATGTGCAGACACTATTATGTCCCACTACACTTCACTAATCATGATGTTCCATAAGAGCTATTAGATAGAATTTCTTCTAGATTCACTTTTGCACTTCATGAGGAAAAGAGGATAAGAGAAAGAGTGCTGGTCTCTCTTATGCCTCTTGAATCAACAAGAGAAGAAATCAATGAAGTCATGGAGAAATATGCAAAAAGATTCTCACCCAAATTGAGAGCTTATAAATTTGTTAAAGAGAAGCTTATAGAGCTTGAATAAGAAACACATAAAATATGGAGTGAGATACTAAATCCTGATGAGGAGAGTAGTCATGAAAAGGAACCTATCACCAAAACTAATAATTCAAAAATTGAGTTAGACAGTGAAGAGGTACAAATCACAGGCCAAAAATAGACTAACATTGATGAAGACTGGCCAAAGGATAGTGAAAATGATCAAGTACTAGCAAGCCCCATCCACATCAACTTAGAGGATGAAGAAGTTACCAAAGAAGAACTGTTAATAAAAGATAACTTAGATGTTGATATAAATGATGAATCTTGGTTAGAAAACATTGTCAATACCGCTACAGGTCAAGACTCGGCAATAGATATTCAAATAGATGAAGACATCACTGCTGCAAAGGGAAATACCGATGAACAAGACACTGCTATTGACACTATAATAGTCAATATGTCGAAAAACATGAATATATTAATAGATGCTATTGATATTCAGTCTAGTCAGGATAAATCATCTAAGAAAGATGATGATATACCCAAGGATATGGGTACCGATGAAAACAAAGTTGCATCCAACACTCCCAAGGGTACCGATACATAAATGAAGGATGCAATCGATGATCAGCAAGATGTATCAAAAGATCAAAACAAAGAGACAGATGAAAAAATTGATGATACATTGAGAGAGGTTGAGGAAAAAGAGAAAAGTGAAGGAGTCAAGCAGGATGAAGGGACAAAACTCAAAGAAAACATATCTGTTGATACACCCAAGGCACATGAGGAGACATCTTCACCAAACTAGCAGGTGGACTCAGAATAGATACACAAGGATGCCTCATCCTCTCAACACTCACCCACCGAGTCAACCCAATCTCACGCTTTATAGATGATGGTACATCAATCAGCCACCTAGCCAAAGAACAAGAAAAAGAAAGTAGTAAAGAAAGACATCTTGGCTGTCACACTGGATGAAATAATTGAAGTTCCAAACTGGGATATTACCACTTTGGATAGTGACAAACTTCAAGAGTTTGGAGTGCTATGTCAGAGAAAGGCTATTCATAAGAAAATGATACAAAAACACAAAGAAAAAATATCACTTGACAAGGAAAGAGATATACTCCAACAACTTGTTCCTGAAGTAAAACTTGAAGCAAATGCTACAGTAAAGGAACAAATTGCTATTCTTACCGACGCCATCATAGAGCAAAGTATAGATGCAAAGCAGGCTATGGAAGAACAAGCAAAGAAGAAATATTAGTACAAATTAATTGATAAAATCAGCCAAGAAGTGGCATTGAACAAGGTAAAGATCTCTGAACTCACTGATGAATTAGAGCCAATGATTGTTGAAGTAATCACCTTAGCTCAAAAGATGTGCACACTTGAGAATTTTGCAAAAGAAAATAGTAAAAAATTAGCAGAAATAGATTCTAATGTCCCAACCAGTGCACAAATCCTAACCTCACATGCCAATAGTATAAAGGCACATCATGACACAATCATAGAGGCGAATAGGCTAAGGCAAGAAATATGGGATGCTAAAACTCAATTCAGAGGTGAGATTACTGAACTACAGGCACACATTCTGCCTAATCTTACTATTTTACAACAACATATTTCTAATGCTAGAAATCTTATAGCAACCCCCTAGATGTCTGTACTAGACATCATCTATGATATACATGTAAGGATTTCACTGCAGCACATGGCTCTAGAAATGCTGAAGGAGAAATGAGAAAAGATGATGGAGGAGATCAAGTCCTCACATTCCCACCTTTTTGAAAAGCTGTAAGTACCTTTGCCTTTAGAATCAAAAAAGGAGGAAAGGAAATGTATATAGTTATGTACAATATATATATCAGAAAGAAAAAGGGAAAAGAAAAATATATAAGGATATGTATATATACGTACTTACACTTACCGACATATACATAGGGGGAGTCATTCAAATGACTAAGGAAGAAGTATACACAGGTGTACATACTAATACACTCAGTATGTTGCACATATGTTTTTGATACTAATGTCAAAGGGGGATATTGATGACATTATTTTTCCATTAGTACACTTAGTGAAAAACATTGACAGAGATCATCGACAGACTAAAGCATTACCGCCATACTACAAGCATGACCGATAGATTACAAGCATTATCGGCGAACAACGAGCATACCCGACAGAACACAGAGGTCACAAGAAAAATGCTAAGTATGGAATTGACAAGCATCACTAGCGACACAGTTTTGAGAACTAACCCGACAGGAACAGAAAAGGCATACCTGACGACCAGTTCAAGAAAGAAACACCGACAACCAAGAAAACCAACCGTCAAAACTGACAGCCCGTTAAAGAACCTGCAAAAAGTGGATCTGATTTTTACACGACGGATAAAGCAATGTAATTCTATTTATAGAGTTTTAATTTGTTTTAAATCATAACTTGAGGGTCAAGAAAGCTTTATGTAAGTGTTTTAAAGCATCCCAATGGATCTAAAATATATCTAACTAAAGATCAAGGTCAAGTTGTAAACCTTGGATCTAGAGTTAACTTGAGTAGCATGAATCAAGAATTGAGCCAAAACTAGTATAAATAGATGTTCAACTCAATTGTGAGTAATGAATTCATTGTTGTTGATAGCCACGAAGAGCATCTAAGGAGTAGAAGGTAGAATTCATGCAAAGTTTAAAAACAGATCACATCACTTGTCAAGAACACAGAGAGGCTACCGACGAGCAGATAAAGGTATTATTCAATTATGGAAGGATGATTACTAATATGTATGAAGCTTTATAGGATCTGTTATCAACAATTAAAGATTACATACATCATCAGATCAAAAACTTATGTAGTTGCATTCTAAAAAGTGCATCACATCTAAAATCCTTTTGTAGAAGGTGGACTTAACCGTTATTTACAAATCTCTTAATAAAGTGCACACTTAACAGTGTTGCTAAAGCTTCAAAGAAGTAGATCTTAATAGGTCTCCACTGTAATACTCCTAATAGGGTAGGTCATCAAAAGTGACCAATTGTAAGCCTTAACTGGCCCCTTCTTATTTGCAGATAGTGAAGTCTTGTGGGTAACAATCCCCACTGCAGTTTTTACTTCCTAACAGGAGTTTTTTGCGATATCATATCTTGTGTTATGCATTATCTATTTTCATGAATGTTTCTGTTATGGTTACATACTAAAATAACTTATGATATGATTGCATATACATAAAGAAAGATGAACAGTTAGATAAGATAATTTACAAACTGATGATTAAGGGTTAATGGGCTAACCAAGAAAATTTTTAGAGGTACTGATTCACCCCTCCCCTCTCAGTATATAATTCCAACACAAATATGCTTTATTGTGTTCCTGCAATCACTCCCCCTGAGGATTAGATCCAAGCATCAAGTCCAAAGAATAATATATCTCTAATAACTACTGGGGTGATGCATTCATTCATAATCTAGTTCCCACAAGGAGGGGTTCTCACCCCAAGTATACCTTTGAGATACTCAAATGAATCTTTTGACAAAGGTTTGGTTAATATATCTATTATTTTCTCCTTTGTACTAATGCACTCAAATCTAACATCCTTTTCTACAACCCTGTCTCTCAAAAAGTGATACTTGATTGAAATATGTTTAGTCTTTGAATGCATAACAATATTCTTTGACATATTTATGAGTACTTATATTATCAAAATGAATAACAACTGGTTTTTCAAAACTTAGGCCAATATCCTTCAACATCTTCTTCATCCAAACAATTTGTGTACAATTTATAGAAACAACTACATTTTATGATTCCACAATAGATTGAGCTATAAAATCCTTCTTTTTACTCTACCAAGAAACCAACCTTTTTCCAAGGAAAAATGCTCAACCATTAGTTCTTTTTCTATCATCAAAACTTCCCACATAATCAACATTAGTATAAGCATGCAATATAAAATCATCAAAATTTTCATATGATAAACCATATTCCAGTGTTCATTTCAAAAAAATGAACATCCTTTTAATTGTAGCAAGGTGAGTCTCCTTAAGATCAACTTGAAACATTGCAACAATTCCAACTATACTAGCTATGTCTGGCCTAGTGTGAGTTAAATACTACAAACCTCTAATTATGGACCTATATTTTATCTGAAAAACACTTTGAGATTCATCAGTAGTAGTAATCTTGCATCTAGTTACCATGGGTGTTCTGACATGTTTACAATCTTCCATCCCAAACCTCTTTAGAAACTCCGTAAGATACTTGGTTTGAGAAATAAAAATACCATGTTTACTTTGAGTAATTTAAAAACCAAGGAAGAAATTCATTTCACCAATCATATAAATTTCAAATTCACTTTTCATTTCTTCATAAATTTTTTTTCTCATTTCATCGTTGCCTCCAAAAATAATGTCATCCACAAAGACTTCAATAATCAAGATTCCATCTTCACTAGTTCTCAAATACAAGTTACTATCGACGCTACCTTTTTTGAAACCAAGATGCAATGAATACCTCTCAAGTTGAGAATAACATTCTCTAGGTGCTTGTTTCATTCCATACAATTCCTTTTTCAACTTGAAAACCATGTCCCCATTATCTGCTAAAGGAAAACCATTAGGCTGCTCAATGTAGACTTCTTCGTCTAGATCACCATTCAGGAATGTACACTTCACATCCATCTGATACACCTTGAAATATTTATGTGCTGAATAAGAAAGGAACAATCCTTCTTCCTCTAACCTCACAATAGGTGCAAATGTTTCTTCAAATTCTATACCTTCCTATTGTGAATAGCCCTTGTAGACCAGTCTACCTTTATTTCTCTCAACTATGCCTTCTTCATTCATTTTGTTTCTGAAAACCCATTTAGTTCCAATTATATTCTTGTGCTTAGGTCTAGGAACCAATTCCCAAGTGTTGTTCTTCTCTATCTTATCTAATTCCTCATGCATTTCCTTAGTCCAAGATTCATCTCTACATGCTTCATTAGTAGTCTTAGGTTCTACTTGCAAAATCAAACAAAGCTCATTTCTAACTTTAGACTTTGTCATCATGCCCTTGATAGCATCACCAATAAACTGATTCTCAAGATGATTCATCTTAACATACCTTGGTGTCTTTGAGGTTTCTATAGGCTCATCCAAGAATATCTGAAATTCATTACCAATCTCAAGATTTTGTTCCATCTCTTGACTTTCATTTTTCTTATCATTCTGTAGGATCTAAATCCGAAACCTCTCATCAACTTTTACATTAGCACTTTCAACTATTTTTCTCAATCTCAGATTGAAACGTTTATAAGCCTTTTTTTTATTAGAATAGCCAAGGAAAATTTCTTCATCACTTCTAGCATCAAACTTTCCAATTTCATCCCTTTTGATATAACACTTGCTACCAAATATTCTAAAGTATTTTATAGTAGGAGCATAACCAAACCAAATTTCATAGGGTATCTTATTAGTACCTTCTTTGATCTAAATTATGTTCAAAGTGTAGACAGTAGTACTGACTATTTCTCTCCAATGCATATGAGATACACTACCTTCAAGCAACATTGTCCTAACCACATCTAGTATGGTTCTATTTATTCTTTCTGCCATCCCATTCTGTTGTGGTTTCTTAGGAGTAGAAGTCTATCTTTGTATCCCATGCTTCTAGCAGTAAATTCTCCACCTTCATCTAACCTCAAACATTTTATCTTTAGACCTGATTCATTCTCAAATTTTTCTTTAAAAATCTTAAACTTATCAAATGCTTCAAACTTTTCTTTGAGAAATGCAACCCACATCATCCTAGAATAGTCATCAACAAAAATTATAGAGTACCTTTCACCATAGTAGGATCTAGTACTTGTAAGACCACAAAGATTTGTATGTACCAAATCCAAATTTCCTTTTGCTGAAAAGGATTTATCTGAAAGATGCTCTTAGTTAGTTTTCCCATCACACATTCTCTACGCATAGTATTAGTAGGCTTCACAATTTTTGGAAAATATCTAAGTGCATTAGTGTTACTGGTTATTAAAATATTATCAAAATTTATATCACAAAACCTTCTATTGCATTAAAAAATGTCATCTACGTTCACAACAAAAAAAGTTTCCTTAGTAGGATTTAACTTAAACATATTACCTCTTGACTTAATACTTGATGCGATCAAGTTTCCAAATTGACCTATGATTTTATATTTTCCATCCATGAACTGTAAGTGATATCCCTTGTCTACAAGTTGTCCAACACTCAAAAAGTTGTGCTTAAGTCCATCAACAAGTAAGACATCATCAGTGTTAGTTTTACCATCAAGAGAGATTGAACCTATTCCAATGATCAACTTAGGAGTGTTATCAACAAATATGACTACACCACCATCATATCTATTTAGTTGAAAATTTTTATCTTTATCACCAGTCATATGATGTGAACAACCACTATTAATGATCCATTTTGATTTATTTTCAACATGCGAGACTAGGGATTTTTCTTCATGGACTAGTTCATCATCTTTAATAGAAATAAATCAGATTTCATTCCTATCATTCATAGAATAACCATCAGACACACCTTCACTAGCATAGTAGCATTACTCATCCTTGGCGTAATTAGGCTTATAAAACTTAGGATTATGCTTTGGAACCCTTGTAGGACATCTAGAAGCAAAATGACCAATCTTATTACAAGACAAATTTTTGAGGGGTAATTTTCCTTCAGATTTACCCTTACATCTCTTTTCCTTTTTTCTATTAGAGCCACAAGTTCATCCAGTTTCCTTTCTTCTTCTTCTTCTATCTCTTCCCACTCATCAACATATTATCCAAGATTTGCATGTCTATTAATTTTTCTAGAGATTGAAAGACTTGATAAATTTATTTTGTCATTATGAACAGTAGCCTTGAATGCAGACTCTACTTTGGATAATGCATCATGTAACTTTGCGGTCTCAAAGGTTGTCAAATTAGCAATCAAGACTTCTCTGTTGAAATTTTTTGTCAGTGTCATGATCTCGTCTATCGCTTGAACTTTAGTTTTGTAGGCAGGTGTCAAGGATCTATTAATATTTGTGATCACTTCATCCTCAGTATATGTGCCTCCTAAATTTCTAATTCTAGTAATATCCTCTGTAACCCCCTATACATATGCTCTAACATTCTCATCATCTTACATCCTTAGATTCTCCATTTTATCCTTTCAATTCTATATTTTTTCTTTCTTAGTGTACTAATCTCCTTCATATAAATCCTTTAGCCTTGTCTAGATATTGTGAGCTGAATCAAGATATTCAACCTCTAAAAATTATACCTCAGAGAATGCACATATCATTTCTTCTCTTGCAACCATATTGCAAGAATAAAATTTCTTTTCTTCATCAGTAGCATTTCCTAATTCATCTTTTACCTTGATCGATCCATCCTTCTTTGTAATCATCCAGTGATCAATTCCCAAACAAATCAGATGGGTTCTCATCTTGTTCTTCCAACTGTCAAAGTTTTTAGCATCAAATTTTGGAATCTCCTTCCTATAGTAAGCCATCTCAGGATCACCTCAAGTTGTTAGAATTTATCTCAGAGGACCACAATCTCTGATACCAATTGTTAGGAATCAATACAACTAAGAGGGGGGGATGAATATGTTGTATGCCAAATATTTAAACTTATAAATTAATTACTTAATGCAAACATGAACACTTCAAGAACAACACCATAACACAAGTATTTTTTTTTGAGGAAAACCCTGATAAGGGAAAAATCCCATTGGGAATTAATACCCACAAATAATGCAATAGAACTATTGTATCCCTGTTAGAATATCCAGCCATGTTAGGAGTTGATTGTAACATCTAGTACAAAGTCCTTGTTAAAGGACAAACCCTGTTAAGAGTCTTCTCAACCCTGTTAGGAGTTGAATGAAATTTTGAGCTCACTGCCCAAGAACACTACCCAAAGTGAAGATTAAATCCACCTTCTGAAGGTTAAACCCACCTTCTAGAGCCACTGTCCAAATAGAAGTATAAAAGTATACTTATAACAATGAAATAATTGATAACAACTTGATTTTCCTAGGTAGTTCCAATGAAGTTCATTAAAAAAATAATCACTTCTCTACATCCAACAAAACTCACATCCACATACTCACAACATCCAATCCATACAATCCATTTCTTTTCACATGAATACGCTACTTTCCTTTATACAAGTTACAACAAGCAATTAGGTTAACCTGTCAAGACTTCCCTAATGCACAAAAAATTACATAGAACTTTGTTAAGTTACACATGATACCTTACACAAGTAAATAAAAAATAAAAATCATCAGTTATGTGCCAAGATCCATAATTCATGCTTGTCATTCACTAAGCATGTTACATCTCTATGGTCAGACCTAAATAGGTGTTCACTAGTCCACACGCCACAACTGACATCATCAAGAATCCAATGACCCAAGAATCATAAAGAATGTTCTCCCATGTATCTTCTATCATACCTTAAGATCACATACCATAGCTCATTCTTGCATCCAAGTTATCCCAAAAACTTAGAGACTATCTCTGTCATAATCCTCTGTCACTGCACTGTAACTAGTCTTCACCAAAATAGTTATAACTCATACAAACAACAATATGAAATCCAATGACCTTAGATATAAGGTGTACATACTTACCTCTAAACAACTTCATGATCGCATGTATTGAAAGACTGTACACTATCTGTACACAACTGTCAATCTTGTATGTACCTTTGATAACCAGTCTTTCTAAAACTTCTAATGCATGCAACTGAAACATATATTGGCATCAATGACAAAACATGAATGTCAAAACCTCAATAAAAAAAAATTCTAATAATGTTACCTCTTAAATGATTTAGATGTGGAACGATTGGTCAATTGGCTACAAGGTGTCTAGAGAAAAGTCCTAGGAAAAAATTAAAGAACATCAATAAGAAATATTATTATGTTAATGAAGATGCTAGTATTTCAGATGATGAGTTAGAAACATAAGATTGTATATTCTATGTATAAGAATAAAAACCAAGGATTGACATTTCTAAAATTTGTCTAGAAGTTGATGATGATGTTGAGATTGATTTGTAGGTTAGAAGGAACAAGAATGAATGGTTGATTAATAATGGTTGTTCAAATTATATGACTGGTGATAAAAGTAAATTTGTAACACTTGAGAAATATGATGATGCTCCTGCTAGATTTGGTGATATAAGGTAGCATATATTATTGGTAGAGGTTCATAACTTTTGATGGAAAGAATAATGCTAAAAAAGTATATTATGTGAAGTGTTTGTGTCACAATATTTTGAGTGTTGGACAGATGTGTGAGAATGGCTATGATTTTGCATTCAAGAATGAAGGATGTGAGATTCAAAAAAGATCAGGAGCAATGATTGTGATTGGAAAAAGGATAGGAAGGAACATGTACCAACTTGAAGGATGATTACACTCTTAGGCTAATGATAGTTTGCTTTGGAATCGAAGGATGTGCCACATTAATTTTGATAACTTGGTAAGAATCAATTCATCATGTGTTGTGAGATACTTAATGAGATTGTGTAAACCAAACAATGTTATCTATAAAGGATGTCAAGAAGGAAAATAGAGCAGAGAATCATTTAAAGATAAAGGTTATTTATCTATTGGTTCACTGGATCTAGTACACACTGACCTGTGTGGTCCTACCAGAACAAGGAGTTTACATGGTGAAAGATACTTCATACTCTTTATTGATGATTATTCAAGATCTACTTGGGTTGCATTTCTAAGAGAAAAATCAAAATAATTTGAGAATTTCAAGGTTTTTAAAGCTATAATTGAGAATGAATGTGGTAGAAAAATCAAATGTTTGAGATCCAATAAAATAGGTGAATTTACTTCTGATGAGTTTGAGAAGTTTTGTAAGAAACATGGAATCAAGAGACAAATTTCAATAGCTAGAACACCACAAAAAAATGTTGTAATGGAAATAATGAATCAAACAATAAAGGAAGCAAAAATGATGATAATGAAGGAAGCAATTTTACCAACATTTTACTAGAGAGAAGAAATACATATAGTTGTGTACACACTTAACAAAGTACTTTATTGGAAGAAGTATGACAAGACATCATATGATCTATAGCATGGAAGAAAAACTACTATAAAGTATTTCAAGGTTTTTGGAAGCAAATGCTACATTTAGAAAGATGAAGACAATCTTGGAAAAATTGACAACATAGTAGATGAAGGTATATTTATGGGATATTTTACAAAGATAAAAGCATACAAGCATTATAACAAGAGACTAAATAAATTTTTTGAAAGTATGAATGTGAAGCTTGTTTAAGATTTTCAAAAGACTCTTGAGAAACACATTGAACATGAGTTTGATACAAAGGACAAGGGAAAGGAAGACAAGAAAGATGAGGAAGAAGGAAAGCTTTGGCATATATAACTAAGACACCAAGGTATGTACAAAGAAATTACTCTGAGAATCCGATTATTTGTGATAAGAATAGAGGAGCTGTTACTATAAGTAGAGAAACACAAGAGAAATTTCTTCTATGTTTAATTTCATAAATTGAGCCTAAGAATATGGAAGAAGCATGTAATGATAAGAATTAGGTAAGATCAATGAAGGAATAACTTGATCAATAGAGAAGAATCATACTTGGGAACTTGTGCCCAGACCATTTGACAAGAATATAATTGGTACTAAGTGGGTTTTCAGAAACAAGTTGGATGAGAATGGTAAGGCAATGAGGAATAAGAAAAGGTTAGTATGCAAAGGTTACACTCAAATTGAAGGAATATAATTTGATGAGACTTACAACCATTTTATCTAGATGGAGGAGATTCAAATATTTTATGCATTTACCATGTTCAAAGATTTCAAGGTTTATCAGATGGATGTTAAGTCAACATTATTGAATGTAGAACCAAAATAAGTTTACATTGAACAACCATGAGGATTAAAATCAGAAGGGAATCCAAATATTGTGTGCAGATGGAAGAAGAAATTTTATGGATTGAAGCATACACCTAGGGCCTGGTATGGAAAATTAGATAGATATCTGATTGGACTAAAAAAGGATAAGTAAATAGCAATCTCTATTATAGATTTTATTCAGATTGTATTTTGATTGTTGTGGTTTATGTTGATGCCATTATTTTTGGAGGTTAAGATGATTTGTGTAGGAAATTTGAAGTGGAGATGCAAGAGGAATTTTAGATGTCCATAATTTGTGACTTGAATTTCTTTCTTGGGTTGTATTTAAAGCATAATAGTAAAGGAATTTTTATTTCTTAGTCCAAGTATGTCTAGGAATTGTTGAAAAAGTTTGGTTTTGAGAGTTCTAAACTAGTATATACTCCTATCCTTACTGGATGTAAGTTGACTAAGGAAGGTGATTCACCAAAGGCTGATGCAAGTAAGTAAAGATCAATGATTGGAGGATTATTGTATCTGACTACTACTAGAATAGATATTATGTATGCAGTATGTTTGGTAGCCATATTTTAGTAAGAACTGAAAGAATCACATGCCATGGAAGTAAATAGGATTTTTAGTCTTTTGAAGGGAATTGAACAAAGTGTTTTTAGTGGCAAATATTCACCTTTTGGAAAATTCTGGGAAACTTAAAATTTCATTTTGGATAATCATGCCCGATACATGATGGCCCTAATTTCCCAAATTAAACATGGTAATGGGTCAATATTCTTTCAAATAGTCATTAATATTTTTCTGTTTGACGTGGTTGACCAGTATATTCACCTTTAATCAGTCTGACGTGGTTCTTGTAATGACCTCTTAATTCACTTGATATTTTAAAAAAGATCTATCATGTAGATCCTATTTTTACAATGGTTATTAATTATGAATTGAATGAGTCAACCCATTTCACCTCAAAAAAATTACATTGAGTTGGTGGATGATCATTATATTCATCGGGATTGTTATATTGACCATGACTTATTTCACCAACCGTTTGTTAATTCCTATAATATACATTGAACATGTCGACACATTTTTCACCACACTTAAATAAAGATGTTAATGTATTTTGAAAACCCCGTGAATTCACAAAAAAAGGAAATTGGAATCATGGATTGATAAAAATTTAATTAGTTAATTAAAAGTTTGAAAACTTAAACAAAATTTCATATTTTTTACAGTCTATTCGCGTTGCATTACAAAATTTTGAAGGGCCAGATTTACAAATTATAAGCTTGCAATAGTAATAGAGGATTCAATATTTCAGAGAAAGTGTAAAGGACCAAGGTAAGTAATTAAATGTCACACTTCAAAATATTGCTATTAATTTTAATTCCTACACCTAGAATCCTAGATTCCTAGTGACTAGTGAGAGGTCAAGATATCAGACAAGGTTTACTATTCTGAGTATCTTCAAGCTGGTGAAGGGATTTAGATACTAGGGGAGGTTGAGACTCAGACTTCTCACCATGGTGTTAGCACTGAAGGGATTTCCATGTCAGACATGGGAAATATTGATACTCCTCAAGGAAGTGAAGAGATTCCAAATGAAAGGCCAAGCCTAGAAGTTTACAAAGCTAAGACTCTTCAGGGAATTGAAGGGATTGGAATAGTAGAAAAAGGTAAGACTCCTCAGGGTAGTGAAGGGATTGGAAGGGTAGACAAGGGTAAAACTCCTCAGGGAAATGAATGGATTGGGAGACCATCAAAATCCTACAACTTAGAAATAATACCATAAAGGATTTCTTTGGAATTGGCAACATTTCTGCTCCATCAACTTCTGTAATTGCAAGTGAAAATCCATTCATAGTAGTTCACTAGTAACACCACCACAAGGTGTGGTTGTCATTGAGTTAAATTAAAATACATCATATAAGGATAACAATGTTGGCACAACAGAAGATGTTATAAGGGATACACAATACTAGTTGGATGAAAATGCTAGCAATGAAGATGATATTGATGTTGGTAAGAAGAAAAGAAAAAGGAAAGTAAAAATGGGGAGGGAGTGGGAAATGGAAAGAGATTTGATGGTTGATTGGGTAGAAAAGTATTGATTTGTTGAACCAGTCCAAAATAATGATGGGAAACCAAAAAAATGCAGGTGTAAGATTTGTACCTGGAAAACTAAAAGGGAGAAGTTGCAACTAAATATTGACACTATAGAAAATAATATTGGTCAACAAACACTGGATGGGAAATGGAAAAACATCTTTCTGACGTGGAAAAGCAAAATTTACTGAAGAAAGTAAAACCGTCCAGATTTGTTTCATTATCCATAGATGAAGTTACTGTAGTAGATGAGACTTCTTTGGTCTATATGCATGTGTATATAGTAAAAGAACATGTTCACCAAGCTCATCTAATATGTGCTCATAAAATGAAGGCAATTCAACAACATAAAACTTATATTTTGAATTCAAGAAAGATTTGAATAAAGTTGATGGTATGGATGATTTGACAATTGGAAAGAAGTTAGTGTGTGTTGGAATTAATGGGAAGTGTGTACTGAGAGGGGAGGGGTGAATCAATACCTCTAAAACTTTTGTATCCTTTAATCAATTAAACTTTGTAATCAATTGCATATCCATTCAATCTAATCTATACTATTTTGATGTGAGTTATATCAATTCATAACATCAACATACATGTGAACATTCATAGAAACATTCATAAAAGTAATTGACACATAACACAAGATATGATATCACAGAAAACTTCTATTTAGGAAGTAAAAACTGTGATGGGGATGACACCCACAAAATGTTCACTATCTACAGATTAGAAGGGGCCAGTTAAGGCTTACAATTTGATCACTTCTGTGGAGACCTGTTAAAGTCTACTCGGTTAAGAGCTTTAGCAACACTGTTAAGTGTGCACTCGGTTTAGAGATTTGTAGTTGGACTGTTAAATCCACCTTCCTTGAAAGGATTTTTACACTTTTCTCCACTTGTTAGAATGATATAAAATTAAAAATTGACCTAGTAAATTCAATCTCCTATTGCTGATATAGATCCATTTAATTTTACATGAATGAGATTATCACCTAATGTGATTGAGTAATACCTCTAATTCTCAGTAGCCTCTGTTCTTGGTTCTTGCTAACCAAATTCACCTTTTGTTGTTCTGGTTCTTGAAACTTTCAATCTAATCCATAGATGTGCTCATACAATTCATTCATCTTCTCCTCTATATTCACATCCTCTTTAATGAATGATTGCATCATCTATTTATAAGATGGATTGACATCATCAAGTTTCACGAAAAACAATGTTAACTCTAAGATCAGGTTTATAACTTGTACCTAGATCTCCTATTCTATGTCTTTTAAATCACTTAGATTGATTAAAGAACTTACATTCATGTTTCTTGTCCCTAAAGAAATGGATTTAAAAAAATCAAAATCCCATAAATAGAATAAGATTGCTTTATTTGACGTGGAAGTCAGATCCACTTTTTGCGGGCTGCAACTGATTCTCGATTCCTGACGGTCGGTTATGCTTGAGTTTCTTTTGGTTTTGTTCTATTAGTTGCACTTTAACTGACTCTTTGGTTTGCACTTTATCTATTTATCCATTTGCACTTAATCTTGCATGTCGGGTTCCTCTTTATCTTTCTTCTTTGCAGTTTTGGTGTATACACAAAGTTGTGTCATCGGTTCTCTTTGTACTTAGTCATTTCCGTGATCTTCTTTATATCTGATTTTTGGTTTGCTCTTTGTTCTATCTTTCAGTGTATGCTTACCAAAAGTGTTGTTTTCATACTAATGGCAAATTAATGTCATCAATCTCCCCCTTTGACATTAGTATCAAAAATTGATATGTGCAAAATACTAACAAAATGTTAAGTATATACAACATATATAATCCTTAGTCATTTAATGTCTCCCCCTATGTATATGTTGGTATATCTCTACATATGATATATTTCCTTCTGTGAATACATATACATATCATTTTCCATCTATATATATCATTTTCCCATATGAATATACATATACATATTTTCCATTTGCCATTTGCCCATATGAATACATGTCATTTTCCCCCTTTTTTGATATTAAGGGCAAAGGTCTATACCTTAGAGCTTATAAAAAATGTGGGAGTGCGAAGACTTCATGTATTCCATCATTTTCTCCCATTGTTCTTTTAATTTCTCCATAGCCATGTGCTCGAGTGTGATCTTGGAGTGCATGTCATAGATGTTGTCTGCTACAAACATCTCGAGATTTGCTATCAGTTGCTGTGCTGAACTGATGTGTTATTGGAGTAGTGTTAGATTTAGTAGAAGTTGAGCTTGGAGCTTAGTGAATTCTTCCCTGAAGTGTGTCTCTTCTTCCCACAGTTCTTTCCTTAACCTTTTTATCTCCATGATCTTCTCATAATGCAACTTAATTTCATTGTCTCCATCGGTGGTTAAGCTATTAGCACTGTTAGCTAGATCTGTGTCTAAATTTGTTATGTTGTCACTGTTCTCTTTAGTGAAATTTTCTACTATGCTCAGTTGTTGAATCAATGATATAGCTTCAGTTATAATTGGATCTAATTCAGTAATGAATTCTGATAGCTTTACCTTATTCACAACCACTTCTTGGCTGATATTCTCAATGAGCTTCTACTGGTACCTCTACTCTGCTCTCTCCTCAATTTCCTTCTCTGCATCAATATTTTGAGTTGTTATTGCTTCGGTGAGAGTGGCTAATTGATCAAGAATTGGCTTGTTTTGATCAATATCAACATCAGGTACAATCTAGTGAAAGATGTCCCTAGTTGTTTCCAGTACCATGGGGTCTCGATGTTATTTCTTTAGCTTCTCTTGTAATGCCTCCCTTTGGCATATTTCATCGTATTCCTGTAATGCTTCAAAATCAAGTGTAGTTGGGTCACATTTTGGTATTTCAATAAGTTCATCCAAGGTGACTTAAAACTTATTCTTCTGTGATTTCTTCTTCTTCTTTTGTGAATCACTTGAATGTAGCACCATTTCCAATTTCTTAGTTTTCTCAGTTGTGCTAGATGAAGTTACCTATTGTGCTTCTTTTTGTTGATGAGTGTTAGTTTCAGCTTGTTAGGTGTCTGTAGACATCTCCACATTCACCTTTACATTGTCGGTAGCACCTTTTTTAGTTTCCTCAGGAGTTCCATCTTTAGGTTTATCTCCTTCATCGGTGTCCTTAGCTTTATCATTCTTTGATTCTACATTCTTCTCTGTTGTGTCTCCATCTTTCTATTTTGAATCTCCTCCTACAACCTTATCAGTATTAGTTACTGTTTGAATGGATCTAATGTCTTTTTGATCATCGGTGTTGTCTTTCTTTCCTTCTTCCCCTGCATCCTCAGGACTATCCTTTTCAGGTGACTTGTTTGATTCTTGTAGAATATTGATAGCTTGTATCAATATTGGCATGTTGCTTGGTATGTTCACTTGTGCAGTATCGACAATTATGTCCTACTCATCGGTTGTATCCTTTGCAATATTGACATCTTCATCTTTATTAACTTCCTCTACTGGGTCATCGGTAATGTCAATGATATTGTTATCCGCAATGTTGTCATTTATGGTGTTTGGCCACGATTCATCTACAACATCTACATTTATATTTCTGGTTGTGTCATCTTCTTCCTTATCTAACTCAACAGATGTGTCATCTTCTGTATCTTTTATTAAGACCCATTCTTGAGTTGCCTTTTCAACATATTGTTGTTGTAGGTCTTTGTTAGAGCTTTCTTCCTCAGTGGGTCTGTTTAGAATCTTACACCATTTCTTATGGCTATCCTGTTCAAGCTCTATAAGCTTTCCTTCAAGAAATTTATATGCTCTCAACTTTGGTGAGAACTCCTTTTTGTATTTCTCCATCATCTACTCTATTTATACCTTCTTGGATTTAGGAGGCATGAGAGTAACAAGTACTCTTTCTCTTATTTCATTTTTATTCTTCAAAGAAAATGTCCATCTGGAGTATAGTCTGTCTAAGAGTTCCCTTGGTACATTATTGCTTTCAAACTGAATTGGTACATATTTAAACTTGTACATTCTTTCTATAATGGTGTCTTCAACTTTGTTCTGATCTTCTGGATCGAGTTTCAGCCATCTTCTTATCTTAGAATCTGTAATAGATCCTGAATTTGCAATAGATTTACAAATGTCATCAATAGATTTACAAATGTCATCAATAGATTTTGGAGCTTTTACCTTGACATTTTTTGCCTCTATAGCTTCATCTTGCTTGATGTCTTCAATATCTTCCCAAGTTCTAATGAGCTTCCTTCCTCTTTTGTTTTTCCCTCTCTTTGGTGTGGCAGCTTTCCTCTTGTATGTTCTGACCTTTCCTTTCTTCAAAGGTGAAGGAGTTGAATCCTTAGATGTTTAGCTTCTAGTTCTATAAGCACTTGTGGTCCTTGGCTTCTTAGTTGGTGGAGGAGATGGTGAATCTAACTTTGTAGCTTTAGAGTCATCCTTTTCTTTAGCTTTACTGATAGGTATCTGTCCTTTGGTTTCTTCCTCCTTTTCAGTTTCCTCTTCCTGCTCGGTTTCTTCCTCTGTTGCTGACAGTATTTTCTTGAGGTTCTTTACCATTTTTTCCTTCTTTTTGACAATTTTCTTAAAAGCTAGGCCATATTTTATTCTTGTCTTGGCCTCTTCATATGTTCCAAACTTGGGTTGTTTCTTATCTAGTGGTTCATTAATCAAGGCATCAATTGCTTTAGATGCAAGATCAATGTTTATCTCATATTATAATGGTTGAATCCATGCTGCCCTCAGTACAACAGGCTTGATATATGTATGATCTGTATCAACCATGAAACATATTTCATCTTTATACTTCTCAATGAGTTGTTTGGGAATCCTTACCCTCTTTTGCATTCATTCTTTGAATACATTAAAGTATTCATCCATGACTGTTTCAAAATTTTCTCCCAGTGAGGCTATATGTTCACTGATCTACATGGTGACCAGTTTTGTGCTATCCCATTTTACATCTCCTACCGATGGGAATGTTTCTTGAAAGTAGAAGAAAATACACATTATGAGTGATCCAAAATTACATGTGTTTGACTTTGCACACCTGATATTATTTAAATTTCATTTTAACTGATTCAGTAGTAGTTTTGATAAATCCAATTGTGTTCCCTTCTTCACAATCTTATACGTTGTGTCCACTGCACCATATGCAATGTTGTTCAGTCTGCTGGCTTGGAATAATTTTTAGCCTAGAACACATGCACTGAATTTCATCTCATCATTAGTTATGGTGGAAACTTTCAATCCTCTGCCATCCCATTTGGCTCCTATCATCTTCTCAGTCTCAGCCTTGGGTGGATGCTTTAGTGATTTTACTTTCTTGGTTATAGGTTAACCGGTGACTGCATGGATAACATCTTAGGTTATCATCTTCAGTTCATCCAACCAAAGTTTATGATTGTGCATTCCATTTAGTACTAACCAAATCACTCAATTTTAAAGACCTTTAGGAACATTAGGGCATTGGTGAGCCCTTTTACTTCTAAATGCTTATGTTCATCTTTCAGTGTTCCATATTTTTTGCATAGCTTCTTATAAGCTTCTTCAATGTCTGAATCTCCTATCTCTGCAATCTTGCAGTGTATAAAAGATTGAACATCTTCCACGAGAAAAACCCTAGCTGGTATTTGTGAGAATGCTCCAGCATTGTCAGGTTGTGAGGCAACCTCAAGGTGAATCTTGTAGTTTGGTTCCTCACATGCCAAATTATTGATGAGCTTGAACTCATCATTCTTTGTGTTCTTCGATTTCATAGTTCTTGATGTCGAGGCCATTTTTAGATTTAGGGCTTTTTCTGAAATGCATGAAACTGAGTTGTCGATTTTGTAGAACTTACTATTTATGCTTGCAAAGATTTTTGATATGTGTGGAGTGCTCTGTGTCGAGTTGTGGTCTCTCTTTGATCCTTTTGCTCTCTGCTCAAAAAATCACTCTTGTCGATCTGCATTGATCGTGGTGAACAATGAGACCGACCAGTTTCCTTTTTAAAGTCATTTGACCTAAAAGGTGTGTCATAAATGGTTACCAACTCCTTGGTGTGTGAAGATGGAGTTTGTTGGTTAAGACTTCAACTTTTCTTTGGTGACAACATGTCATTTCGGTGTGGTTGTTTATACCTTTTGCCTTTACCGACAGGTTTTGGTATTGCAAACCACTTGTTCACTTTTCTTGGTTATCGACAAGGCTCGTTTTATACTAGAAACTTTGCTTTTAACCCATGCTTCACGGTAAGCGTAGGTAGTCTCAGCTTTGAGTGTGTACCGATGGATTTTGGTATATATGCCCGATAGCATAGTTATCACAGATTTTAACAAGTAATACCATGATGCATCTTTCTTATGCTAATTTGGGATTTAGTCAATATATTATGGAACTGATGTAAAATAATAAATTGGGTAATATAGTTCCATACTTACTTTTTTTGCTTAGGTGGGGGTGGTGATGTCACTAGATCCATTGGATGGGGTGTCACCAGTTGCATTGCTCAATCTAGCTTCATCATTGTTTGAATATTTTCTCCACATTTTGTCTCTTTTCCTCCGGATATCTTCAATGGTGTTTCCATTAGGATATGTGCTAGTTTCTGTCATTTGGTCTCTGCAGTCTTTCTTGAGATGACCAACTTTGTGACATTGTAAGCATGTCATTCCAGGGTTAGTCCAGCCTCTAGACTTTCTAGTCCACTATCTCATAAAGTTTGCAGCAATGTGACCATATCTTCCACATGCTATACAATTTTTCCAAGTGTTGTAATCCCATACATACTGGTTACCAACTCTCTTTGGTTGATAGGGAGTTTCTTGACCTTTAGTCTTCCATGCTTGCCTTTTCTTTTTCTAGCATTCAAGACTTGTGTGCCCATTCATTTTGCAAGTAGGACAATATTTTTCCATGTAGGTTTCCTTCTTTGCTTGTTTCATTTTGGACTTACATTCATATGCTTTATGTCCTTTCTTGTTACATTTATAATAGAATCCTATGAATGAAGATGTAGATTTTGGAATACCTTTCATTTTGCCTCTACATACATTTGATGTATGGCCTTTCTTTCCATAGTGATTGCATGTAATCTTTCTTGGTCTTTAATTTGTATAGACATTCTTTGGATTAGTTTGATTTGATGATTCTCCATTCTTGGTAGAACCTAGACCGGTATAGTTGTTGAATCTTCATTGTCTTTCAAGAAAATCGTCCATTCTTTTATTGCTTTCTTCAGCTTTCTTGATAATTTCATTATGCTACTACTGAATTCTTATTTCATGTTTCAACTTTTCATTCTCATCCCTTAGTTCACTGATAGCTTCTATTCTTTCAATGAGTTCAATAATTATTTTTTTTCCTCTTGACTCATAAGAATAATCTGATTTGTAATATCATGGTGATGCTTTGTAAGTCTTTTTATTTCAAACTCTTTTTCTTGTAGCTTTTCTGTAATCTTTATTCTATCATTAATAGCTAGTTTTCTATCTTGCTCAACTTGTCTATCATTTTTCATGACATAATTCATCTTTACCATCTGTGCCTCTTGACCAATTTTCTAAGATTTAACTTGTCCAGCCAGATGTAGATTTATTTCAGTTAGGCTTGTGATGCTTTCTTCTGATGTATCTGATGCTTTGCTTGTAGTTGATCCTGAAGACTCAAAGAAATCTGGTATCTCTTCCTCATAATAATTTGTCTCATTACAACGAGATGCCATAATATTTCTTTCATCTAATAGCTATATCATGTTGATTCTTCCTTCTTTATACTGTTCATAGAACATCTGAATTTCTAGCTTTTTATTTTCAATATCCTTATCAAGTCTGTACTTCTCCATTGTATGATCTTTTCTCTTAAGCCTTTAAGCTTTTCCAAAGAAGAGACTAAGCTCTGATACCAATTGTTGGAATTAATGAGAAGTGTGTACTGAGAGGGGAGGGGTGAATTAGTACCTCTAAAAATTTTGTATCCTTTAATCAATTAATCTTTGTAATAAATTGTATATCCATTCAATCTAATCTATACTATTTTGATGTGAGTTATATCAATTTATAACATTAACATACATGTGAACATTCATAGAAATATTCATGAAAGTAATTGACAAATAACACAAGATATGATATCGCAGAAAACTCCTATTTAGGAAGTAAAAACTGTGGTGGGGATGGCACCCACAAAATCTTCACTATCTGCAGATTGGAAGGGACTGCTTAAGGCTTACAACTTGATCACTTCTGATGATCTACCCGATTAAGAGTATCTGTGGAGACCTGTTAAAGTCTACTCGGTTAAGAGATTTAGCAACACTATTAAGTGTGCACTCGGTTAAGAGATTTGTATTTGGACTGTTAAATCCACCTTCCTTGAAAGGATTTTTAAACTTTTCTCCACTTTTTAGAATGATAAAAAATTACAAATTGACCTGGTAAATGCAATCTCCTATTGCTGATACAGATCCATTTAAGTTTACATGAATGAGATTGTATAGTCAGAAAATGGAAGCACTTCCATTATAGACTGGTTTAGCCTTTCACGTAAGTGGTTTTTGGGTCATGTCAAGCACCTTGAATGGGTTCCTAATTTAGACATGGCTTTCCCCATGTTCTTCCCTAATTCTCCACCTTTCTCAAGCCAATTTCTGGCATTCTGGACTGTAAATCTAAGATCTTTGACCTCAGGGTCAGGGTCAAATTTTTTGGTCTATGTCAAACTCAACCTTGACCTAGGTCAAGGTCAACCTCACCCTTGACCTAGGTCAAGGTCAACCTCACCCCTGACCCAAGGTCCAGATTTCAGGGTCCCACAGTTTTCGGATGTCGGTCTTTGAAAAAGTTAATTCCTGCTTCTGGGTCGGCTATTTCAGGTTCCAAAGTGATGATTCCTAAATTATATTTAACATAGGTCCTCTCCTAGGGGTAAAGGATTTAATGGGAATTTAATTCTCCTATGTCAGCCTCCTTAGAAGATTGTGCCCTAATTTCATATAAAA
>MU225101.1:3074247-3088232 GCA_018584345.1 Thuja plicata | reverse complement strand
CTAGGAAGAAGCTTGGAAGAAGATGGATGGAGAGATCACCAAAAAGGGCACTATGTAGCTTGAATCCTTCAATGGCCTCCCATGGATCACTTTGATGAATGGATGCTTGATGATGGATGAATCCTTGTTTCAAATATTTCTTGAATTCATACTTTAATCTTCAATTTATGATTCTTAGGCTTCAATAGAGGACTTAGTTTCTCAATGTCACTTAGTGATAGTTGATTATGCTTAGAGAAAATGAGAGGAGAAATCTTCTTTTTATATGAAATTAGGGCACAATATTTTAAGGAGGCCGACATAGGAGAATTAAATTCCAATTAAAGCCTTTACCCCTAGGAGAGGACCTATGTTAAATATAATTTAGGAGTCATCACTTTGAAACCTAAAACAGCCGACCCGGAAGCGGGAATTAACTTTTTCAAAGACCAACATCTGGAAACTGTGGGACCTTGAAATCTGGACCCTGGGTCAAGGTCAAGGTTGACCTTGATCTAGGTTAGGAGTGAGGTAAAAATTAACCTAGTTTAGGGTTGAGATTGAAATAGACCCAAAATTTTGACCCTGACCTTGAGGTCAAGGATCTCAGATTTGCAGTCCAGAATGCCAGAAATTGGCTAGAGAAAGGTGGAGAATTGGGGCAGAACAGGGGGAAAGCCAGGTCTAAATCAAGAACCCATTCAAGGTGCTTGAAATGATACTAGAACCACTAAATTGAAAGGCTAAACTAGTCTACAATGGAAGTGCTTCCATTTTCTGACTATACATATATTATCACCTAATGTGATTGAGTAATACCTCTGATTCTCGGTAGCCTCTGTTCTTGGTTCTTGCTAACCAAATTCACCTTTTGATGTTCTAGTTCTTTAAAATTTCAATCTGATCCATAAATGTGCTCATAGGATTCATTCTTCCTCTCCTTTATATTCACATCCTCTTTAGTGAATGATTGCATCATCTATTTATAAGATGGATTGACATCATCAAGTTTCACGAAAAATAATGTTAACTCTAAGATCAGGTTTACAACTTGTGCCTAGATCTCCTAGTCTATGTATTTTAAATCAGTTAGATTTATTAAAGAACTTACAATCATGCTTCTTGTCCCTAAAGAAATGGATTTAAACAAATCAAAATCCTATAAATAGAATAAGCTTTCTTTATCTAACGTGGAAGTCATATCCACTTTTTGCGGGCTACAATTGATTCTCAGTTCTTGATAGTCGGTTATGCTTGACTGTCTTTTGGTTTTGTTTTGTTGGTTGCATTTTCACTGACTCTTAAGTTTGCACTTTACCTGTCTCTTGGTTTGCACTTAATCCTACACATTAGGTTCCTCTTTATCTTTCTGCTTTGCAGTTTTAGTGTACACACAAAGTTGTGTCATCGGTTCTCTTTGTACTTAGTTATTTTGGTGATCTTCTTTAAATCCAATTTTCGGTTAGCTCCTTGTTTTATCTTTCAATGTATGCTTACCGAAAGTGTTGTTTTCATCTAATGGAAAATTAATGTCATCATGATGGAGCTGTAGTAATGCAAGGCCAAAGGAATGGCCTTTGTGAAAGATTACAAACTAGTATTGTACCTTACATGCTTGGCATACATTGCATGACCCACCGAATGAACTTAGAATATAAAATTGTAAGTGATTTTCCTACAGTGTCAAAAGTTGAAGATCTAGTCCATGATCTATTCTCTTACTTCTGTAGAAGTCCTAAACATTTGGAAAAAATTAAGATTTTGTCAGAGGGAGTAACACCAGGAAACAATCTTCTCAAGGATGTTGAGACAAGATGGATCTCTTTGCATGGACTAGTAGAATGAGTTCTAACAGAATATCAATCCTTGATCGGACTAGTATATGAGAAATGCCTTAAAGTAGACAAAGCTCCTAATCAGCTACATAAGTTAAGTGATATAGAGACTCTGTTAACTTTAGCCAGTCTTCTCCCCATACTGGATTTAATGAACAAAATTTTTAAGAAAGCCCAAGACAGAACTATGTAGATCCATGAGTATAGAAGTTTACATAGAATGACATGCATTTACCTAGATGCTCTGTATTCAGATATCAGAACACTTCAAAGCCCAATTATTTTCAGGTGGCATAAAATTACAGATTTGAATCATGCTAAGAATTTTTACAATTCAATGCAAAAAATGATTTATGTGTGTTTGTGAAAGGATATGAAATACCAATGCACCAATCTAAGATGGGAAAGTGAGGAAGACTACTTCCAGTTAAAAAGACATATTTTAATGGGATTGATAAATCTTTTAGTCTTAATTTGAAGTCAATTTCCTACCAACTTTCAACTAAGATTCATTAAAGATTCCCTTGAGAAGAAATTCTTGAAGCCATGGGTTGTGTGTTTCCTCATTTTTGGAAAAAATTGGAGATACACAAACTAATGCACAAATATTTCATAAAAAATTTGATGAATTGATGAAAGATTTTTCAAAACATGCAAATTGCAATGAACAACAAATTGAAGGTGTTTTAATTTAGCTAATCTTAAAAAACAACGTAGACAATTTGCATCATCTATGAAATTGCAGTTGAAAAACTTGGAGAATCCATTTGCACCTGGTGCAATAACCAGGCTTTGGAAAAGGATAGAATAGAGTGAATTATTGCATGATTCAATATCAAAATATTTCAAATTTGCTGATTTATGTCAAACAATGATACTGGGGTTGGTGGAAGATGAAAGAGTTTTCAGTTCATTGGGGTTTTTGGAATCAAAGATCATAAATGAACTAGAAAAAAAAATTGGAAACTTTCTTGAGGTTATTTGTAACTCAGTACAATGTTAAATATTTTCCTTATGATATGGAATTGAAAATTTGGAATTCCATGCGTGAAAGACGAGTGCTTTGCAACACTTCAAAAATTGGTGGTGCTATTCTAGTTTTGAGACAAATGATGGATCTCGGTCCCAGACTCAGAATGAAGATGAAGAATTTTTTTATTTTGAATACCCGAGTCAGAATGAAGTGGAACTTGTTACTACTAGTCAATTTCAGGAGCTGTATTCCATGTGGGATATAGAAGCGTCAGAGTGCTCAGTGAGTTAGTGAAGTGATCATTTAACATTTAGTTAATAGGTATTTATTGTATACTTCATAAATTTTATACAGATACAGGATACTTCATATATTGTACTTCTTTAATGTTGACCCATATACATTTACAATTTTGAAAACTATAGTTCATGATTTTTGTAACTTGTTACTGTATTGATTCTTGAAATTTGAAGTATAATGAATTCCTAATTTCCTAGAAATTGTCACACTCATTCAGTGTATTATCATTAGTGAGACATGTTTCACAATTGATTCTAAGGAAACTAATTCTCTCCTTGAGAGAAACCCTAAAATGATTTCACAATCTTCCTTACAGATAGATAACTTGAATAATCCTCAACCATTCAATCTAAGAAAAACTCAAAATATGACAACAAAGACAACCATTCATCAAAAATATAAAAACTACTAATGAATTTGTATTTATATTCATGTCAATATAGCTATTACATTCAAAATACACTTCAAACCCTCTTATAATTTCTTGGTCGAATACCAGAGTTTACAATACTTTGTAATTCAAAATATGACTACCCTCTTCCCAGTAGTCTTGGAATCCTTTTATATCTCAGATGCAAAAAGCTTCAAACTACTTGGGATAACTATAATATCTTAAAACAACCTTACAACAACAAAAACTGACAACACCAATAACAACATTAAGATGAAAAAATGAAACCACAAAACCAATCAAAAGTCATTGTTGCTAAAGGATATTTTCTACCCTTTCAACATAGCCTCCCACCTGTTCACCTCCTTGTCAGTGGGCCAATTGAAATCCTTTTCTTGTTCTAACTTGGTGATGGCCTCTGTCCATCTAGCATCTATAATTATCTTGGCCTCAACAACAAACTTGGTCATATCCATTTCAACCTTGAACAAACTATCAATCAAAGCATTGAAGTAACCAACATCAATATCCTTATCCAAGTGCTTATTTACATCATCTATTTTAAAAATTACATCGAATTACTCCTCCCATACAAATTGTGTTTTCAATTCATATTATTATCATAAATCTGAGGAATCAGTGCATTTCACTATTTTCCAAATAACTATAATTTGTTGCTAATCAATCCATTCTTCTCATTAAAAAAAACATAAAAAATATTCATCTCTTTTATCATCACAGTAGTTTCTAAAATTTTGGGAGGGAAATCATCACTGTAAAACATTGCAGTGTTTAACTTATCCATTACCCTAGTCCTACCTGACCATATATTGATTATAGGCTCAAGGAAAGTCACGGCTTCAGAAGAAATTATGCAGGCATCTTGGAGTGACTCGTGCATTGCATGCACCAATGGATTCTTTTGTTTCAAACCACCCACTTGGTGTTTTAAGAATGCAAGGACTATAGGAATAACATTATCACCTTATCCTCCCAATTCTAAAGATCTCTCTTCTTGGCCTTCACTTTCTTCTATGTCACCCTGAGTTTCTGTAGATGCATGTAATTTTTTTTCTATGTCTACCTGTGGGGGTTCACTTACCTATTTTACCTTTAATTCTTCCACTTGTTCTTCCAGTGCATTATTCTATATCATAAGCTCTTCATACTTTTTATCCAAAGCAATCATTTGATTGAAAGTTTTCTCATACCTTTTGGACATGTCCTCTATTTTGGCCAAGTTCATAAATGAAACTTGGGTCATTAAGTGGGAAATATCTGTATCACTTGTGTTTTTCAAGTTCCATATCATTCTATCAGCCTTCTTTTCTTCCCTTATATTTAACACCAAGGGCTTTTGCGTGGAAGGATCCATGAACCAAATAGCCAAAGTCTTTGATTTGGGATCAAAGCATGATCCTCTTAACACATCATTTATTTCAAATTTTGATTTGAACATAGTGTTTTCCAATTTTCTAATTTGATCAATAATGAATGTAGATTGCAAATCCCAATTAGGAATCAATAACACCCCACTATCTGTACCAGGATCTTGGCCTATTCAACAGTGATTAATTCACTTTAAGGGTCATATTCCTAAAGTGTCTTCACAATCTCTTCATTTTTCTCTTCTCCTCCTTCCCCTACTATCTGATTCTACCTTAATTCCCTCTTTTTCAACTTTATCAAAAAACTCTTGAACTCATTTGAATTGATGAATTCATTAGCCATCATTAATCTCTCATCCATTTTTTTATAGAGATACTTCACTCTCACCCTACCCCTCATCTTGTGGAAATGATTGCAATTGGGTTTTAATCTTCCTGAAAATATTACCCTTCTTTGTGACCACAACCTTGGCCATATTTCTCCTTACTTTAACTACTTTATCCTCTATTTTTTGCCTCTTACTTGATGGCTCCCTAGTAGAAGTTGGCTCCTCTCCAACATCCTCATCTTCTTCCCATGATTATAACAATCCTTTGGCATGTAAATCTAGTGTGTCTTGGGATCCTTGGGGTTTTTCACCCTCAACGCTAAATGTTAGCACTTGTGCCATCAAGGTTTCATAGGATTCCAAAAAAATTTCAATTCTCTGGAAGTAGGGAGTATCAGGAAAAAAACCAGAGAATGTAGTGTCTGAATATTTCCATTCTGATTCCACTTTCTCCTCCTTTCCTGGACCTCAAATATATCCATTCTATTTCTTACAAAATCTTCATCATCCAAAATCTCATGATCCCTAATATTTTCCCAAGGATTCATGTGTTTCAAGGCTATCTGGATGAATTTCTTTGGGTCACAAAACCTTGAGATTGTGTTTGACAATCTATATTGTTTCAAAAAATCATTAATATGCTCAAAGGATTTCTTTTCTATAGAGGATTCATATGCCACCCATAATATAGGGATGAATGTACCCTTCCTATGTCCCTCTAAAAACTCCTTATCTACCCAAGTAATTTTCCAAATGAATTCTATCAAAGAAGTTATGAATGGTACAAACTTAGGAAGTATATGTGGGGGCTGAGAGCATCCATAAACCCTAATGATAGTAAACTGGTCAAGGAAGAAAAAATCACCCCAATTATGACTAACTAGCCAGTTTTGAACAAAATTCCAAGGCTTCAATAACCTCCTAACATTAATGGACAATCTTTCCCTAAAAACTCCCAACATACCCATTATTGGATAACAATCCAATTTTGAAAGGAAAAAAAGAGGAATGCGAGGATGAGTTATCCCATCCCTGAGTCCATTTTTGTACTTGCATTTCAATCCCATATTCTGATTCATATAAATCTAATTCCTTATCCATGGATTCATTGTTATAAAATAGAATTAGAAAGCATCAAATGGGAGTAATGTTTAAATGTAGGCACAAGAACACCACTCTGAATTTTCACGAGTGCATTATGTATGGCATAAACCACATAACCTACATAATCATAGTCTGTGTTTACCTGTGGATGTTGAATTCCATGGCCATCATTAGTAAATCAGCAGATATAGTTGAGTCTCCATCAAACCCCAAAAGCTTTCTCAATCCATAAACCACACACCTTATGTAATTATGGAAAAAGGAGAGGCCAAATGGTGGTTGTATATTGTCAAGAACTATAACCAACTTTTGTTCTACCCTAGGCATATAAATTGGCATTTCATGTCATTTTATCAACTTAGCATGCATCTCATAATCATCATTCATCTTTTCCAAATCAATTTTTGTGCATATTGCACCAGAAATCTTGAAAACCTCCCCAACACTTCTTCTATCAATGGCTACTAGGGCTTCCTTATTTTTTTTCTGACTTATCCTAGACATAGGACATTAGCTCTTTTCCAGCTCTTTGATTAAATCCACATCAACATATACATCAGGGAAAATCAACTTAGCCATGTTCAAATTCCATGGATTGCTTAGGAACTGACTTAACCCTATTATTCCAAAAATAGTGGAACAAAGCATTACCCAATTAATTCAGAGTAACAACATTTCTGGATTGGCACCATCTATCCTTCCACTCCATCCAATTTGCACTATTGGCACTAGAAGTTCTTGGTAATTAATCTGCAAATTCATTAGGATATTTCTTCACCACAACTCCCATTTTTCTAGAAGCCTTTGACAGCCCGCTTGAAGTTTCTTGACTCATCTTGAATTTCACACAATTGAGCCCTCACCACATTGATGGATACTAGATAGCCTACAAAGTGCAAATTGAGCTTAGAATACAAGTCTCTCCTAAAAAATGCTCAGAATCTCTCAGAAGATTAAAAAAATTGTACACAATCTAAGAATTATCATGCAAATTTATAACTGATCACATCCATCCATTTTTAGGTTCACCATAACTCTCTCACACTTGTCTAATACTACCGTTTGGCAACTGCAACCAATATTTCCATTAATTCCAACTTGAGTGCAGTGGTTGGAGCCGAGTATGCACTTTTCTTTCTAAGCCATTTTAAATTTCACAGAAATTGGCCACGTGGAAACCTGTCTTACACTCACAACACAATCCATGAACCTTTTGTTTACCTTGTGAGTCAACAACAATGCCTTTCCTTTCTCTTTAGTCACGCACTCGCAATACTTTCTTAAACAATCCTTTATTCTCCACAAGTGAACGACATTCGTTGATATCATCTAAAATTCATAATAATCACACACTCATGGCATAATATTTAACTTGACCTTAACCTTCATGAGTGAGTGACAACCGCAAGAAAAACCATAAACTTAACCATTGCACACTCACAAACCACAAAGCTACAGGATAACTTACACAATGAGTGTATGAAAACATAATTTAAGCCATGAACTAAACCGTGTCACACACTCATGGGCCAAATGAACTTAACCACCAACCATGCATTATAGAGTGACAACATAAATTTCCCTTTTCTCACTTACTCGTGCAGTTAAGGAACCAACTGCAACCACAACCGCGACTACGTGACACAGCTAAAAAATCTTGGCTCTCTTACTCGCTCTGCTAAATGAAAAAATGACTAAATAATCATGACTACGGGATTAAAAAAAAGGCCAAACTTAACAAAGAATTAAGAGCTCGAAGACTCTATCATTCCTCAGATCAATGTTTAACTTTGAAAATTATTTTTATTCGCTAATATATATTTTTCAGTCTAGCAAAATGAATCAATTCGCCCACAAAATTAATGTTATACTATTAATATTTTTTTTATTTGCCAATATATATTTTTGTAGTTTTGAAATAAAAAACACAATTCGCCCAGATTTTTCTCATAGTTTCAGGGACCGTGAATGATTCACCAATTGAGATTATTATATTTTCTTTGTAAAAAAAATTTCACCAATAAAATCAATATTTTCCTTGGTAGTTTTACACATTTCGCTAGTTTTTTACACCTTTTATGAAGGGGTGGGGGGGGGAGTCTTAAAGATTACTCTGGAATTGTAGAGTTTGGATTATGGTATCTAAAAATTTCATTATCATGTTGATAGCTTATACTGATGCAAATTGGGTCAGTTGTTTGGATAACCAGAGAGGTACTAGAGGTGGAGTTTATTTTCTTGGCTCTTGGTTGGTTGTTTGGTCAAGCAAGAAGCAGGATATTGTAAAACTATCAACTCTTGAATCAGAATACATTATAGCATCCTCATGTTGTACTTAGGTATTGTGGATGAAACCAAATTTAAAGGATATTGGTATAAATTTTGATGAGAAAATTTTGATCATGTGTGATAATATTAGTGCTATAAATATTTCAAAGAACCTAGTACAATATTCCAGAATGAAACATATATCTATCAGATATCACTTTTTAAGAGAAAATATGTTGGAAAAGGAAGTAAATCTTGAGTATATACCTACAAAGGAGCAGATAGAAGACATATTTATAAAACCTTTGAGAAAGGATACTTTTGAGTCTCTTAGGGGGAAGATGGGCGATCTGCCCCTTCCTAGTGTTTAGTAAATGCACTGTTGTGTGCATTGGTCCAATGCATTTCATGTTTATCATTTCTAGATCAATTCTTGGAAGATTACTCCTAGGGATAGTAGAGTGAGTCAGTAACAGGGTGTTTGGGCCTTTTTCATTTTTAGAAAAGGGGGAGAAGATCAGTTGAAGAAGAGTGATAGAGAAATTTGATGCTGGTATATTTTAGTAGTGAGATGTTTTCTTTGTTATTGATGAATGTTGCCATGAATAACAAAGGGGGATATTTTTAGAATGAGAGGTTGATGCTATTCTTTTTTTTTCATTAATGGTGGTCATTAATGTCAACATATCCAATGTATCGAGATGGTTTACTTATAATTTGGTTATTGATAGTGGTGTATCGATAGAAGTGTTCACCAAAAGATGTGCTTTAAATTTTTATCCTTATTTGTGTCGTTGATGGTCCCTTTTAATATGCAACATATGGTGGAATTTTTTTTGGATCAGTCTTATATTGGATGTGTTGATTGTGCTTCAACCGATGCATTTGAAATACAACGTATAGATTCTATCAGTTGGTATCAAAGATCTCAAAGATTGTGTAGTGTGTTGATATGTACGAAGTGTGTTGTATTGAGTGAGGTGGTCCACATTTCATTCATTTCCACCACGGGAATGTTTCAGTGTGACTTATTTAAAATTGGTATAAGTTGACTTGGCTGATGATATTCAGAAGTATAAAGAGAGTGATATTCTCAGTTTTTGGTGTGTTGCTTGGATGCGAGTAATATACAAAATGAATGCAAATCTGACAAAGAAAAATCTGTGTTGATATATGTGTGAGTTGATGCAATTGATAGTAGACTGTTATATCATTTATGTACTGTATCAATGATAGTGACTTCACTGGTGGATTCTTTCTTTCGTTTCTTATATTCTGGTAGTGATCCCATGTTATTGGCAATGAGCCTATTTGTAATCAAGAGTGAGCCTGTCTTATTTTTGGGTAGTGAAGCCAACTGGCAGTGAGGCAACTTGAAGTGAGAAAACCAATAGTGAGCCTTTTTTTTAAATTACCTTAATCGATCTCACCTTAACCAGTGTTCATTTCATGAGAATTAGCTTCTCTATAATTTTTCCCAGTTTGGGTTTCCACATAAATTCTGGTGGTCATTGTATTGATGGTTACATGCTTTCATGTTAATATATATTATAAGTTTCTAAATGGTTTAAGTGCTTACCATTTTAGTAAAAGTTTTAATAAGTGTTTGCGAATAAATGATTCACCCCCCTAGTTATTCACCCTTTTCAACAATATCTTCTAATTTCCATCCTAAGAATATGTTTAGCTACTCAAGATATTTCATTTCAAATTTAGCATCAAGTTGAGACTTAAGTTCTACAAATATGCATTTCCCTTAACCATTGCATAACATATCATCAACATATAGTTCAATGTAAAATAAATGACCACTATCAAATTTATAATAAACATAATGATCTTATTTAGAATGCTTAAATCCAAAACTCAACACATATGAACCAAATTTATGGTACACCATCCTAGGAATATTCTTGAGACCATACCAAGATTTATTTTATTTACAAACTAAATTACTTTTACCTTTTATCATGTAGTGCTTTGGTTGAGTCATGCAAATATCATCCCCCAAATAACCACAAAGGAAAGTAGTTTTCCCATCTATTTTCTCAACCTCTAAATCATAAGAAACATCAATAGAAACAAATAAAGTCTAGTGGATGTCATTTTTATAATAGGATAATATATCTTACCATAATCAATGCCCTCAACCTAAGAGTAGCCTTTCGAACCCAACCTTGGTTTATACAACACTTAGCAGACACCTATCCTTCTCCATGAATGTTATGTTCATCTTTTCTATAACTCCATTATGATGTGGAGAATACATATTTGTATGCTACCTATGAATGCCCCAGTCTTTATAGAATCTATCAAAATCATCAAAGAAAAATTCACTGCCATTATCAACCCTTAAACATTTTATTTTCCTTCTAGTTTTCAATTCAACCATTTCTTTTAATTCTTTAAATAAGTTGAAAATATCATATTTAAGATTTATAAAATATACCCATATCCTCTTTCTATAATCATAAATAATTGAAATATAATATATGGATTCTCCAATAGAAGGAACATATATAGGACCAAACAAATCAAAATGAATAAGATCGAACACACCAGAAGATTTTTGAGAACTTAAGTAAAACTGAATGCAAATTTTATTCCATAGAAGTAATGATCATAAAAATCATAATCAAGATTAAAATCATTCAAGCCTTCAAAAAGTCTTTAGTTTTCAAGGTCCTTCGACCCTTTTCTCTAATGCAACGGGGTCTTTGGTTCCATAACGTAGTCTTATCTACATACAAGTTTGATTAAAAATAAAAAGATCCCTTAGGCACTCAAAATCCATGACTACTACCAAAGGTGAAACCATCCCCTTTTTTCCCATGAAGTATCCATATACTTGGTCACTAAAGTACTATTACAATCAACAATGTATGCTTCCATCTTATACAATGAGAAAAATTTGACACCTCTAGCAATTTCCATAACACATATCACCATTTCACATCTTGCATTAGAAAATACTACTTTCATACCCAAATCTATTATTTTTCTCACAAATAACAAATTTTGTTTTAGAGTGGGGAGATGCAACACATCTTTAATCCTTCAAGTATTCTATTATCAAAAATTTTAATTCTAACTTTTGCATGACCAACAATACTTAAATGATAATTATCACTCAAGTACACCTTACCTCCATCAAATTTTTTTATGTTTATACAACCAATCTCTATTAGAGTTCATATGGAAAGATGTACCTGATTAAATTAACCATACATCATCACATGCATGAGTGACCAAAGGTTCAATGAATGCATCACCAACTTCCTTCTTGGGTTCAAAATCAGAATCAAATTTCTTCTTTTCTTATTTTTAGTCCTTACGGATGTGTCCAGGCTTACCACAATTCTAGCAAATAACTTTGGAATTTATAGAAGATTTTGATCTCCACTAGATTTGGATTTATTACACTTTTCATTGTTCTTTCTTTTTTGCTTAGGTCTTCCTTGAACAACTAGGGCCTCCTTAGCATTGATGGATACCTATCTCCTCGTATCTTAAAAAAGATAAGAACCCACCACATCTCCAGGCTTGAAAAAAAAAGAGTACTACCCATGGCCATAAAAAGATACTCCCATGAATTAGGAAAAGAAAAAAGAAATATCTAACATTTCACCTCCATGGCCATCTTGAGACTAGCTAATGAAAAATTGAGCCAACAATATATTGAATGCTTCTTGGTGGTCTACGATTTGTCCACCCTTATCTTTTTTCAAGGAATATTGTTTCTTCTTCAAGAAAATATCATTTACAAAATATTGGGCCCAATACATATCACTACGCTTCTTTCTTGGCTTCTTTACAGGTAAATTTTCATGGACATTGATTAAAATAAAGTCTACAAGGCAAAATCTAATTAGAACCTTGATTTAGTAGCCTCATTTGAATCTCAATCTATTAAAATATCCTCTATACTCAACTTCCACATTTCAAAATTATTTCTAGAAATTTTATCCACCTCTATTCTCGTCGACAAACTTGCCATCTTAAAATGTCTGCAACAAGATCACAATGCATCTTCTACACAAGCTCCCACTTAAATAAAGATTAGTTCAAAAAATCCATAAACCCAAAACTAAAACTAAAGAGGATTAGGATTTGATACCGCTTGTAAATAAGTTATGGGAGCATAACAACTTCCTACACTAATCTTGAGAGGAGGATTATGTAGAACCTTTCTTGGACATTTACAACAATTACACAAATTCAATAGAATTAAACATGAATAACATGCATACTAAAACACATTGATTTAATCGAGGAAACCCCTGTTGCAAGAAAAATTCTCAAACTCTAAAATTTGTCCAATATATTATTCAAAAGTTAAAAAAAAAATTAAAATATACTTGCAAATTAATCTTCTTACAAGAGTATCACCAACAAGATCCAGAGGAAACTCAATAGCTATCAAACTTTGATAAAAAAATTACAATACATTGTTGTACTACAATACCCTTATAATATAGGGTTTCCTTCTAAGGAAAAAAAAGTGATCAAAATATGCACTATTAGACCTATGACCTAATAACAAATGATCAAGGGGTTCACCACTTAGTGTGTTGGTTAAGTGGTAGTGTTGTTGTTGTTGTCCCCAGAAAGGTTCAAATCCCCGATGGGCCATTGTGATCATGGACTTGTGCCTTTTTTGATCCATTGTGCTCATAGGATTGGGACTCAACTTTTTTAAAATGGGGATGAGGTCCCTTGTTTGTGGCCTCACTAGTTCATGGCTCTAGGTCAAAACTGTTTCACATGGTCCCAAAGGACATGTTTTTCTAGCATCACCAATCAAGTTAAAAAATATTACTAGGCACTTTAAAAAAAATGATGAATGATCAAGATGTACAATGATAGATTATAAGTAAAATTTTGTTTAAGGGGTGTTGCCTTGGAACCCCTAATCTATGGGAAACCAGAGAATCTTAGTTCCTTAGATGCTTATGCTTTTCCTAGATGATAGTGCAGTAGCTAGATTCCAACACATTTTTAAGATGCCTGTATTATTTGTATTTTTCTAAGTAGAAAATAATGTAATAAATAATGATGAAATTAAAATTTTTTTACCTGCCTCATCTAGCGGCTCGTCACTCTCAACTGTAGACCACAACTCCTCGACTTGCGAAAGTCAAAAATCTCAACTACAAGCTAGCATATTTGCTAGGGCTATACAAAAATCTCAATGAATGTCCTCATCATGAATAGTTAAAATGACCCTTCCTACCCAAGAACCCTGCATGCAAAACTGCTACGAGAATGAAGACAGAAGATAGAAGAAACAAAAGCTATGGCGGCCGATAGGCCAGAGATTGAAAAAGCATGTTGCAAGAAATGATATTCTATTAACAACAATAATGAAATTACAATCTCCTTATGAAAAGAAAGCCGGTCAATCCTTATAAAGGATAC
>MU225101.1:3044814-3071961 GCA_018584345.1 Thuja plicata | reverse complement strand
TGAAAAGAAAGCCGGTCAATCCTTATAAAGGATACCGAAACCCTAAAAGGGAAACTAACTCAGAAAAGGAAACTTTCCTAAGTCTAACTTAAGCACTAAAGAGTAATAACTAAAGATTACTCTAACAATATTTGCTAGGGCTATACAAAAATCTCAATGAATGTCCTCATCATGAATAGTGAAAATGACCCTTCCTAGGCCCAATTTTCATGCATATAGTCAATTTTTTGCCAATTTTTCTAAAAAATATTGAGGCAACCTTGACTCATCTACCTTCATGTTTCCACCCTCCTAGCCATGGTAAAAACTATGAGGGGAAAAATATTCACATCTTTATCAAAATTTTCTTTTGACTCACAATGTCCTTATTAAGCATTCTCCTCGTCATGAAACTAACATATTTTTTTATTTTAAAGCATCTAGATTTCATTTTAGATGTAATTTTTACCAAGCTTGGACTCTTGGGGCATCATTTACATTTTCCAACTCGACCTTTGTATCCTATTCGATATCCTTTTTGGGGTAATTAGTGCACTTTTAATACTTACATTTTATATTTTTTTAGCTACTTTAGTGTGGTTTATTTGTTTGAATGAGAAACTACTACAATTAGTTCACTAAAGTGGGGACAAAATCTAATGTCACAAATCACACCTTATGCATATCTTACACTTATACATTATGCTCGGTTCATTTATGAAAAAATCTATGATTAATATTCATGATTTCAACTTCATGGGTGGCAAAATAAAGTGTTAGCAACCTATAGTTTGATTTTTAGGAGAAATTAGTTGGACGGGATCATGGCACACATGTTTGTGTAGCACATTAATATCCCAATAGAATATGTGATTCAAATGAAAATATTCCATGCAATTTTCCTTAACACGTCTTAGTAGCCAAACACACTTGTAACAAAACTCCCACTCATTCAAAGCAAGAAAAATTTCATTCTTCCCCATTTTGGCATTTTGAAACATCTCTCTCAACTTATCTCCATTTCTTTCTCTCTCATAGTGAAGCTCTGTCAAAACACTATCATCGCTTGGATTCTCATGGTAGTAAAGACACCTCTCATATAATGTTTATCATGTCTATTGTCTCAAGAGGGGAGCCACAACTATTGACAACACTCTCTTACATGTATTTATGATCTTATCTATTATATGATCTAGTATACTATCTTTATATCACGATAAGGTTTCTCCTCCATAGCAAGGTTTGTTTCTATTATATGTCAATATTATTTTATGTCTTTTGATCTTGTTTGGCTATTGAAGGTGGAAATACTAAAGTGAGGAAGTTTGACTAAGGAAAATGCCTATACAACCATTCAAGTAAAATTAATGATCTCTATGTGTGCAAGTGAATATGTTTGATGGACTAATATCTCCTTTCCGGTAGATTTATGGTTGTTTCTATGTAGATGATAGGGTAGTTGCGCAAATATACTTGCGCACATTGGCTTTCGAGGTCGAGAGGTAACTCATTTTGTATCAATGTGTTTTCCACTTTTTGTGCTTTCCATTTCTATAGTTTATAGATTTTTATCATATTTTATCTATTTTATCTAATACTTTTATTTTTATACTCTTCACCAAAATTAGCATGAATATCAATTTTTGACATGATCTCATTAGTTCATGTTTCATTGAGGTAACCAAGGGCGATTTTCTCCTTGAGACCTTATCATCATGAGAGATCCTCTTTTATAAATGTTATCTTTTTGTTAATTTGGGCTGATTTTCATATCTTTCACCCATCCTCATATACATGCATTCCTTAATATGCATCCACACCCTATCTATTTCTACATAGTTTTATATGTTGTCCATATTTCCTTCCCTATCAGACATTCATTCCCTGTTTATCTTTGTGTTAATTTGGGCTCATTTTCATATCTTTCACCCATCCCCATATACATGCATTCCTTAATATATATCGACACCCTATATATTTCTACATAGTTTTATATGTTGTTTATATTTCCTTCCCTATCAGACATTCATTCCCTTCATTCCCTGTAGAAATTTCACTAATTTTTAACCATGAGTAACTCTCATGGTTATGAATTTGACCCCCAAATTTCTAAAAGTAAATTCAATTTTGGATGATTCTCTCCCATATTCTACTCATTGCAAGCTAAATAGGTACATATTTGCATGGTTTTATTACCATGCATTTGTATGTAGAGGCAATAATTTGCATTTAATTCACATCCTCTCATCTCAAATAATTAAACAATTATAATAGGTATCTTTTAATTTGGTGCACTAAAAAGGATTTAAAATCTATGTATTCATCGTAGGTACATTTGCCAAGGTAAATTTTATTGTCTTTTATAATTGACATAGTTATAAAGTTAGTATTTTCATGGCTTCAGATGAGAGGTCTTGCCCCTTAGTCATTTGATAACATCATTAAGGTATTCCTCAATACCACCAATTTTAGAGTAGATCTTTGAAATAAAATTCATTATTCATATAGCTGATAGTGTTAGGTAGTTGGTAGTGCTCCAGAGGGATCAGTTGTGGATTGCAGGGGAGCAGGTTGATGCCGCTTCTTATGATTTCTACTGCACGTAGTCATTCATGGAGTACTTGCTTGAGAGTCCAGTTTTGTAGGAGGGACCTTTTGGAGCTTCTAAGGGTACACTCATCCAGGGTTCTCACAGTATTCAGTTTTTAGTGGAGAAGATTGTATCTAATTTGACTACAATGCTTCCTCATTGATATTTTGTGGTTGGGTTTGTTGAGAGGGTTGCCTAGGATCCTACCTAGCCAATTTTTCAAAATCAGAGATTGGAGCCATCTCTTGATTCTCAGTTTGATTTTGATGAGCCTCTGAAAGGGATTGGATCTTTTTACCATGATTACATAGTGAGGAGTGCTCATCATTTCTCTTTTGACCCACCGGTTGAAAACTTGTTTGTGCGTTGGTGTGGGTTGGCTCCAGGGTTATACCATTCTTTTTGTGATAGGTTTACTCCATCTGATGTTGGTGGATTTGGTTACTCCAATTTAGCAAGAGGTATCTTGTAGGGTCAGTACATCCAAGATGGTTTTACACATGATGGATATTTGGGTTATGGGAGTACTTGTCCTTGTTGCACAGATGGGCTTCATACATAGAGAATATTGGCAGGGTGTGCAGGGAGTTCTGATATTTTAGATGCTATTGGATATCCATTCTTCCTTGTTATGGATGGTTGTGAGTTTCATCTCTACTGGGATCCAGGTAGTGACAGGTTTGGCACTGTAGATTGTGTGGACAACTATGGTTGGCATGATGACAGTTTGTTTTGGTTAGCTCAGTGGATGGTGATTTCATCACAGGAGTTTGAAGGTGATTGCAGGGACATTTCACCATTCTATCCTAGGGATCCGGGTGGACTTCTGTGTTTTGTTTTCTGAGATTTCTTGGGGACAAGAAATTTTTGGAAGGGAAGAATGTAATGTCCCCATTTTGAGTGAGCATTGGAGTTAGTGGATTGAGCCTATCATTGGATCCTTGTAGGCTAATACTGGTGATTAAAGGACCCTGTTGTGGGTTGTGGCCCCGTTTTGAGGGACTTACTATTTATAGTAAGTCGACTGTTGATTCTATGGAGCTCAGATGATTTAGAGGAGTTATATGATGCTCTCATATTTTATTTTCGACTTCCAGTTTGGGCTCCAAGATTCTTGGAGGGAGCTTCTATTTTTAGTAATTCACCCTGTCAAGTTCATTCATCATATTTCATCATCGGTATCACTCCTATGCTGTCAAATTTTGATTTTGATGCTTCGTTAGTTGTTTTTACAAGACGAGTGAATTATGATTATTATTTAATTAAATCGGCTAAGGTTACTATTTTATTGGGATTGTATTTTGGGCATCTTAGTGTTATAGCTCAGTGGAACCGGGTTGAGAAGTTTTAAATCCTGAGCTCATAAAACAGGGACCTTATGTGTCATAATATTGTTATTTTAATGAAAGAGTATTTTTCCATCATTAAAATGAAAATAAATATAATAGTTTATTATATTTCAAATGTGCACATAAAGCATAGTCTTTATGTAAGTGAAATGTGTGATTAAGAAGCTAGGGTTCGATTTCTTGTGGAGAGATTATAAAAGACATGGAGAAGAAATCAAATTCATTATTGATTATGCTATTCATTCATTCATGAAAAAATATGGTTCAAGTTTGGGAGAAGCTCAAGGGTTTTAGTATTTGTATGGTGAAAGAATTGTGAATTCTTTACAGTAATCAACACCTTGAGTTGGTGAAATATTCTAGCGAATTGTGCATCATCTCCGACTACATTCAGTAGTTGAGAGTGTGATTAATCAGGAGTGAATATGTATTGCGTAAGGGTTTGATATCAGCTCATTGCTAGGCGTGGACACTTATTATTGGCAGTCGTCCTCTCTTCTTCAGCCGCGACCACTCAACTTAGCAGCAGTTATCACTTGTTGGGGTCGTGACCAATTAGTATGAAAGCGTGGAGAGAATTTGCAGGTTTTTATTTTAACTTAATGATTTCTTTCATGAATGTAATTGTTACATATTGCAAAAACTTTTCAATTAGAGTGGAAAGGTGAGTTATAGATTTTGAATGGAATATGTATAGCTATTTCTGTTAAGTTGTTTGTGATGCATTTCAATTGTTTGGAAAACACAAGAAACTATATATGTATTGCTAAAAAAATTAAAAGAAATCACAATTCCAGACTTTATGTTTTTCTTGCAAGCAAATTGAGGGTTTAAGCCAGGCAAACTCTTTATAGAAAACATCAAGGAATTTGACAAATTATAGAGAAAAGGTACATAACTTGTAAGATCAAATTTATCTAGCAAATGACAAATCCATGGACATTAAATTGATCTATAGGAGAAAAAAACTCACACTGATTAAATTCATAGACCTTATGTACATGAATCAATTTTAGCCTATTTTAGCTAAATGAAGAGATTCTATTTTAGCCTTCAGATAAATCAAATTCAATGGTGTATTATATTTGTTCTTTAAGCCTAGATCCAAGGGCCATTAGCCTTCTTCACATTTACTTTCCTAATTCAACACTTCATTTTGATATTATCACTTCCACATTTATAATTAATTAATTAATCTAGATTAGTTTGTGTCCATGTACATACATATTATTAGATCAACTCATATTAAGTTTAAGGAAAAAGGTATGTTCTTGTACAACAATATTGGTGTCATGTTCTTTGAATCATTTATGAATTAGATTACAAAGTCTAGATAGTTAATAATGGCATCTCAATATTCTATTGTTTCATTCCATCCCTTACCTAACTAATAAGTGTTTTTTTTTTTTTTTTAAATAAACAATTTATAAATTTAGTTTTGGAAAACTTTCTATGTTTGAAGTCCTCACATCTTCATATTCTATAAATATGTTTTAAATTTTTTGTAGTAGAGATTGTATAGATTTTTTTTTTATCAATGTTTTAAATTATGCACCACAATCCATCGCTAGAACAAAGAGAAATATTGAATCACAACTACAATCCATCATCTTAAATAATAGAATTAGTCGAACCATTGATTTAAAAAATTCTATAATTTTCATTAAAAATTACTATAATATATTTTAATATTTATTTTAAGATATTTTATATTTGATATATAAACAAACTATTATTAATATATAGAAAAAAAAAAACCCAAAAAAAAATCTTATGCCTTGATTATCCAATTACCATGTAAATTCTTATCAATAGTTATTCTTTCTTGTCAACTAGAACCTTCTATTCTTTAAGTGGACCACAATAAAATTATGTAAAAAACTCAATTAACCATTTTAATTTCTTTGCCCTGCTTTTTCGTCCCTCCCCATGTGTCTTCTAAGTAGAAGTTGCTTACCTTAAAATAATGTTGTTAAATATGGATCCTAATAATAATCATAAGCATTAGTCAAGAGTTTCTAGGTCTTTTGATTAGTTGTATACTTTGACCCGCTTCTATTCAAAGATGTCGAAATTCTTAGTTTGATAAAAATAAAATAATTGTATATTATAAGACCAATTTTAAATTTGTGGGGACAAAAAATTCAAATAATGTTCATTTCCAAATTATTAACTTTATAGCGTGTCCTTGAATGAGAATTACAAATTCAATTCAAAACTTTTCGGTGAGTCAATATTTTGAAAGCCTCTGTTATATATAATTATAGTATTGTATTTGATTTATTTTATTTATAAATTGATTTTAAAAGATAAATTAGTTTGCTATTAGTTTAAGTCAAATATTGTTTATGTGTCTTAAATTTGATTTATCTATTTTCACATTTAGATTGAATTATGGGCACAATCTAGATTCTTAGATAAAATTATGTACATAATTTCATCTCTTAAATATAAAATAAATTTTGGTAAATCAAACTAATTTTGTGGTTCAAATTAAATATTATTATTGACTTATATTTCAAAATATTCAAAATGAGCATATACAATATCATATTTAAAGACAAGCTTTAAGACACATGTACATAAGGATGTGTGGTTATAAAAAAGCTCACTCAAGTGCATCATTAAGATGGTATCATGCATTGCATTATACACTAGTAGATACTACATTAGGGATTTTGCTTTATCTATCTTTTGTGTCTTTAAATGTTCTAAAATAGGTAATGAGGTTTGACTAAGAGGCATCTTAATAAAATCTCTAATTGCCAAATTATTCATATGAAGGTGAAAATATTCATTCTTCTACATCTTAATCTCTACCCTTGATTTTCATAAGGACTCATATAAGACAACATTTTCTCCTCTCATTTGAATCTGAATGCCTATGCTAATGCTAATGTTAATGAGCTTATGCATACTTGTCTACTTATGATCTTTGGAGAACCCTTGCTATCATCATTATCATCTTGTTGTAAGTATCATCTTCATAGCTACATCTTTGCATCAATCAATCATGCTCCATTCCTTTAATGTCTTCTTGTGCATGTGCTTGAATTTCTAAGAGCAACCATCATTCCATACAATATCTTATTGTATAGGAGAATAATGGAGTCAAGTGTTTCATGAGTGTATTTGGGTATAGCTTTGTTTATTTTATGGCTATGCATTCATGAATAAGAGCTCCACTGATATGATTTTGGGTTTATTTTTTAGATCAAGGACTTGTGGTTGGGATTGATTGAAAATGTAGTCTATTTTCAACATCTTCATTACTAGTTTATATCTTGGGGAAATATATACACTGAGCACACATTTTGGGTTTCCACTAAATAAGGAAAAGTGTAGGATATGTGTCAAGTTTACAAACCTGAGCACTGAGATGAGTAATATTGATCAGAGATGGTTTTAGTGATACTTATTGATGAAGAAATGTCAGCGGCATTCCTTTTTTGTCGAGGTTATTTCTTGCGCCTCACAACTCTCACCCCACTTATTTACTTGAGTGAGTGGGAACCTCCCTTTTCTTCCTTTTATTTCTCTCCTCTTTTCCCTGTTTCTTCTTCCTTGGTTTCTTATTTTCTTGTCCTTTTGTTATTTTTTAGGCTTTCACTAATTGGGGGACCAGGCCTCTCATACTCACTTTGGATCCTCGAAAAGTCTATACCTAATGCCCAACTTTTTCCTTGTTCTTTTTGTTTCCTCTTCAATAATCTAGAAATCATGGGTGAGATTACCCTCAAAATATTCAAGGATTCCTCATCCCCAAACCCCAATCTCTTATGTGTTACCTTTGTCTCCACCTTTCAAGTATTGGGCATCGACACATTGGAGGTTTGGAGAGATGACATCTCTGAAACTCTAGTCCCTAACCCTCAAAAGGTGGTTGGATTGATTCCCTAGAAAGTTCATCTTTCTCTTATGCACATTGACATCACCTAACCTGGCGCCTTTAAAAGGGGGATTTGTCTACTCATTTGAACACTTTGTATTCTTTGGCCTGTGTGAATTGTGATTATTTTTGAGTGACAGAACATATTTTCTTTCCCTCGTGAGACCAATCAAGCTAGTAAGTCATTTTGTAGATTGATTGTGCTACTTCCTCATTTTTAGGTAGGGGTTTGGGTTATTTATGCTATTTTCATTCATTTTTTCCTTATTTTTTCCTATCTTCTTCATGTCTATGTGTGTTTGGTTGGTTCTTTTATAAGATCCAATCCTCGTGACCTCTTTCTTGTAGGTGTGGTTTCATCTCTTCTTTGTCCCATGGTCATTTCTATTAAGGTTTTCCTTTAGGCTTGGAGTTTAATCTTTTTGCGACAATGATTACCTTGAGGTTCCCAATGTGCAGTTAGCTAGGGCTATGTTAGGGTTTGTAAGTGTTGGATGATATCAGTTTTGGGTACTGATCATGTTGTTGATATTCATGTTTTGTCACTGATGTCAACATATATTTCTGTGGAGAGGACAGACTGGTTACTTGACTGACAGAAGTGTACGGACACTGTACGGATGATTAAGAATGATCAAAGTTGGATTAATGTAGAAGAATGTGTGTTGACCTTATTCTTAAGGTCTCTTGGCTTTATGTTGCATATTATGGATGTTACAATTGATTTGGTCAAGACTGGTCTCAGGATTGTAACTATGATACTGAACAAAGTAGGTCTCTGTGTTTCGGGTATATCTTTTTGGCGAAGATATTTCAGATGAAGCGAGCTTACTGGTGGAAACCAACCATATGTTGGAATAATGGGTTGAGTTTGATTTTTGTTTGATGACTAGTGATGTCATTTGTGGCGTGTATTCTGGAGAAGACCTATTTGTTGGTCGACATCAGACATGTAGTGTGTAAAATGAATTGTGAGCATGGATTACAGATCTGGAAGTCTAAGTGATGGATTATATTTGATGTTTACTTGTTGTAGGTACCTTGTGTATCTTAGCAAGGGGTTATATAATTTTTGTACATAGGAAAGCCTTAATTGTCCAACCTGATTAATTATTTGTATATTAGGAAAGCTTAATCGGCCAACCTAATGAATTATTTGAAGAGGGTATATATGAGTGATCTTTTCTTTTGAAAAGATGTGACAAAGATTGAAAATAAAAAGAAGTGAAAGTTGTGATGCTTGTTTGACTGGTGGATGTAGAGTAGAGTTTATGAGAAGAGTAATTCATTGGAATCGACCAAGAAAAGACATTTGCTATCAGACAGTTCACTGGATTGTATATTTTCTATATACACTTGTTCAGATTGTGAATCCTTGAGGGTGGCTTTAACCTTCTTTGGGCAGTGTGCCTGGGCAGTGAGCCTACTATTTCTCTTGACTCCTAACAGGGTCTATCTCCTAACAGGGACTATGTATTGTAATGTTGTAAAAAGCTCCTAACATGGCTAAATATTTTAACATGGATAATATACTCTCAATACATTATTTATGGGTGTTAATTCCCACTGGGGTTTTACCTTTAACAGGGTTTCCTTAACAACAAGTATTCTGTTATGGTGTTGGCATTTACTATGTTATCATTTACATTTGCAGATTTGGTTTATAAAGTTTAATAATCTATATCATAAATGATTCACCCCCCTCTCAGTTATCTTGTGGACTATTATTCATAACAATTGGTATCAGAGCTTGTGTTCCTTAGAGAGAAAATTTAACAACTTGAGGTGATCCTGAAGATGACTTACTATAGGAAGGATAGTCTGAAGTTTGATCCTAAAAAATTTGATAGTTGGAAGAATAAGATGAGAACACATTTTCTATGTCTAAGAATTGATTACTGGATGATCACAAAGAAGAATGAAACGATAGCGACTAAGGATAAATTAGAGAAGCCTACTGAAGATCATAAGAAGTTATTTTCATGTAATATGATTGCAAGGGAATCTTTGATCAACACACTTTTAGATGGAGAATTCACTGAAGTAAAGGACTTGGATTATGCACATGATATCTGGACAAGATTGGAAGCATTATATATTGGAGATAATTTTACAAAGTAGGAAAAGATACAAAACTAGAAGACAAAGATGGAATCTCTAAAGATGAGAGAAGATGAGAACATTATGGCATATGGACAGAGAATTATTGAAGTAGTTACTAGTATTAGAAACTCTTGAGGTACTTATAGTGAGGAAGAAGTGATTGCAAAGATACTCAGATCCTTGACACCTACATATAGAACCAAAGTACAAGCTATAGAGGAGATTATACCTTTGACACCGAACTTCACCAAAGAGATTTTGATTGGAAAGCTAACTACATTTGAGGCCACTGAAATGGGAGACACTTTACCTAAAGTTGAGTCAGCATTCAAGGCAACCGTGCACAACAACAAAAATACCTTATCTGGAAACGCAAGAACCAACATTAATGACCTAAGGGAAGAACTTGGAGCCTATGCTAATGAATGGGAACAGATACATGAAGAAGAAAGAAAGCTAGATGAAGTGGCGGCACTGAGTGCTAGAAGAGAAAAGAGAGGTAAGGGAAAATTTGAAGGCAAATTACCTTTGAAATGTTTTTCATGTAACAATATTGGTCATTTTGCATCTAGATGTCCTACAAGAGTTCCAAAACACAAACCTAAGTTTTTCAAGTCTAAGTGTTCAAAAGAAAAGGAATGTTATTATGCTAGTGAGGGTATATCTGATGATGATGATGGTGACTACGATGAAATCAGATTTATTGCTACTAAGGATGATGAACCTATGCATGAAGAAAAAGCCTTAGTATCCCGTGTTGAAAAGAAATCTGAATGGGTTATAGATAGTGGTTGTTCACATCATATGAATGTAGATAAAAACAAGTTTGTGAGTTTGAAAAGACATGATGGTGGTTTTTTCAGATTTGGTGACAATACTCCTTAGCTTATTATTGGAGTTGGATCTATTTCTTTGGATGGAAAGACTAACACTAACAATGTATGACTTGTTGATGGAATTAAGCATAATCTGTTGAGTATTGGACAGTTAGTAGACAAGGGTTATCAATTGAAATTCATTGATGGGAAATTCTCTATCAGAAGTAAAGTAGGAGACTTGATCACATCTGGTACTAAATCTAGAGTTAATGTATTTAAATTGAACACATCTAAAGCTTCTTTCTTTATTGAGAAGGTTGATGACAGTTGGTTATGGCACATAAGATTTTGTCATGTTAAATTTGATAACATTGTGAAGGCAAGTATGACTAAAGCAGTAAGAGATCTACCTAAAATTGTGAATCCATCTAACACTATGTGTAGAGAGTGTGTTATGGGGAAGTAGACTAGAAGCACTTTCAAAAGAAAAGCTTATTCAGTAAAAGGGAAGTTGGATCTGGTGCATACAGATCTGTGTGGTCCTACAAGAACAAGATCATACTATGGTGAAAGGTACTTTATACTATTTGTTGATGAATTTTATAGAATGATGTGGGTTACATACTTGAGAGAGAAATCTGAAGCATTTGACAAATTCAAGTGATTTAAAGAAAAAGTTGAGAATGAATTTGGTTTGAAGATAAAGTGTTTGAGATTAGACAAAGGTGGAGAGTTTACACCACAACTATTTAATACATACTATGAAGAGCATGGAATATACATATAGACATCAACTCCTAGAACTCCACAACAGAATGGGATAGTAGAGTGAAGAAATAGAACTATATTAGATGTTGCAAGAACTATGTTGTTGGAAGGAAATGTGTCACATGTTCATTGGAGAGAAGCAGTTGGCACTGTTGTGTACACACTGAACATAATTCAGATCAAAGAAGGTACAAGTAAGACTCCTTATGAATTATGGTTTGATCATACACCTACTGTAAAATATTTCAGAATATTTGGTAGTAAATGTTATATCGAAAGAGATGATGAGATTGGCAAGTTTGATGCTAGAAGTGATGAAGGAATTTTTATTGGTTATTCCACTAAGAGTAAAGCATATAAATGTCTCAATCTAAGATTGAGAAATTTTATTGAAAGGGCCAATGTGAGGATAGATGAAAATTTTCAGATTTAGGATAGGATGTATGATTGTGGTCAAATTACATAAATGAAAGAGATTACTGCTGAACCTGAAGAATCTTTGATGATTGACAATGAGATTGAAGATAAAAAAACTAAAGCTACTGAGACACTGAAGACACCAAGGTATGTTAAGAAGAGCCATCCTGAAGATCAAATTATTGGGGATGCAAGTAAATGCATGATGACTAGATCTAGAGCTAGAGATGAGTTCTGTTTAATTTCTCAAGTTGAACCAAAGACTACTAATGAAGCATGTAGAGATTAATCTTGGACTAAATCTATGGAAGAAGAAATTGAACAGATAAAGAAAAACAATACTTGGGAATTGGTTCCAAGACCTAAGAACAAAAATGTGATTGGTACTAAATGGTTTTTTAGAAATAAGGTGGATGAGGAAGGAACAGTGGTAAGAAACAAGGAAAGACTGGTATGTAAAGGCTATTCACAACAAGAAAGCATAGACTATGAAGAAACATTTGCTCGTGTTTCTAGATTGGAAGTTGTGAGATTATTTCTTGTTTATGCTGCACATAAAGAATTTAAGGTCTATCATATAGATGTGAAGTCGACATTCTTGAATGATGATCTAGAAAAAGAAGAAGTTTACATTGAGCAACCTGACGGTTTTCCTTTGACAGATGATGAAAACATGGTTTGCAGACTAAAGAAGGCATTGTATGGACTGAAATAGGAACCAAAAGCATGGTATCCAAGATTGGACAAATATCTACTTTGTCTTGGTTTTAGAAAAGGTAATGCATATAGTAATTTATATTTGAGAACTGATGAAGATGAAATCTTAATTGTAGAAGTTTTTGTTGATGATATCATTTTTGGAGGCAATGATAAGATGAGTAAGAAGTTTGCTAAAGAAATGGAAAATGAATTTGAGATGTCAATGATTGGTGATATGAAATTTTTTCTTGGTTTGCAAATTAATCAGAGTAAGAATGGAATTTTTATATCTCAGACCGAGTATCTTAAGGAAATGTTGAAAAAGTTTGGAATGGAAGAATGTAAACCTATTGGGACACCTATGGTGATGGGAAACAAATTGACTAATAGTGATGAGACTCAAAGTTTTTTACAGACTAAGTACAGATCGATGATTGGAGGTCTACAATATCTAACTCACACTAGACCAGATATTACCAATTTAGTTGGAATTGTGGCTAGATATCAGGCAGATCCTAAAGAGACACATTTTGCTGCTGTAAAAATAATTTTCAGATATTTGAAAGGTACAATAGAATATGGATTGTGGTATAAAAAATCATAAGATTTTACTTTGCAGGCTTATACTGATGCTGATTGGGCAGGTAATGTGGATGACATAAAAAGTACAAGTGGTGGTGCATTTTTCCTTGGAAAAAGATTGGTTTCTTGGTTGAGAAAGAAGCAGAATTGTATTGCTCAATCTACTGCTGAGTCAGAGTATGTTGCTGCTGCAATAAATTGTACACAAGTTATTTGGATGAAACAAATGCTGAAAGACATTGGAATAATTTTTGAAGAACCAGTGGTTATCCATTGTGATAACACTAGCACTAATAAATATGTCAAAGAATCCTTTAATGCATTCAAAGACTAAACATATTTCTATTAAGTATCATTTCTTGAGGGAGAAGGTTGCAGATAAAGAGAACTGGAGTATATTAGCACAAAGGAACATATAGAAGATATATTTTCTAAATTTTTTCCAAAAGATTCTTTTGAATATCTCAGAGGCATGCTTGGGGTGATGGCCCCTCCTAGTGGTAATTAAATGATGTATATATGCATCAGTCTAGTGGATCTCAGAGCTATATCATTCTCTGGACTTGATGTATGGATCTACTCCTCAGGGGGAGTGATCGCAGGAGAATACTATGGAGTACATTTGGGTGATCTTGCGCCTGGTTGATGGACATGAAGATTTTAAAAAGATACACCTTATAGAAGACTACAAATGATTTATGGCCCCGTTTTCCATTTCTGCCAAAGGGGGAAGGAATCTATGTGAAAATCCCTACTATTTTGAGAGATTTGTGTTGAGGATATTGAGAAGATTGTATTGAGAGAGAGAGTACTTTTGGGGTTGATGCATATGGATTTTCCCATATGTTTCCATCAATGCCAAAGGGGGATATTTTTGGATGATATCAGTTTTGAGTACTGATCATGCTGTTGATATTCATGTTTTGTCACTAATGTCAACATATATTTCTGTGGAGAGGAAAGACTGGTTACTTGACTGACATAACTGTATGGAGACTGTACGAATGATTCAGAATGATCAAAGTTGGATTTATGTAGAAGAATGTGTCTAAGGTCGCTTGGATTTATGTTGCATATTGCAGATGTTATAGTTGATTTGGTCAAGACTGGTGTCTGGACTATAACTATGATACTGAACAAAGAAGGTCTCTGTGTTTTGGGTATATCTTTTTGGCGAAGATATTTCATATGAAGCGAGCTTACTGGTGGACAAACAACATATGTTGGAATAATGGGTTGAGTTCAATTGTTGTTTGATGACTGGTGACATCATCTGTGGCGTGTATTCTACAGAAGACCTATTTGTTGGCCGACTTCAGACATGTAGCGTGTAAAATGAATTGCGAGCATGGATTGTGGATCTTGAATTATAAGTGATGGATTATATTTGATGTTTAATTGTTGTAGGTACCTTGTGTATCTTAGCAAGGGGTTATTTAATTTTTTGTACATAGGAAAGCCTTAATTGGCCGACCTCATTAATTATTTGTATATTAAAAAAGCTTAATTGGCTGACCTAATGAATTATTGTAAAAGGGTATATATGAGTGATCTTTTCTTTTGAAAAGATGTGACAAAGATTGAAAATAAAAAGAAGTGAAAGCTGTGAAGCTTGTTTGACTGGTGGATGTAGAGAAGAGTTAATGAGAAGATTGCTTCATTGGAACTGACCAAGCAAAGCCAGTTGCTATCAGACAATTCACTGGATGGTATATTTTGTATATACACTTGTTCAAATTATGAATCCTTGAGGGTGGCTTTAACCTTCTTTGGGAAATGTGCCTGGGTAGTGAGCCTACTATTTATCTGTTGGATATTTGCCTCTGTAAAAATAATTGATTGTATGTTTGTCATTGATGACAACATAGAATATACAATAGGTATCCTATTTGCAATTATCAGTACAGATGTTTTGGTACTATGCGTGTTTATTTCCATGGTGTATACATGTTCTAGATGCTATGTGAATTCATGCCAAGTCAGATATGTTGTTACAATTGAGTTATGATTAATCAGTTATGGCAGTTACAGTTTCTGGAGTTTATCTGTTAAGAGCCGACGTAAATACAGTGTCACTTGAGTTGTGCCTATCTTCAGGATATGCGTGTTATTATTAATGTTTAGTTATGAGTTAAAGATAATTATCCAAAGGCGCTAAATGTTTTACAATAGAATATTGATGTTAGAGTTAATTTGGTGAAGCCGACTTTGTGAAGCGTCACGTCTATTCAGTTTTAGTTGCGCGGTCCTAACTTTGATTGCGTTCTTGGTTGAGCTGACAAGAAAGTTGATGAGGTTTTTCTAGATATCATCATGACCTTACCCTTGGTGAAGATACATATAACATTTCTTTTATGTTCGCTAAGTGGAAGAAATGTAGTGAAAAAGAAAATACAGAGAAGAACAGAAAGTTAGAAAGAATAAGTTGAAGATCTATGTGATGAAACAGAAGTTGATTGCAATTCAATAGAACTGATCACGATAGTAGGTCTACTCAAAATAGTTCATTTACCAGATATATTGTATATCTTTTATACTGAAGGTTGCAGCCTTCACCATCTTAGCAGTGAGCTACTGGATAGTGAGTCCTCACCCTTAACAAGGTTATCTGTAAAAGGCTCCTAACAGGGTTTGACCTTTAACCAGGTCCCTTTACTTCTTGCAATGTAAAGATCAACTCCTAACAGGGTTGTTAGATCTTCTAACAAGGATCATTATAAACTAGTGTAGTTATTTGTGGGTGTTCATTCCCACCGGGTTTTTTACCTATTTGGTTTCCCTGTAATCAAAATTTTTGAGTACTCTATTGTGTTATTTGAATGTGCATTTACTTTATGTCAAATAAAATTTAAGAAAGAGAAAAGAATTAAATTGACTGATAACTGATTCACCCCCCCTCTCAGTTATCCTTGGGACTATTCCAACAATTGGTATGAAATCCAAGTACCTTGGAGAGAAAGCCTAACAGATTAAGGTAGATCAGATGGCATACTTCAAGAAAGAGAGTCCTAAGTTCGATGGAGAAAACTATCTTGATTGGAAGAAAAAAATGATAACACATCTTCAGTGCGTTGGATTTAAGATCTATAAGGTCACCACTCAAGAAATTGAAGTTCCCACCTTGAAAGATCTTGCAGTAGAAGACTCTACAATGAAACAATAGGAAGTGTTCACTAATAATGCAATTGCCAAAGAATCCCTAATCAGTATCCTATCTGACAATGAATTTTTTGAAATCAAGAAGACAGATAAAGCATACTCTATTTGGAAATACTTAGAAGATATGTTTGAAGGAGACATCCAAGAAAAAAATACATGTAGAAAGACATGGAAGAAAAGATAAAACAATTTAGAGATGTTACCTGAAGAAAAAATCAGAGCTTACAATCAGAGGATTAATGAAGCAGTATCAGGTATAAGAAACAATGGTGGAGAAATATCAGAAGAAGATATAATGGACAAATTAATGACCACATTGACAGCAGACTATGAGAGAAAGATCAATATCTTAGATGAGACTATGCAATATTCAAAATAATTCAAGAGGGAGACTTTGATCAACAAAATATCTGCATTTGAGATATCTAGATTGAAGACAGAACCTAAAAGTGAGACAACCTTCAAAGCCATAGTCCACAACAAGAAATCTATAAGAAGCTCTAGTAATAATGAAGAAGTGGATACAGAACTAGAAGAAATCATTGCTATGATTGACAAGAAGGAAAGGAAAGGTAAAGGGAAATATGAAGTACAGCTACCATTCAAATGTTTTTCATGCAACAAAGTTGGTCACTTTGCATCCAAGTGCCCTACAAGAGTCAAGAAGTTTAGATCAGATTACAAACCTAAGTACACTAAAGAATGTTATCATGTTGAGGATGGTGTAACTGATGATGACTCAAGAGAATATGAAATTGGATTCGTTGCCATTAAAGACATTGAGAAAATTCTTGAAGAAATGGACAAAGAAGATGAAGTAAAAGAACAGGAGTTAGCATTACTTTCAAAAGCTGACATCAGAACTGACTAGAACATTGATAATGAATGTTCACACCACATGACAAGAGACAAAGATAGATTTGTACATTTGGACAAGTACAAAGGTGGCATGGTTAGATTTGGAGATAACACTCCCAAACCTATCATAGGTAGAGGATCTATCACCTTAGATGGAAAGAACAAGATAGATGATGTTCTCTATGTTGATGGTTTGCATCATAACTTACTAAGTGTTGGACAGTTGCTTGATAAAGGATATCAGTTGGAATTCAAAAAAAACCAGTACATCATTAACAAAAAATAAGGAGACATGATTGCTTCAGGCTCAAAGACCAAAGGTAATGTTTTTCAGCTCAACTCAGAAGTAAGTTGTTTTGTTGCAAAAGTAGATGACAATTGGCTATGGCACAAGAGACTTTGTCATATAAATTTTGACAACATAGTCAAGATAAGTAATGTAAAGGCAGTAAGAGACCTTCCTAGAATCATAAGACCAGTTGACACCATGTGCATGGAATGTGTGATGGGGAAGCATGTGAGGACTTCATTCAGGAGCAAACAAGACTCTGCAAAAAACAAATTAGATCTAATACATATAGACCTGTGTGGACCTACTCAAACAAGATCATACTACGAAGAAAGGTATTTTATTTTGTTTGTTGATGATTTCTCAAGGATGATGTGGGTTGCATTCTTAAAATAAAAATCTGAAGCTTTTGCGAAGTTCAAAGTATTCAAAGCTAAGGTTGAGAATGAATCTGGATTAAAGATAAAATGTCCGAGATTTGATAGAGGAGGAGAATTCACCTCTGACCAGTTTTATGACTACTATGAAGAACATGCAATCAAAAGATAGTTAAGTGCACCCAGAACCCCTTAGCAGAATGGGATAACAAAAATGAGGAACAAGATAATACTTGACACAACGCACACTATCATGATTGAAGGAAAGGTTGCCCATACCTACTGGAGAGATGGAGTCAATACAATAGTTTACACTATCAATAGAATACAATTGAGGCTAAGTGCAGACAAGACACCTTATGAACTTTGGTTTGGTAATGTACCTACTGTAAAATACTTTAGAATCTTTGGAAGAAAGTGCTACATCAAGAGAGATGATAGCATTGGCAAGTTTGATGCTAGAAGCAATGAAGGTATTTTTCTTCGTTACTCTACTAAAAGAAAAGCCTATAGATGTTTTAATCTAAGATTAAAGAAGATCATTGAAATTACTCATTTGAAGATTGATGAGAAGTTTATGATTCAAGAAATATATTATGACTATGCTCCCATGATATAAGATGAGCCCAGACCCATCAATAAGGACACAATTATTGAAGAAATGTTTGATTGTATTGATGTTTCATGTAACAATCCTGAACCAAGTGAAGAAGAATCACAGATTCTAGATGAAAGTATCACTCCTAAAAATTCAAGATACACATCTAAATACCACTCTAAGGAAGATATCATTGGAGACCAGAGCACAAAAGTCTTGACAAGATCTAGAGAAAAAGGTTCAACCATTGATGAAGAGGTATGCTTACTTTCACAGATTGAACCCTTAAGTGTTGAAGATGCGTGCAAAGATTCAGATTGGAAAATTGCCATGCAAGAATAATTAGATCAAATAATCAAGAATGAAACATGGGAACTGGTCCCTAGACCTCATGACAAGAATGTGATTGGAACTAAGTGGATATTCAGGAACAAAATGAATGAAGAAGGCACAGTGGTAAGGAACAAAGCAAGATTAGTATGTAAAGGATATGCGTAGAGATAAGGAATAGACTACACTGATACATTTTCCCCTATGGGAAGACTTGAAGCTATCAAGTTGTTTTTGGCCTATGCAACATTCAAGAACTTTAAGGTATACCAAATGGATGTCAAGTCATGTTTTCTGAACAGTGACTTGAAAGAAGAAGTCTACATAGAGTAGCCTGAAGGATTCAAACTATCAGATAAAATAGACATGGTATGCAGATTAAAGAAAGCACTTTATGGACTTAAATAGGCCCCAAGAGCATGGTATGAGAGACTTGATGATTACTTAACAAAGATAGGATTCAGAAAAGGAGCAGTAGATTGTAATTTATTCATAAGAGAGACAGATGGACTACTACTCGTTGCTATTTTTGTTGATGACATTATCTTTAGAGGTAATGAAAAAATTAGTGTAGACTTTGCCAAAGAAATGAAAAGTGAATTTGAAATGAGCATGATTGGACCTATCAAATAATTTCTTGGATTGAATGTAAAATAAACAAACAAAGGCATATTCATAAATCAGTCTAAGTATGTGAAGGAGATATTGAAGACTTTCAAGATGGAAGATTGCAAACTAGTAAGAACCCCCATCATAACAGGAAGCAAGCTTTCTAAAGATGATGAACCCATAGAAGTTGACAAGACCCTATACAAGTCTATGATTGGAAAACTCATATATCTTACTCAATCTAGACCTGATATTTCTAATGCAGTTGGCATTGTTGGAAGATTTGCAGCTGAACCCAAGCAAAATCATCTAATGGAAATAAAAAGAATATTAAAATACTTAAAAGGAACTATTGACTATGGTTTATGGTATCCTAACTCAAATAATATACAAATTCATGTGTACACAGATGCAAATTGGGTAGGTTGTGTTGATGAAAAAAAGAGTACATCAGGAGGAGCAGTATTTCTTGGAGATAGATTGGTCACTTGGACAAGTAAAAAGAAGAATTGTACATCTCAGTCAACAATAGAAGCTGAGTATGTTGCAGAAGCATTGAATTGTTCAACAATGGTTTGCATCAAACAGATGATTAAAGACTTTGGTATTCAGATTGATTATCCTATTGTTATTCATTGTGACAATACTAGTACTATCAATATGTCAAAGAACCCTGTGATGCATGCAAAGACAAAACACATTGAGATCAAATACCACTTCCTAAGAGAAAAATTTGTAGAAAAAGAAGTAAATTTGGATTATGTGAGCACCAAAGAACAACTAGCAGATAGTTTTACAAAGCCTCTATCAAAAGATACTTTTGAGTATCTCAGGGAGAAGTTGGGAGTAATTCCCTTTCCTGAGTCTGATTAGAACTTGCAGAAAGAACATCAGTCCTTGGTGATTGATGAATGGTTGACTACTCTACTTCTAGAGTAGTAACTGTGCTTAGTGGTGTTTAACACCCTTTTTCATTGATGTCAAAGGGGGAGTATTAGAAAGGGGAAGCATATACTCTAGGAGAGTATACAGAGAAGCAACAGTAAAGAGAAACCTTTCATGAGGATATTGAGAAGATTGTAAAAAGAAGGAAGACACCTTGAGTTAATGATATCATATGTTGCCATCAATGTCAAAGTGGGAGATTGTTGGAGATTTTCCTCTATGCAAATAATTGATTGTATGTTTTTCATTGATGACAACATAGAATATACAGTGAGTATCCTATATGCAATTATCAGTACAGATGTTTTGGTACTATGAGTGTTTATTTCCATGGTTTATACATGTTCTATATGCTATGTGCATTCACTTTGAGTCAAATATACAGTTACAGTTGAGTTATGATTAATCAGTTATGGCAGTTACAATTTTTGAAGTTTATCTGTTAAGAGCCGACGTAAATATAGTGTCACTTGAGTTGCACCTATCTTTGGGATATGTGTGTTTGTATTAATGTTTAGTTACAAGTTAAAGATAATTATCCAAAGGCACTAAATGTGTTTCAACAGAATATTGATGTTAGAGTTAATCTGGTGAAGTTGATTTTCTGAAGCATCGCGTCTATTCAATTTGAGTTGCGTGGTCCTAACTTTGATTGCATGCTTGGTTGAGCTGGCAAGAAATTTGATGAAGTGTTTCCAAATACCGTCGTGACCTTATCCTTGGTGAAGATACATATAGAATTTCTGTTATGTTCACTAAGTGGAAGAAATGTAGTGAAAAAGAAAAGACAGAGAAGAAACAAAAGTCAGAAAGAATAAGTTGAAGTTCTATGTGAAGAAAGAGAAGTTGATTGCAATTCATTGGAACTGATCAAGATAGCAGGTCTACTCAAAATAGTTTATTTACCAGATATAGTGTATATCTGTTGTACTGAAGGTTGTAGCCTTTACCATCTTAGCAGTGAGCTACTGGACAGTGAGTCCTTGCCCTTAACAGGGTTATCTGTAAAAGACTCCTAACAGGGTCTGACCTTTAACTAGGTCTTTGTACTTCTTGCATTGTAAAGATTGACTCCTAACAGGGTTGTAAGATCTTCTAACAGGGATCATTATGAACTAGTGTAGTTATTTGTGGGTGCTAATTCCCAAGGTTTTTACCTATTTGGTTTCCTCGTAATCAAAATTATTGAGTACTCTATTATGTTATATAAATGTGTATTTACTTTATGTCAAATTACATTTAAGAAAGAGAAAATAATTAAATTAATTGATAACTGATTCACCCCCCCTCTCAGTTATCTTTGGGACTATTCCAACATTATCTTGACTCCTAACAGGGACTATGTACTGTAATGTTATAACAAGCTCCTAACAGGGCTAAATATTTTAATAGGGATACTATACTCTTAGTACATTATTTGTGGGTGTTAATTCCCACTGGGGTTTTACCTTTAACAGGGTTTCCTTGACAAAAGGTATTGTGTTATGGTGTTGGCATTTACTATGTTATCATTTACATTTACTACTTTGGTTTATAAAGTTTACAGTTTAATAATCTATATCATAACTGATTCACCCCCCCTCTCAGTTATCTTGTGGAGTGTTATTCCTAATAGTAAGTTCAAATAAGAAAAACACTTGAGTAATTATCTTTCAAGTCATTAAGACCTTAAGCCATAATTAAGTTTTTTATTTGACAAAATAGAGAAAAATCAAAGCCTAATGGTGCATGACTTAGAAATAAACTCATCAAAATGGGTAACTATCAAGGTTCAATAAGATATTATCCTTGATACCTGGCTCTGGAAAACATTTCAACATGTCAAGGTTTGTGTAAAGGAGAAAATAAGGATAGGGTTTATAACAATGTTGGTTTGCTCATAAAAGTGACCCTATGCACATATTATCTTCTTACATTTAATTGTGTTTGATAAGAGGTGTAAATCTAGAAATGTTTTGCAAAGAATAGTGGAGTAAAATACATACCTCTCGGAAAGAACCTACTGAAAACCCTATCGGACGGTCTCAGAAACTGTCGATTTCTACAACCTTAAACCAAAACTGTGAGATCTACAAAACCCAAAAATATTTCTCTTTTCTAAGAAAGGTTGATATTGACCTAGTCGAGAATGTCAAACTTGACCTAGAATTTTAGATTGTGACCTAGGTCAAGGTTGACCTCGACACCAAAATGTCACCCTTGACCCCAAAAAGTCAACCTGGACCTGCCCAGCTCCGACGAAAAATCTGTTCATGGATCCTGAATGGGTCTCTGACTTGGAAAATCATGTCAAGCACCTTGAATGGGTCTTTGACTTGGATCTAGCTTTTTCCCCTATTCTGCCCCATTTCCCACTTTTCCAGCCTATTTCTAACATCCAAAACTGAAAACTGAGATTTTTGACCTCAAGGTCAAAATCAACCTTTCTGGGTCAAGGTCGACCTCACCCTTGACCTAGGTCAAGGTCGACCTTGACCTTGACCTAGGTCACAATTGACCTTTTTCTAACTTTTGGTCCAAAACCCAGATTTCCAAGATTTCTGGATCTCGGGCTTTGGAAAAGTTTAATTCCCACTTCCGAGTCGATTGTTTTGGATTCTGAAATGATGACTCTTAAATTATATTTAATATAGGTCCACTTCTACGGGTATAGGTCTAATGGGAATTTAATTCTCCTATTTAGGCCTCTCTAGAATATTGTGCCCTAGATTGGTATAAAAGGAAGCCTTCTCCTCTCACGTCGGGTTCACCAAAATATAAAGGAGAAAATAAGGATAGGGTTTAGAACAATGTTGGTTTTCTCATAAAAGTGACCCTATGCACGTATTATCTACTTACATTTAATTGTATTTGATAAGGGGTGTTAATATGGAAATGTTTTGCAAAGAATAGTGGAGTACAATACATACCTCTGGGAAAGAACCTGCTGAAAACCCTGTCATATGGTCTCAGAAACTGTTGATTTTTGCACACCTGAACCAAAATTGCAAGATCTACAAAACCCAAAAATCTTTTTCTTTTCTAAGAAAGGTAGATTTTGACCTAGTTGAGAATGTTGACCTTGACCCAAAATTTCCAATTGTGACCTAGGTCAGGGTTGAGGTCATCCTTGACCTAGGTCAAGGTTGACCTCGACACCAAAATGTCACCCTTGACCCCAAAAAGTTGACCTGGACCTGCACAGCTCTGATGGAAAATTTGTTCATGGATCCTGAAAGTTTGCTAAAAAGGGTATCCAGATCTGCACTTTAATTTGTTATCCAGAACCTATACCTACAAGAAAAATGGTTTGTTTGTTGTGGGGGAGGGGTTTGCCTTGGTCAAACCCCAGTTTTGGAATTAACCTTAAAATACAATTGAAATTGCATGAATGAAATAAAATAAATGAACAAATTCACCTTGCTTGTAGAAGTCCTTGTGGCAGATTTGAATCCGTGAATCCACAAGTATGTATGCACCAAATGGATGTAGAATATAGAATGTGTAATGTCTCAAATCAATTTCTTGTGCATATTCAACACCAATCTTGAATGAATCTTGGAAGAGGAAGAGGCTTGGAGGAATGTTGATGGAGAAATCTTCAATAAGAGGGCTCCATAGAGCTTGAATCCTTCAATGGCTACCAATGGATCTCCTTGATGCAGTGAGTGCTTGAGAAATGCTTGAATGCTTGAGAGTAGATTCTTGCTTCAATGGATTATTTCTTTCTTTAAGTGCCTTATGATTTCATGGTTCTTGCTTGATGATGATTGCTTGTGGTTTCATAGTTAGAGAAATGAGAGAAGAAGGCTTCCTTTTATACCAATCTAGGGCACAATCTTCTAGAGAGGCCTACATAGGAGAGTTAAATTCCCATTATACCTATACCCTTAGAAGTGGACCTATATTAAATATTATTTAAGATTCATCATTTTGGAACCCAAAATAGCCGACCTAAAAGCGAGAATTAAACTTTTCCGAAGCTTGAGATCTGGAAATCCTGGAAATCTGGGATTTCGACCAAAAGTTAGAAAAAGGTTGATTGTGACCTAGGTCAAGGTCTAGGTTGACCTTGACCTAGGTCAAGGGTGAGGTTGACCTTGACCTAGGTCAAGGGTGAGGTCGACCTTGACCTAGAAAGGTCGATTTTGACCCTGAGGTCAAAAATCTCAATTTTTCAGTTTTGGATGTCAGAAATGGGCTGGAAAAGTATGAAATGGGACAGAATAGGGGAAAAATATAGATCCAAGTCAGAGACCCATTCAAGGCACTTGACATGACCCCAAACCACTTACTCGGAAGGCTAAACCAGTCTACAATGGAAGTGATTCCATTTTCTGACTATACAGTTTGGAGGTCACAATTGGAAAATAATGACCAGGGATCCTCCGATCCCCAAAACCCCAATAGAAACCACTCCCAAATTCTAAGTTACTTGGCACTATTATAAAAACTAAGGTAGAGTAGGTAGGGTTTGGGGGTATCTTATCACTGATTATTAAAACCTTTCAAGGACACCATATCCTCAAATTCTAATATATTTTTCCCAAGTCACTTGGCACTATTATAAAAACTAAGGTAGGGTAGGTAGGGTTTGGGGGTATCTTATCACTGATTATTCAAACCTTTCAAGGACACCATATCCTCAAATTCCAATATATTTTTATGATTTACTCAAGGAATTAGATGTGTTGGTTATAAGCTTTTCTTTTGTGTGAATAAATGTACTTTTCAATTAAGTAAAAATATATAAGATAACAAATGCTTTTATGATTCACTAACTTAGTGTGTTTGCATGGATAAATGACAAACAATCCCAATGAAGAAATAATTCCAAGGCTATCTTCCCCAAACCAAGTTGATCTCCAAGGAAAGGGATATCAAGGAGAATAACTTGGGACATGTGGATTTTGGAGAATTCCTAGACTGAATTCAAAACATACAGGCATGAGATATTGGAAAACATCACTAGTTAGATGAAGGATAATGCACACAACATGATTCCCTATTAAATTGCAGTCTCTAAATAGTGATGACTCATGCCAAGAGTTACAATAAGGATGAAATATTATTATATGGAAAATAATGAAGAAAGATATTTTGAGAATAATCACGATGACATGTGTTATATCATTGAATCATTTCTAGAATAGCCAAGGAAGAGACAATAGTTGGAAAAGCTAAAAGTAGCACATAGGGTTTTGTTCATTGATTGGAGTAATTTGATAAGTGAAAAATTTCATTTAAGCAATTGGTAAGGGTAAAACATGACCCTAAGCTTATATACATGACCTCCTACTTGGTCTCTCTTGGTTTATCAAGCCACATACATTGAATTGAAGACAAATGGGACTCTCATTGATGTTAACATTAGGGTGTACACACATTGTCCACAACTGACAATAAGGAGAAGTAAAAGGGACCATATTGTTGTTAATGACACATTTTTATTTGTAGTCATTAGGTCCATTATAGGGGAATTTGCTAATAGAATATCTTTGAAAGATGCAAAAAATATAAAAAGGTTTAGAAGGTACTTGTACATACATAAGGGTTGTTAGTTTACATTAGCCCCAAATAAGTTTCCACGATATTTGTAGATACTAAAAATTAGTTACCACCTGCGGTGATGCTTTTTACTAATTATTCCGTTATGTTGGTCATTTGGTATTTCTCATTCATTAATATCATGTCCTTATTTCATTAATTAAATAATTTTAATTAATTATGTCTTCCAATTCCATCATATCCCATCAAGTTGTCCTTGATCACTCTTTTTATCTGTTTGATTAAACAACTTTGTCAATTATTTTATCATCTTGGCATTAATTTGTTTGAGGCTCAAATAATTATTTAATTATTTGGGTCCCTTATCCTAACACCACTTCTAAAATAAATAAATAATATTTATTTATTTATCTCTTTTTCTATCACCTCCATAATTAAATAAGTTTATTTTGTTTACTTGTCTAATCAACTAACATGTGGAAGAATTTTTAAATTATATTTATCAATTTGTCTCTCCACTTCCCACTTCCACTTGCTAATTTATCTCACTACTTAACTCTTATCTCTTTCTCTTTTAACTCCCCTCTTTCTCCACTTAACTTATTCGTCACTATGTTGATCTCTAAGTTTTGTTGTCTATTAGTGTCACGTACTTATTCATAATCAAGGCAGGTTGGTCGATCATCACTACGACCAATCCATCCCACTAAGGCCAAGACCAAGCGGTAGTTACTGTGTGCTATAATTTTGTCACACTTCTATGAATCCTTACATTCAAGAACACTCAAGAATGAGGTCTCAAAAATCAATCCATAGCTCCCTGGGCATGGAGTGCAAGGCTCCTAAACCGTTTTGCATAAAAGATCCATCAAAGAACATCTTCCAAGTTCTTTCAATCATATACATAAGATGCTCATCTGGGAAGTCAACTTGAATAGGTGCATTATATTTTAATGGGAAATCAGCCAATTGATCTGCTATAGCTTGTCCTTTTATTGCTTTTCTCTCAATGTACTCAATGTCAAATTCTGAAAGTACCATCATCCATTTAGCAAGTCTACCTGTGAGGGCAGCCTTAGCAAATATTTGAGTGGATCTATTTTTTCTATGAGGTGTATAGTATGCACAAGCATGTAATGTCGCAACTTTTGGGAAGCAAACACAATAGCAAGGAAAGATTTCTCAATGCTAGTGTAATTAACCTCATATGAAACAAGAGTATGGCTAATGTAGTATATTGCTCTTTCTTTCCCATTTTCATCAAGTTGAGCAAGTAATGCCCCCAAGGAAGATTCTGTCGC
>MU225101.1:3016345-3036097 GCA_018584345.1 Thuja plicata | reverse complement strand
GAGGCAAAAGTCTTAATCAAGGGTGGAGAAAAATGGAAGCTTGATCCTTGTGCACAAATATCCTCCAATAGGAAAATAGGAGTTGACTTTTGTGTCCCACATAAGACAAAAAGTGTTTTTTTCCTTTAAAAAAAAAAAAATGTTTTATTTGTGCAACATAGGATAAGAAGAAAAGTGAAGATTTTTTATTTAAATAAAAGAGGAGGAAATTCCTTTTAATTAAATAAAGGCTTAGGATAAAGTGATTTTATTATTTAATTAAAAGAGATTTTTTAATTAATTAAAAGAGAGCATGTTCTCTTAATTAAATAATATTTTTATTTTTATTTTTTCTCTTTTAAATTAAATAACGCTCAAACCTTAGGAAATATTGAATTGATTATGATTTGATCAAGGAAATTGATATAATTGATATTGTTGATGTTTGAAAATATTGATACAGGGATTTGATAAAATGATAAAATAATAAATGGGGCCCAAAGTCTAGGCGACCATTTTAGGGTGTATACAATTATTTCCGAGCAAGTTAGAGGTCACAGATTAATTAATAGATGCTGAGCAAAATGATTTTTGAGTTGCATAGAAGAGTTATTGCTGAGAGACAACATATGATTATGTCGAGCGAGATAGTATTGACTGAGCACCAATGTTTGGCTATACCAAGTAAGAAATTTTTTGTATATGTATTTGGAATGGTACAAACACCAAGGTAAACCATTTTGGCTGACTTCTATGGAGCATTTAATGATCATGCACTGAGATTTAATGCATTAATTATGTGTCATTTTTGTGATCATGGATCCCTATGCAAGCCATGCAACCAATCAAAATTAGGAATGCCTAAGCGGAAAAAGGTGATGAATCTAGATCATTGATCTTGATCTGGATGATCTATATATGGGATGCTTCAAAACCTAATCTATAAGTGTGCGAGTATATGTGGATGTGAAGAGAAGAGATCAGGAGTATATGCATTTTTTGCATAGCTGAAGTATTTACTAGACAAGTGACCGAGAAGAGCAGTGAAGAGAAGAAAAAAGATAAATCAGATTGAGAGATCAGTTAAGAGTTGGAAAGAGGAGATTCATTATCACCATTTATAGTGCAGACCAAATGATAAGGTAATGATACTTTCTAACAGGTGAATCATGGTAAATATCTTAATAGAGTGGTCCTAACAGGGCTTTGTAAGTCTCTTCACTGAGTGCTTAATTTCTTGTAAGTTTAAATCATTTAACAAGGTAGATTGTATAAGTTTGTAATCTCTTAATAAGGAAGACCCCGCATAGGGTAGATCATCAGAAGTGATCAAAAATTTGTAGCCCTAATAGACACACTTTATTACTGCAATAGTGAATATTTGTGGGTGTCATCCCCACCCCAGTTTTACCTTCAAGGGTTTCTGGGTTACCAAATTTTTGTGTTACATGTTTATGATTAGATGTTAAATATTTACAACATTTTAGTTTATGTTTATGAATACATGGTTGAATCAGTTTGTTTAGAATTGATAAAAATTTTATAGATCTGTTTCACCCCCCCTCTCAATTACTGCTTTCTCATATTAGACTTCCATCAATTGGTATCAGAGCTCTGTTCTCTTAGAATAAGTCTAACCACTTGAGAGTTAAGATCTTGGAAATGGAGGCTTATATGTTGGGAAAGGTCATTGAGAATCAAAAGATTGATATTCAGCTAGCACTACCGTAGCTTGAGATAACAAGAGAAGAATTGAGTAATTCCTTAAAAGATAGGAAGGAATTAGCATCTCAGATGAAAGATACTTAATATAAAGAAGAAGAAGATATTGGAGCTCTATTTGAAAATGTCGATTCAAAAGAAAGTAATGTAGCAGTTGCAAATCTATTCGAGAAGAACAACAGAATAAAAGAACAAGTCAAAGGTCTGAACATAGAATAAGAAACTCAATCAATAACACTATGCGAGGTGATTGATCAGAATAAGAAAGTAGAGGAAGGTAAGATAATGGCAGAAGAAGACAAGAGATAGATGGCCACCGGACTTGATGAAAGAACAAGTGATGTGAAGAAGCTCACAAATAGTCAGTTGGACATGGTCAACCAATTGTTATTTGCAAATCAAGAGATAAAAAGAAAAATTGAAATCACATATCTGAGATCTGAGAACAATCAACTAAAAAATGAGTTGAGATCTGAAAGAGAACTCATTGAGAGAATAAACAAACCAAATGAATCCTTAAGATACTTTGAGGAACTAATGAGATCAGCAAGGAGGAATAGTGACACATATGGACTTGGACATATCGAGCACCAGTCCTTGACTAAAGAAGGAGAATCATCAAAGAGTGGAGAACTGAGAAATGCAAAGCTGAAGAACAACAAGCATACATGTTATCACTGTGGGAAACCATGTCACACAACAAATATATGCCGAAGCAATAATAGTAAGTCAAATCCTAAACCTAAATTAAATGGATATTTCTTTAACTATAAGAAGCATGGACATCAGGCACATGAATGCAAGTCAAAGACTACCAATACACCTACTTCACCAAGATTGCAAGGACATTGCTATAATTGCCAAAAATTTGGTCACAGAACTCAAGATTTCCTATCCAATGAAAAATCCAAATGGGCATCCAAGAAACAAGGAAATACATCGAGGAAAGGTAACACATTCAATTGGGATTATAATAAAAGGCACAATTGTCATTATTTCAATGAATATGGTCATTTTGCAGAGAGATGTATAAGTACACACTGTAGAGGTAAATCCAAGAGTTGGATGAATGGAAGTATGGTCTGCTATATTTGTCACAAGATCAGTCATACCAAGAGAGATTGCAAGACTAGAGCCCCGCCACCTACTGTTGAGAAAATAAAGAATCAGATGAATCTGACATGGAGAAAGAAATAATATGTGAGTAGTAGTGGATCCAGTGAAGCCAAGATCACCCAATCCAATGGATAGGGTGATCATATTACTTCCAATTAAGAAAAAAGGTATGTAGGGAACTATTTTCTCAAATGATATATTTTACACCAGTTCCTAACATAAGATGCATTAAAGTCTATATCTGCATAAGTTAAGATGCATTAGGATAGATTTGAGGAAAGAACCGATCAAAATAATTGTAATGAATATTTGATGTCGAGCATCAGTATCAACATATCTTGATAATCTATACCGATTGAGTTGATATGTTGACTGAGCGTTGGTAGTGACTGAGCCACTATTCTTACTGAGTGATAGTGTGTGATAACTGATCTATTTCATTTGAGGACCGAGGATAGCTGCTATCCACCTACCACTGTGCAAAGCATTTATTGAAGACCTAATCTGACCATTTGAGGGAATATAATAAATATAGGTGCTCATTCTTTATTTCACACATCGATTAGAATTTGTAGATAATTTTAAAGGAAATTCAAGAGCGATTTAAGTAGAGTTTTGAAGAGATTTCACCTGTGTATCATCATAAAGTGTTGAAAAGGTTAAAGACCCATTGTTGCTGAGTTACCTAGAATCTATTTCATGAACCCTAATTTTTAGAAATGGAAGCTAGTTCATCTATTGGTGTGAATAAACAAGACAAGGAACTGAATAATGTTTATTTGTTCAAGAGCGACACATGTGCACCGCCAAATTTTTTAGCCATTCCTAAAACTATGGTGAAGGGAGATCATACGAGAGCCCTGTCATCGATCCCACCTAAGCTACTCATGATCCATGATGTGAGAGCATGTTATATGTACAAAATTGGAGAATTTGGAGACTTTAAGTTGAGGGAAGCCTACAAAAAATTATGTGTAAATGAAGAATTGAAGGCTGATCATCAATACATTGCTAAGAAAGGGTTAGTTCGTGCCCTAGACTTCCTGTGCTAATTTAAATTTGAATGGATCAGGATAGTGTTAAGAAGAACACATGATATGTGTCTATGGATGGAGAATAGACCAGTAAAGATAACTAAAGACATCATCCACTGAGCTACTGGTTACCCCATTGTATAAGGGAAGCGAACCATGCACTATCAAAAAAAAGAAGACATAGAAAAGTTCACTCTTTCCGAGTGGAACAAATGAGGAATGAATATTTCTATGATCATAGATCTAGAAATTGATTTCAAAGTCAAAGTCATTGCACACAAATTTTATCAATCCACCAGATTGGATAGTGTCCCATGTGTAGCGGTTGATCAGACATGGAAAATAGTGAAGATGGATCATACTTATGATCTTGCCGAGTTAGAGATGACTCCACTTGCCGAGAACCTGTCATCAATTAGGAAGACAAAGAATTCTATTTGTAAGTTTGGTTTTATTGAGCATTTTTTTTTACACAAGTCAATTGCTAAGATCTCAAGATTTGATTTCCTCTCTTGAAAGAATAATGGAGCTATTCCCAAGGTTCTCTGGGGTTGTGGTACAACCTTCTTAGTAACTCAGTTGAAGATAAATGTGAATTTTCATGATGACGCCTTTGCTAGTACTTTCAAGATGTCAAACTGTTAAACAACTTTAGTACTTTTCTATTATTTTCAAATTTTATCAATGAATGTATTCTATTAATTATGCAAATTTTTATTTTAAACTAAAGACGATTTTGATTACTTTTATATTTTTGAAAAAAATTAAAATGAGTAGGGTGACAAGAATGAAGTAAATTGTCAAAAATGAAAGCCTAACAGACATAAACCATTGTTGATCCTTGCTTGTGAATAGAACGACAGAGATATTTGGAACAAACCCAATAAATATAAATCAGACAAATCCATAATTATATACCCAATAGATGCATCGTTTGGAGAGAAAACATATTCACTTGTGAAATATTTTCAAAATCAATCAAATTGTGAAGCCACCAAGATGTGTGCACACACGAGATAGATTTATCATTGATCACAAAAGATGATCTTTCCCATATATTTGTCACAGCAAGGTAGATAAACAACATTAAACTCCAACTTAAAGAAATGCAGATTTGAGACACAATAAAATAGTTGGCTCTTTGAAAAGAATGAATAAGTAGACACACATTCATCAATTTCACATAGATAGAAGAAAATATAACACCATGAATGAAGCACCAATTGTAGATCTTTATTGCATCCAGAATCTGGCCATAATATATTTTTTTGATTACAATATATAGAGTTCTGATCTACAAACTCAGAATGTCAAAACTAGGGCATCAGAGACTCTAAAAAAAATGAAAACAAACTAAAACTAAAGCTTTGCTAAAGAAATATATTTCTAAACTGATACTAAACTATTTGCATGGATATTTAATCCATTTACAATCATTTTTCTCATGAAAAAGGGATCAAACTCACTGAGAAAGAAGAAAGGGAGGAGGAGGAGTTCCCTTATTTGAAATTGGAGTCTTCTTCTTGATCTTTGAGTTCTCCCTTGGAATATTCATCTATGGTTCTCTTTGAGGTGGGAACTGATAAAGGACCCTTAATATTTGCAAAATGAACTCCCATTATGCATCCATATGATCTGAAGTTCTATTTTCATGCAAAAAGTGATCTCATTGGAATGGCCCAGAAATTCGGACCTCGACCTCTGCACCAAAATTTGCCAAGTGGAAATTGGACTAAGTGTGAAACCAAAACTTGAGACCCCCAAAATTTTGGCCTTTCGAAGGCCAAAAGGCTGAAAAGGCCGAAATGCCAAAAATTAGCCTTTGGAAAAAATGACTAAGTATGAAAAAATTGCATCTCTAAAAAATGGTTGTCTGGATTTGAGCAGTCAGTTTGGGAGCATCTTTGGATGAGCAGCTCGCAGCCTCTACACTATCTCCTATACTTCCTCATTGTTTATTTCTCACCTCTTTACTTTGTTAATCCATCATTCTTTCTTCTCTTTGAAAATGGTCAATTTAGAAGCGAAGAACTTGATCCTTTCATCGTGCTCAGACATCCTTTGCATGTCTTCCTTTTAATAGAAAAGTTGGTGTAGGCCTTCTTTGGTGTTAACACCTACCAGAATTTCTTTGAATTACTGTATCACCTCTTTGGTTGGGCATAGAATTTGCCTCTCTTGATCTCGGTATAGCTCTAAGTCCATACCTATGAAGAAGTTTTCTATTTCTTCTACCATTTCCATAACTTCCTTATGCTTTTGTTGTATGTGTCCTAGGCACTTTTTGTAAACCTTAATTATTTTGTCTATGATCTTAATCTAGGTTTCAAACTTGTCTAGCTCCTCACCTTCATATATCTTGACCAAAATTTGGAAGCATTGCTTCTTGATTTTCTTGAGGTCCTGGAGCGAAATTCACCATTTGGTCAATTCAGAATCTAACCCCTCATCAAAGTAGTTCTCTTCTCTAGTACAACCTGTAATGAGGCCTCTGGAAAACTTGGGTCAATGGGACCGACCATTTTATGAATGAATTTCTTCAAAGCCGCATTTTTCTCTATTAGGGTTTTGATGGTTTTCTAATCCTTGCTCAAAAACCTAGAGCATTTTTGAGGCCTAAGGCTTCCAGGGTCTTAATTCCTTCCCTCATTGGTTCTCCTAGATCTACCTCTTCAAATGTATAATACTCTAGGGTGAGTTGTGCTTAAGAGGTGCTATTAGAAGGAACTACCACTTGTGCCTTCTAGCGACCCTTGGTGTCTTGAGTGATGTAAGCTACGGTCCTTGCTGGTATATTAGCCTCTATTTTTTGGAAGGCCTGCCCTAAGAATGATATATATGTGTCTTCTCCTTCCTCTTCATCTATGTAAGATATTTCTGGTGGCTGAATCACTTTAGTGAACCAAGTAGGTTTACTAAAGGTGGTAACTGACTCATATGGGGCGATGTGGAGGACTCAAGCCAAGCTTTGTGATCCATGGGTCACCCCCTCCTCTTTAGCTAATTCTTCCCTATGTTCACCTTCTTCTCTACCTCCTCCCTTATGCATTTCTCCTTCATGGCTTTCTTCCTCTCTCTTCTCTTCTTCTACTGCAGCCTCTTGTTCACCTTTATCTTGACCTTCATCCCCAGAGGACTTGATTGATATTTCCGCATTAAGGTTTGTCATGGCTTCCATTATGGTTTTGAAGGGAGATGTAGCTTCTATGCTTACTGACTCTTGGGGATTCAAGATAGAGGAAGGCAAAGGAATAGATGGTGGTGGAGTCAGCATTGGCATTATAGGTGGTGGAGTTGGTGCTGGCATCATAGGTAGTGGAGTAGAAGTAGAAAGTGGCAGAGTTGGCATGGGAGATGGGAGAGAAGGTGGTGGAGTTAGAATGGGAGGTGGGAGAGAGGTTGGTGGAGTTGGAATGTGAGGTGGTGGAGTTGAAGCTGAACTCTCTCCTATAGTATTACCCCCTATTATGCTCTTGGAAGCACTGACATCTTGAGTTTCCAGCCTTTGGTCAGTGCTAGAGTCCACCCCTGTGATAGGAATGTTTAGTGCAGGGTTTGTAAATTTGGAGGGAGGTGGAGTAAGGATCACTTGAGGATGGATGGGTGCCTGTGATCCCTTTTCAATCCCTACCATTGAGTCAAGAGTATCCTACTCCTAGTCTGCAAAAGCCTCTAGGCCTTCAAAATTGGATATGAGGAACTCATCTGGGTCTAGGGTATCCAACGGATTGTCACACTATTTAGGAGCCTCTATTTTCTTCCTTGTGATCTCCTTTTTCCTCAGAGAGTCTTCCTAAGATCTTATTCTTTTTACCAAGGGCACATCTTCCAGTTTTGGTTTCTCTTATAAGGTTTCCAATCATGGAGAGGTATAAGCTCTCTTTCTTTTAATAAGTTCTCTTCCCCTCTTCAGTGGTAAGGGGAGATGGATTAGAGGTGGAAGGTCCTTCCCCTTTGGTGGCATGTGATGTTCTAATAGGATTATCTATCTACCCTATCATCCTATTTTTTGCAGCCTTGTTCCTAGGATTAGAATCATATTCTACTGCACATTCATGCCCATACACCATTTCTCTCCTTTGTAGTGGGGCCTTCTTGTATTGGGGCACTATGGACCTTTCTCCACATTCCTTATCTACCTTCCTTGGTGGATCCATTAGTGTCTTAATGGGAATAGAATCCATTTGATAAGGCCTCTTAATCCATGCCTCAGTCATTCTGACCGCATGCCTTGCTCTGAATTCAATGTTGTCATTTTCCTCCTTATCTACTTGTGCATTCAAGATAGGCCTATTATATATTTTATCAAGAGTATAAATTGACTCTAGCACATTATCTGAATCTTTTTCCCAAACCTTGGGGGAATATTGATCTCTAAGGCTGCTTGTGCTAGTGTGTGAGATATCCTACAGTAATCCCTGATCCTCACCCCATGGTCATCCACACAAATTACCAATAATCTTTGACATGTGGTTCATGGATTTAGAACTTGCCAATGATATGGTTGTATGTGCCTATGGGGTCAAATCAAGCCCTGATGTTCTTATATAGTTGGAGTTGGCACTCATCCCACTCAAACACCAATGAATTACAGATCTTTATCTTGGAGAGTGTAGGGGCCTAGGGAAATGGGGAAGTCCAAACAATGCTTCTTCTTATGCTTGATGTGTTTTTATGCATCTGCAAGCTACCTAGCCATTTCTAGGATGATTAACCAATCAAGTGGGTACCTGGGTAGCTTCATGGGGTGCAAGGTAGTTCTTGCCACTTGGATGTACATGAAAGTTATGAACTGTATGTAGTATGCCATTATGGCCCTTATTTTTACAGCAACTTCTTCTAATATCCTCTTGATGTAGTCACTCTCTATGGATCTAATAACTGCAAAGATAAAGGCATCGATCACTATTCTATAGTCCGCGCTATTTTTCAGGCATATCTATTCTTCTCACCAGTTGTGGATAGACAATATGAGGCCATGCATTTGGTTCATTAAATTTTCCCCATTTTGTCAACCCCAGATAGTTGTCTCGTGTGGCTAAAAGGTACACTATGTATGTAGTCATATAGAGCTTTGGGTTGTGCTTCACCGCACTCAGTTGCTCATCCAATTTATCACTTAGGATGGTGGCCCAATCAAACCTGACCTTGCAGTTCCTTATCTTCTCTATCAACAAAATTATCAAGTTCTCAAGTTGGATGGACTGAGGTAGTCCATACACTCATCTTATCAATGTAACTTTTGCCTGGATGTCATCTCTCAAGTATCCACTTCTAAGATCTATTTTGTCTAGTTTGTTCTTTGGGAGAGGTTGTTGGAGGTATTCCTAATTTAAAATCTCATAGGCATCTTCAGTCTTATTCCTGAACCATCTCAACCCCTTTTCTATATAGAAGTCATAGAATTTCTACATGTCCTTCTGTAGATGGAAGACATCTTCTATGTTGTCTGACCTTAGGTCAAGGACTACTTGTTCTTCTATATTCTTGACCACCTTTTCATCTGGTATGTAGTGGTTGGCCAATGTCATGATAAGCCTGGAGGACATGACCACTACCACATGTACTTCTACATTGACTAATCCTAATAAAACCAAGGAGGTTCAGTCTTGAGTCTTTCCTAATGGTTGAGAACACCTTACTAGGAATTGATCCCAGTCCATATTACCGATGTCTGTATCAATGATCTCTATAAGCTTATTTACAATCTTTGAAGGGGGATGATTCCGCTTGGAAAGGTACTTCATTGGTGACATTGTCTACTTCTCAGGAATTCCTAAAAGGAAACATGCAAGTATCAGTATCTTTATTGAAAGGAAAATACTAAAGTGAGAAAGAAAACAAAATGAACTAAGAAAACTAGAAGTAGAGGGCTCTTAAGTAGCCAGAAATGAAATTTTGGCTCTTTCAGACTTTTCAGACTTTTAGACGTTGAAGACAAGGTCGGGGTGCAAAAGCATGAAATTGAAGTATGAGGCTTATGGTGAAGCAAGCCTTTTTGGACTTGCAAAGTGTGAAAAACTTTGAGGAAAATTGGGGTACAAAAACCCGAAATCTCAGAGAGATTTAGGGGCTGATTTAATGCTTTCATACTTTTGGTGTGTGAAAGTCTGAAGAAGGTTTCGGAGTCCAAAGGACCAAAACCTCTAGGAAGGGAGACCTTGCCTTCAGATGCTTAGATTTTTTGGGGGTTGCCGACAATGCCGAAAGTGCAAATTGCACTTGGGTTGAAAATTGCTTTGGGAGGGGTTGTTTTTGGCCTTTTGGAGGCCGAAAACCCGTGACTAGGTCATGACACAAAAAAAAACCTAACATAAAAAAACATGAAGAAAAAGGAAAAATGAGGTAGAGATACCCTTTCTAGAGGTCCAAGGGTGTGAATCCTAGGGACCTAGAAAGGAGCATGACCTGACTAGGCTGAAGACTAAACCTAAACATACCTAAAAACAAAAATACAAGGTAAAAAGAAGAGAAGATGCCAAAAGATAAGGCCCTACTTGCAAGGCATGAGGAGAGGGAGAAAAAAATCAGCCATTGAGCATGAGGAGAGATAACTGGTAATGAATAATGAGGAAGAAAAATGGAGCATGTGAGGAGGCGAGAAGACACAGATGAGAGAAAAAGAACAAGTGAGAAGAAAAAGTGACTTGGCCACTTTAATAGCCCGCGGGTGACATCACCTGACTTCAGTGTTTTGAAGGCTAAGATGACAAAATTTAGGTGGCCTCCCCCCCTTTCAGTATTTCAGAGGCCGAAACATTGAAAGGTTTAGAAGGCTTCTTCCCTTCATTCTTTTTAGTGTTTCAGAGGTCGAAACACCAAAAGGTGTGAAGGCTTCTGCCCTTTAGTCTTTTCAATGTTTCGGAGGCCAAAACACCAAAAAGGCCAGGCTTAGCCCTTTGTCCTTTTTGATGTTTCAGAGGGCCTAAGGTCCTCCAAAATGCCAAAATTACAAAAGGGCCAAAAATTACTTTTTCTCTCACAACGGGCCTATCCAAAACCTAGTTCAAGGAATAGGGAGAGTGGAAGACGCAAAAGCCAAAAAAGAAGGGGGGGCCTATGGTCAAAAAACCAAAATGGGGGGTGTGTGTGTTGTGGACCCACAAAAAATAGCCCCAAAAAAAGGAGGAATGACCGAGGCATTTATTTATCATCAATGCCCTTCCAGATTCTAACTTTGTAGCAAAATGAGAACCAAGATCTATTCATGTTGACTATCTTTTAACGACTTCCCATTTTGAATTTTTCTACTTGTCTCTCAGTGTGTTTTCATTCCCCAACCTTTGATTGTGGTGACCAGAACATTTTTTAGTTGTTCCTAACCTTCGCCATGTAGACTAGGGCTTCTTGGAAAGAGCTTTTCTGCTAGTCAGGCATCCATAGCGCCGACAAAGCTTTCCCTCAGTCCCAAATCTAACCTTTCTCTGCTGCCAACCGAGCATCCATAGCTATGGTAGAGGTTTTTATAGTCACCCTTTTCTATTTGGTTTGCTAGGTTGGAGCTATGTAGGAGATTTCTTTTCTTTGAAACAGTTTCTTATTTTCTTGCATGAGCTATATCAAGACCCTTGATGTGTGTAGTTCTATATTCAGGTTCATACTATCTTCTATGATCAATATGAGCAATGTTTAGGTTGCGGTACTTGGAATTTACACTTGTGACCACCTTTCAGGCCATTTTCTTTTGTACTTGTTTCTTTCTTCTTTAGCTATTCTTCCTTTCCTCCTACCTTCACATTCACTAGAATTGCGTTCTCAGATCGGTGGGTACCTGAATCAACGCACTAATGCTGGTCCCAACTGACAAACACTCAAGAAACCAATGTTATTGGGTGTTTTTTCTTAGTGTTCTTTGTGATTAGGATGACCAAGTATCAAACATCTTTCTAATTATCAATGGAAGATACCACCACTTTTGACTTTTGGAACATTCGCTACCACTTAGAATGAGTCCAAGACACACAGACCCAAAGAAAAAAAAGAGGCAACAAGCCCTGACAAAATAGGGGGACAATCACAAATAGAAGAAATGGACTAATGATGGGAAAATGACAGATAGAAAGGAAAATAAAACAAAACAAAACACACAAAAATATGATAAAAGGGATGAAAAGGCAGTCCTGCTCAGGATCCAAAATAGTGTTTGAGGAGTTTCCCATTAACTGGAAATGAGGTAAAATCTCCATCTAAGGTATTGATCCTAAAAGTGTTTCCCCCGAAGATATTTGATATCATATAGGGGCCTATCCACAATTTTTGAAATTTAGTGTGGCTATCCAGCTTTTCTTTTTCCTTGTCGCACATGAGGACAAGGTTAGAGATCCTGAAAGCTTTAATGGTGGCTCTCTTATCAAACCACTGCTTGACAATGGCATGATGCTTTGACACATGCTCCAATGCCAAAGTTATTTTCTCATCCAGGTTGAGGAGGTTCATGATTCTAACTTGCACTCAATCTTCACCTCCAACGTACTGGTCCATAAATTTCAAAATTGGGATTTTCAAGTTCATAGGGAAGACCGATTACAAGACATAGACCAGATGGTATCGAGATTTCCCCAAGGAATTCTTAATCCTCACACGGTCTATCGACAAAGCATATTTCATTTGTGTGGGCCAATCTCGGGGATTGTCATCAAGGATATGTTTGATCACTTTCGTTAGGTTTTTGTTTGTAAACTCTGCTACGCCATTTCCTTGTGGATAATAATTAGAAGAGAATTTGATGATTACCTAGTTTTCAAAGGCCCGTTGCATGAGAAAAGTGGAGGAGAAAGAGGGAGCATTATCACATACCAGGTAAAACAACATCCCAAACCTTGTTATGATACGCTCCTCAAAGAACTTGGTTACTACTTCTGTAGTGTGATTCTTTAGTGCTTGGGCTTCCGTCCAGCGTGTGCAGTAATTGGTAGTCATTTGGATGAACTTGTGACCTACAGAAAAAGGTGGTTTAATCATTCCAACAAAATATAAGCCCCATTTGGCGATGGACGTACCTCGTATACTAGCTGTAAGGGAATTGCTAGATTTCTCACTTGAGTTGTGCTTGTTTGGCATGTGTGACATGATCTTACATGTTTGCTAGTGTCTTTGAACAATGTTGGCCAAAAATAACCTACCCTTAATATTTGGTGAGCGATTACCTAAGGCTGACCCATGTCCTGTCCTATATCTGTCATGAAAATCTTCTAGGACATGTTTTTCTTTGAGCATGTCCACGCACCTCAGGTATAGACCTTCATAATGGTGTTTATATAGCTGACCATTCTTCAACATATAGGAGTTGCTTTTGATTTTCAAAGCCCTTCTCTATGAGCTATTCATCCCCTCTAGGCAACAATTTTGTAGTACGTAGTAGACTAAATCTTGACACCATATATTGGAGATCATACCTTGATGATACATTTTCCAACTAGCCCCTTCAAAGTGGTGTCCATGGCTCTCTGGAAAGTAACACTGACATTGATTAAACTGAAAGGCATCCATTGATACATGAAGGTCCCCCACTTGGTGGTGAATGATGTCTTGAATCTAACTTCCTCTAGTACCATCACTTGATTGTACCCTGAATAACCATCTAGGAAGGACATCATTTGCAAACCATTCACTACTTGCAGTACCTCACCAAGAGAAGGGAGTGGTTAATTATCTTTTTGAGAGGCTTTGTTCAGATTTTAGAAATCCACGCATAATCTGATCTCACCGATCTTCTTCCTCATGGGTACTAAGTTTTTTACCCACGTGGAGTGTCATATCAAGAATATCATCCTCGTATCTAGTAGCTTCCAAAATTCCTTTCATTTCAGGGGCTCCATAGTAGGGTTGACAGGACATTGACGCTTCCTGAATGATTTGGAATCTGGTTTTACTGGGATATTGTGCACAATGACTAAGGTGTCATATGTTTTTAGTTCTTCATAACTCCAAGCTATGACATCCCAATATTTTGTAAGGATTTTGACCATTTCCTCTTTGGTACCTACTTTCCTGATGTGGACTTCTCTCGGCTCATCTTCGGTGCCAAGGTTGTATGCTTCGTAGTATTTACCCTTGGGTGGTATGTCTCGATGCCTTCTCATAGCAATCTTGTCACTGTAAAAAATCCTTTCTAGTTCCACCATTCCTTTTGGTATGGAATTTTTCCTTAGTTTTATGATGCCTTGATCGTCTGGGTCCTCCGGGCTAACTTCTTATTCTACCTCTTCCTTTCCTTTGTCTATGATCTACTTTTCAAACACACCTGTGCACATGATGAGTTCAAGGATGTGTTGGTCATCTTGAAAGACCTAGAAATTGGTGATGTTATCTAGGATGGCCGGGGTTGCAATGAGTTCAATTGAGAACTTATTTAGTTTAGATTTCTCCATTGGGTGTAACGAACTGGCTGATACAGCTAGGGCATCAGTGAAAATGTTCTTCCTTCATGGGATAGATCAGATATTGAATGCTTCAAAGTCATTGATCAAGTTCCATGCCCTATTTTTGTAGGATGAGAGCCTCTTATTGTTGCAATAATATTGACTATGGATTTTCTTGATGATCAATTGTGAGTCTCCTTCTACTGTCAAGGCTTTTATTCCCTTCTCATGGGCTAGGAGGAGTCCACAAACCAATGCTTTGTATTCTACAACATTTTTAGTGCACAAAAACTATAACATGTAATCAGCATAGAAGGACTTACCTCTTGGATTTATTAGTTCGATCCCCGCACCTGCTCCTTGTTTACACTTAGAGTCATCGAAGTGTAACTTCAATATTTGGCACTGTTTTGTAGGGTTTAAATTGTTAAGGATGTTCCTTGAAAATCCCTTTGCTTTGGTCTTATTTTTCATTTCTCCAACATTTCTTGAGGAAGTTGACTCTTCTTCCCTTATCTCTTGGATATTTTCAAGGTCGGGGGATTTAGTACTTTCACCATCTTTATCTTCCTATATTTCTTTGTAGGGTGGATACGCACCATCATCTAAGGTGCTCTAGGAACTAAACATGTTCAAGGTAAGGCTCTTGTTATCAGAGTCTAAACCACTATTTTAACCTTGGGTCAAGGTGTCCAGATCAACATAATATTTAGTGGTGAATATTCACCTTTTGGAAAATTCTGGGAAATATCTTTCACAGAATTAGTGAATCACAAACGTTATACGATGGCCCAAATTGCCCAATCTTGACATGGTAACGGTTAATATATTCATTGGAATAGCCAATAAGATTTTCCATTTGATGAGGTTGACCAATATATTCACCTTTAACCAATCTGACGTGGTTATTTTAACAGTCTCTTATTCGCCAAGGGTATTAGTTATGAATTGCATATAAAATCTAAAATAGCCAACTTGTTAATTAATTATTTTATAGATCACAATCTATTTCACCAACCGTTAATTATTTGTTATATTGACCATGAACTATTTCTCCAACCATTAATTATTTGTCATATTGACCACAGACTATTTCACCAACCGTTAATTATTTGTTATATTGACTATGACCTATTTTTCCAATCATTAATTGATTTTTATATTGACCATGACCATATTTTGCCAACCGTTTGTTAATTCCTACATCCAGGTCGGCCAATTTTCACCAAAAGCCCAGGAATTAAAAAAATGGAAATTTGAATCATGGATTGATATAAATTAATATGAAATTTGTTAGTCTTATAGTTTTCGTGTCACCTTATGAAATTTTGGAGGGCCAGATTTACAAATAGCAATATTGCAACAGTAAATAGAGGATTCACTTTTAGCATTTCAGAGAATCAAAATTTAGAGGAAGCTGGACCAAGCCACAAGGTAAGAAATTATTTCTTCACATTTCACAGTATTGCTATTAATTTCCTAGTGACTAGTGAGAGGTCAAGAAGTCGGATAAGGGTGACTATCTTGAGTATCATCAGGCTGCTAAAGGGATTGAGATGTCAGGGGAGGTTGAACTTGAGACACAGACTTCTCACTGTGCTCAGGGCAGTGAATGGATTGGAAAGATAGACAGGGGTAAGACTCCTGATCATCAAGGTAGTGAAGGGCAGGGTAAGACTCCTCAGGGAAGTGAAGGGTCTGGGAGGCCATCGAAGCGCCCAAAACCTAAAGATACTACCATAAAGGCTTTCTTTGGAGTTGGCAATGTCTCAGCTCCATCAACTTCTGCAATTGCAAGTGCAAAATCCATTCGCAGTAGCTCACCAGTACCACTACCACAAGCTGGGGTTGTCATTGAGTTAAATGAAAACCAAAATGCATCAAATGGGGATAACAATGGTGGCATGACAGAAGATGTTATAAGGGATACACAGAACCAGTTGGATGAAAATGCTAGCAATGAAGATAATAATGATGTTGGTAGGAAGAAAATAAAAAGGGTAGTAAAAATGGGGCGGGAGTGGGAAATGACAAGAAATTTTAAGGTTGATTGGGTAGACAAATACTGGTTCATTAAACCAGTCCTAAACAATGATGAACAACCAACAGAATGTAGGTGTAAGATTTGTACCTGGAAAAATAAAAGAGAGAAGAAGTTGCAGCTAAAGCTTGACACTATAGAAAATCATATTGGTAAGTTTTATGAAAAATAGATCAGAGACGAACAAGAAATATCAGTAGTGAGCTAGAAATCAAAGGAAGAATGTCTTCATGTTAAGTATGTCATAGAATATGAAAAGCATAAAAAGAGAATGGTAGCAATTGCTAGTAGTGAAAATCCAATCAAGGCTGAGTTTAAACATGCGGCCAATGAAGCAAACCTGGCAAAGATCATTCAGATGAGTGTTGTTTTTCATATTATGTCCAGAGGGAATCCTATGAGAGACTTCTCAGAATATGGTAATTTATTATCCTTTTTGAGAGTTCCTCACTATCCTATGTCACATTGGTCAACAAATGTTGGAAGGGAAATGACAAACTGTCTTTCTTAGGTGGAAAAGAAAAATTTACAAGAGAATGTAAAATAGTCCAGATTCATTTCATTATCCATAGATGAAGTTACTGCAGTAGATAACACTGCTTGGGTCTATATGCATGTGTATACAGTAAAAGAACATGTCCACCAAGCTCATCTACTATGTGTTCGTAAAATGAGGGGCAATTCAACAACAGAAAACTTATATTTTGAAGTGAAGAATACTTTGAATGAAGTTGTTGGTATGGATGATTTGACAATTGGCAAGAAGCTAGTGTGTGTTGGAGTTGATCAGGTAGCATGTAATGCAAGGCCAAAGGATTGGTCTTTGTGCAAGATTACAAACTAGTATTTCACCTTACATTCTTGGCATACATTGCATGGCCCATCGAATTAATTTAGCATATAAAATTGTAAGCGATTTTCCTACATTGTCAAAAGTTGAAGATCTAGTTCGCGAGCTACACTCTTACTTCTGCAGAATTCCAAAACTTTTTGCAGAATTTAAGATTTTTTCAGAGGGAGTAACACCAGGAAAAAAGATTCTCAAGGATGTTGAGACTAGATGGATCTCTTTGCATGGACCAGTAGAAAGGGTTCTAATAGAATATCAATCCTTGATCGAACTAATATATGAGCAACGCCTCACAGTAGACAGCTCCTAATTTGTTACATAAGCTAAGTGATATAGAGACTCTTTAACTTTAGCCAGTCTTCTCCCCATGCTGGATTTAATGAACAAACTTGTTAAGAAAGCCCAAGATAGAACTATGTATATCCATGAGTATAGCAGTTTACGTAAAATGACATGCATTGCCCTGGATTGTCTATACTCAGATATGACAACAATTTAAAGCCCAAATTTTTTCAGGTGGCAGACAATTACAGATTTGAATCATGCTGAGAATTTTTTACAATTTAATGCAAAAAACTATTTATGTGTGTTTGTGAAAGGATATGAAATACCAATGCACCAATCTAAGATGGGCAAGTGAGGCAAACTACTTCCAGTTAAAAGGGCTAATTTTGACAGGATTGTTAAATCTGTTAGTGATAATTTGAAGTCAATTTCCTACCAACTTTCAAGTGAGATTCATGAAAGATTCCCTTGAGAAGAAATTATTGAAGCCATGGGTTGTTTGTTTCCTCAATTTTGGAAAAAATTTGGAGATAAACAAACTAATGTACAAATCTTTCATAAAAATATTAATGAATTGATCAGAGAGTTTTCAAAACATGCAGATTGCAATGGACAACCAATTGAAGGAATTTTAGATTCAGCTAATCTTAAAAAGCAATGTAGACAATTTGCATCATGTATGAAATTGAGATTAAAAACTTGGTGAATCCATTTGAACCTGGTGCAATAACCAGGCTTTGGAAAAGGATAGAGCAGAGTGAAGTATTGTGTGATTCAATATCAAAATATTTCAAACTTGTTGATTTATCTCAAACAATAATATTGGAGTCAGTGGAAGATTAAAGTGTTTTCAGTGCATTGGGATTTTTGAAATCAAAGATCAGAAACAAACTAAACAGAAATTTGGAAACTTGCTTCAGGCTATTTGTAACACAATATAATGTTAGAGACTTTCCTTATGATAGGGCATTGGAAATTTGGAATTCCATGCATGAAAGACGAGGGCTTTTGAACACTTCAAAACCTGGTGGTACTGGTGCTACTGCTAGTTCTGAGACAAACAATGGATCTTGGTCCCAGACTCAGAATGAAGATGAAGAATTTTTTATTTTGAATACCCAACTCAGAATGAAGAAGAAGCTCTTGCTACTAGTCAATTTTAGGAGTTGGATTCCATGTGGGATATAGAAGCTGCAGACTGCTCACTGAGTGAGTGAAGTGATTTAGAAATTAGAATTAGCATTCAAATTTTGGTTAATACTTAATAGGTATTTATACACTATATACTTATTACCTTTTAGTTATTACTGTACTTGTTGGACTTGAATATTGACAATTTGAAATTGACTCATATTACAAGTAATTACTAATAAGTAATGTTCATGATTTTTGTAATTTGAATTTATATTTTTGTAATTTGAATTCATGATTTTTGTAATGTATAATGTGTTGGTTATTTTTTATGTTGTGACAATAAGACAACAACCTCTTCTTCTTCTATCCAATTTTAGGAAGTAGCCAACTCCAAATATTACTTCCAATCAAGAAAAGGACCAACTGACAAACACTCTGATAATGTTTCTACACTTTAGGTCTTACTTCATATCAATATGAATCTATACATTAATTAGAGCATCATTAAATTTGATCCTTGATCAAAACTCTAAAATAATACACATACACAGATAAATTCTATGCTAATGAATTAGAAAACTCATAACTCACGAGATAAGATGACACAGGAGAGATTGGAACCAGGATCTTTGTATTAAGTATATAAAATTACATCCAACATACAAAATGTATTCAAAAATAAACCTCTTCAATAATTTGCAAGAGATATTTCAACTCTATTTTTATTTATCACTCTTAACTAGTAGAATGTCTGCTATATTTCTCAGACTAAAACTTTGCAAAAGCTTATAATAAAAAAATTTCCAGCCCTTTCCAATGATCTTGGTAATCCTCTTATAGAGTAGGATTGCAACAAGCTTCGGATCAATTGGAGTGAGGACAAAATACATGACTCATACAAAAGACAAAAATTAGTGGAAGTGATAACCACTTTGTTACAAGATTTTTTGGAATTTTGTGTCTTCTGACTGCCTGGCCTCTTTAATTTCTTTGCTGCTGTTAAGAAGCTGCCATATAAAATTGTTGGTGTCACTCAAAAATGGAAAACCACCGATCAGTTAACTCTCTTCATTCTTTTCCTCCAAGCACCTACTGCAAACCTATCTTTCCATGAAGTAAACACCTCATCACTGGGCCATGCAAAATTGAGGATCTCCTTTATGTTACCATTTATCCTCTCCCAATTTCTCTTTGTTCACTCAATTTCTTCCCTCCAAAAATTGAAGAATG
>MU225101.1:2972125-3016290 GCA_018584345.1 Thuja plicata | reverse complement strand
TGATAGCTATCTCATCACCAACTTCTTCCCTCCATAGTGGCTCTCTCTTCAAATGGCCATTCTTTTTAAATATGGCTGGAAATATTTCAAAACATAAATGGGAGTATTCTTTTCTTAGGGCTTGTGCCTTCCTGATTATTGCACAACTCTCAATGTCTAGATTAATTAAATCTTTAAGACATTTATAGGTAGAGGTAAGGATAATATCCAGCTCCACACCATCATTCCTTTTCTGCTCATCACAAAATGACTTTAGCTCACCCTTTCTATCCTTCCATTGTTTCATGAGGGGATCCACCTGGACCTAATCTTTATCATATGAATTTATTATACCTCTTAAATTCTCACCCTGAGAATAAATAGTTGTCATATCTAATCTATCAACAAAGTGCATGATAGTGGTCCTTAACTTATCTTCATATAACTATTTTACAAATTGTTGTCCCTCTCTAAACTTGGTGCTTTCTTCATCCCATCCTTTTCTAGCCTTCTCTAAGCTTTTCCTTTCTGCTATCAGTTTATTCTTTTTATATTGCAATTCATCTTCCGAACTAAATCCTGAAGGAGAGGGAGAAGGAGGAAACTCTATTATTGGGCTAGAGGAAGAGGGTTGATATGCCTCTATTGCTATCATTCTTTGGGGTGAAGCCTGGACTGACAATTGACCCCTTAGCTAGGCTATGATTTTGTCCTTCTCCAAATTTGACAATTTATGTTCATTGTACCCCTTCAAAACTATGCTAAATCTCTCCTCTAGGGTTTTATTTTCATCCTCCAACTTTTGGGCTACTTTCATTCCAAATTTTGTTGATTCTAGAGTGATGTTTGTTGCTTCCACAACCCTTGTATCAGAAACTCTCTTAACCAACAGATTTCCTGAATGCTCAGCTTGGTTTTCTTTATCAGTTGCCTTATTTCTTCTCTTCTTAATATGCCACATTACTAGTACAACATGGTCTTCACTAAATTTTATGCCTTTTGAAGCTTGCTGATCTTGTGCTTCTATGGCATGCACTATAGTGGTTTCTTTTCTAATTGCATCAGCAATGTCCCATTCAGGAAGTATTAATACACCCTCCTTCTTCACTAGTTCCCTCCCCTCATCTGGAGTTATTTTGGAAAACTTGGCCATCATTTCCTACTTGATTTCAGTTTCAAGATCCTCCTTATCCTTGGCAGGGTGTTCTTCCTTCTTCTTCTGACTTTTTTCTTTGAATTCATTTATATGAATTCTCCATAAGAATTGTAAAAAGGCCCTGGACTTAAAAAAATTGCCATCAGACAAAAACTTGTCCCTGGCTTGCTATGTAAGTGGGTCCAATTCCTTTCTAACATATTCTACCACCGTAAGGTCCAACTCACTAACTTTAGGAGCTACCAGTGTGCCTTCTTTTAATTCTTCAGAGGTGACAAAAATCTGACCATAATTCCCCATCTGTAGTAGTTGTTGTGCAACAACTTGATCATCTATATGTAGGGGAGATTAGAATGGAGAATATACATTTCATTCTTGTTGGGATTCTTCTCCTACCCTATGCCTCTTAGGGATTGGAAATGTGCTAGAGCTGGCCTCCAGCTGCCTCTTACCCTTTGGACCAGTAGTCTTTTCTACTTTGGGTACCACTGCACTATATCCTTTCCTTTGATATACAACATATTTACCAGGAGGCACCCCTCTAGTAGGAATGGTCCTACTCAATACTGCTTTAGCCCTTTATGGCTCTTTCCTGAAATATTTGTTCTCTTTTTTTATTCAATGCTTGCATAATTTCTTCAAAAATTATCATTAATGAATCAACTTTCTTAGCCCATGGCTGAAATTCCCTCAGGGGGTTATATAGTTTATCAAAATGCTGAAAAAATTCCAAGATTTTCTTGTAACCCAGCCATTTCTCTTTCTTTATTTCTTGCTCAATCATGTCAAACTCAATCCTGATGATATCCTCTGGGAATTTAAATTGGTGGTCCAACACCAAGCATCTAGTCTTCTTCCTAAAAATATCCTTTATGAAGGCTTCAGGATCGGCACATCTTTCCATGGCAGTAGTTAAGTGATAAGGCTCAAATAAATTCTGCAAGCTCTTACACCCTCCCTTTGTGATGATGAATTGGTGGGCATTGGTGATAGTGGGGAAAATTTTCCCTTTTCCTCTCCTTGTAAGTGCTTCCTCCTACAGGCCACCAATTTGCTTGATTATTTCTGCAAATCCTAATTTCAAAGGGACCCTATACGGTAGGATGTGGGGTACTCCTTTGAAACCATACACTCTAAACACAGTAGAAACTAGGTATAGAATAACATCCCCCCATTTATGCACCATTTTGAGCTCCTAATTGTGCTCCATGGGTCTCAAAAACTTCATTAGTGATACAAGGATTCTAGGCTCATTTCCAATGAGTAACCTTCTGAGCCTAGCTGCAAAACACCTATCAAATGTGATGAAGCTAGCCTCCTTGTTGTCCCACAACTTATCAACATTCCATAACTGTACTGGCATATCCTCATCATCTCTGATTCTCTACAGGCTCATATCTTCTTCAAAATAATCTGCCCCTTTAAACAAGAACATGTGCATGAGTAAAGAATACCAAGTGAAAGGTTTGGTGAGCTATGTCTTTTGAATACATTTCAAACCTTCATGAATCAAATCGGCCAAATATGGGGCAAAATAAAAAATAATGGCAAGGTGAGGATGCAAGATTTGGACCATCATAAATATGAGATGGATTGGCATCTCATTCCCCTCATCTTCCCCAAAGATCTAGCACAAGGCCCTGTAAACTCCTCTGGATTTGGGAGTGAACAAATCAACCTTAAAAGGTTCTTTTGCGTTAGGACCTACTAATACTAGGTCTCCCACTTCTGCAAAAAAATATTTTAGTGGGCCTCCCCTGAGATAGCTCCTTTGAGCTTGGTATATTTCCCTGAATTCATTAAAATCAATTTTCTCCATAGGGGTGTCTGGTTCACTTAAACTGAACACTTCTCTTATCTCTTTAGCAGTTATGCTAATCATGATGTGCCCTTTTCTATCCAACACTACCCTAGCTATTTCATCATACTTATCCACTATCTACATAAGTAAATCCACATCCATAAACACCCCGGCTACTACCAATTTACCCACATCAAACTGCCAGACATTATTGTTTGGAGAAAAAGAGTTCCTCTGGCCAAAAACAATTTTGAAAAGGGCCAATCCGTTTATGCCCATATTGGCATCCCGCACCCATCTCCCATAGTCATACAATCCCTCTGTAATTTTTACCCTTGGGTCTTTAGGGATTTCTTCCTTCAATTTAGTGTAATCATTAGTTGATCTAGTCAACTATTGGAGTAAATCGTCACATAAATTTCTCTCCTGATAATCCACCCTTCCCTTGAATTCTCTCCTAGGTGGCATTATGTGATGTAGGGTTTGAGATTTTACCATATATTATATCTCTAATACATGTCTGTATTTACTATAATAAGCCCTAATACATTTGCAAAGTTTTTAATAATTTAATCACAGAAACAGAAGAATACCCATTCAGTAGATGATCTGATAGCTTTGACAACACTTCTCTTTGAAAATACTCTTCTTCAAAACTCGCCGATGATGCACAATAATTTTGAATGATGAATTAAAACCTGATGATCCCGTCATTTTATGCATTCAATTCATTTCCAGGCGACACACACGCTTGCCACTACTTTTGTTGAGTTCAAACTTTCTGTTAGATTTTTCCATTTTAAAACATAGTCGTTGATCTTACTACCTTTCTTTCTCATCCAACGGTTCTGAGCAAGTCTTTCATACCGTTTATCTACCATGACATGTGGCAGCCTATCGCATTCTCTCAAAGGATAACTAGTGAGTATTTTCATCTTAAGGCTTTGCGCCCACCGTTCGATCTTCCTTAACTTACCCGCATGATATCTCTCTTTACACTATAGATGGGACCCAGCATCTACGACACGCCTCACCATGGAACAATGCCTTGAAGATTAACCATCAAGCAAGTTTTCTTTTGAGGCTTTATGCCACCTGTTAGATCTTCAAGATCTGTTCTACTTTAACTTCTTTCAATAATCCACGGCTTTAAATCTGGTAGAGACACATGTCATCATGATGCAATGCCTTGAAGCTTAAAAATTGATCAACTTTCTTTCAAGGAAAAGCACCCACCATTGGATCATCCTTAACTTACCTAGTCTTTAACTAACCACCTTTTGATTAAGCACAGTCTATAGATTGCATAATGGGACACATGGCAACATGTCGCATTCCCTCATTGATTAACTGCCCTTCATCTTGCATTCAAGGCAATAAGCCTACTGTTAGATCAGATCCAAGATGTTGTGCTTTAACTAGTGCTTGAATTTTCAACTTTAACCCACTGATTTCCATGTGTCATTCTATCACGTTGCCTTGATGGTTATTATCCTTGCACCTTATCCTTAAGGCTTTATGCCTGCCATTGGATTCAATCTAAGATGCTGCCTTTTAATTAAATGTTACGTTCAGCTTGGCCCCACCTGGACACGTGGCAGCTTCGTGCAATGCCTTGAACCTTAAATAATGATCAAATTTATTTTAAGGCTTTGTGCACACTGTTAGATTCAATCTAATCAACTTAAGCTAGCCCGGTTCTAAAGTTACGTAAATGGTTCATCTAACCCTGTCTCAACTTTGGTACATCTAAATTAGAGGCCTTTGGAACCCTTTTGAAGTTACGGTGATGGTCTTCTTAACATCTCCACTATCATATAACATTATGAAGTCCCACACAAAGCCTTTTGTAACCTCTGAACTGTTTAATCTTGTAACTAATTAACCAATCTGAAGTTATGCCAATCTGCCAAATGCTTCATCGTAACTTCATAATCGCAAACACTAATGGCCAACAAATGCTCATGAAGCTCCATAACTACTTGATCATTTGATTCATTACTATCGTACATTCAGAACTATTCCTGACAAAGTCACAAATATTAATCTAACCGTTGACACATGTCACAATCCATTCCTCAACGCTTTCTACGTGGTATGCAAATTTATTATTTGTCATACTCATTACTCATTCTTGAATCCTAATTTCCTAATACTAAGCATTTACTTAATTGATAATTCCTTAATTCCTTGAAGCAAAAGCATTTACTTAATTTAATAATTCCTAAATTCATAATTTCCTAAAAGCAAATATTAATATAATTATTAATAATATGACATATACATTATTAGTATTACATTCAATTTTAAACAAATTGCAAGTGTAACTGCGATCTTGAGCTCTTTACAAAATTACACAGGCAGAGAAAATTACAAAATATCTTTGTATTAACTTCCTTCAAAATTTGAAATTTATACATCAATGATCAAGATTCAATGATCATAGTACCAGAGACTTCTAAATTCTATCACAAAATTACAAAATATCATTGTATTAACTTCCTTGAAATTTATACATCAAATTCAGTGATCAATCACAATGATCATAGTACGAAAGACTTCTATCAGAAAATTACAAGAGATTAAGCTTATAAATAGGTATAAGAGCGACAACTGGCAGCCCAAATTCTTCAGAATCAGTCTTGGTTTGTACCAAAGGTGTATCCATAGCAGGTGAACCACAAAGATAAGATACCCTGTTTGAATTAACTTACCTCCCTCTATTGGCTCTTCATCTAATACCTGAAGTAGAACTATCTCAACTACTTCCATCATCCATGTCAATGTGACAAGGTTTGAATCTCTCCAATGCTTTCCCACACCACAATTTCCCTCTTTGATGGCCAAGTTCTCTCTCTAACTCTATCCAATTCTTCAAGTAATTTGTTCCACTTGGCATCTATTATGGCTCAAGATTCAGCAACAAACTTATTCATGTCAATCTCCTGCTTGTACAATTCATCCACAACTTCAAAAAAAGTTGAAATGTTAGCATCACCAACAAAATAAGAAGCCACCTTGCTAGCATCCAAAATTTGGTTGAAATAATTAACCCACTCATGCCAGTCCTTCAACTATCCCTGTGTGTCCACAATAGCAGGGATATATCCTTCAGACTCTTCAGCAAAAAACTTTAGATTTGCTTGAATGTTTTTTAACTTTCCATTGAAAAATGCATACAAATCCTTTAATAATACCACCATTTCCTTAACATCAATTATTTTTTCAGGTAACTCCATTTTTTTCCCATTAGTAAAATTAACCTCTCAAAGAATTGTAAGTGTGGGCCCCAAGTATTAAATAATGGGGTTAGTACAGACAAGGCATTAGAACATTGATATTATGCCACCTGCAAAGAAATGAATGTGCTATGAATGATTTGAGACTTCCCTTTTAAAAAATTTACTCTGTGCAATAGCACCCTCATACTCAGTTTGGACCCCAGCATCACAAACCTCTGAAACTACCCTGGACTGATTTTTTAGACTATTTATTTCATCTTTTAGATCCTTTAGAGTCATATCCAGGACAAATTTCTTCTTTGGTTCCTCTTCAAACTTTTTCCTAGTTGATACATAATCTTTGAATGTCCTTGCTAGCTTGTTCTCTAAGTCCTCAACCACTGCCTTATTCATGGAGGATGCATGATGTAGGAGATTTTCTATCTCTGATCCTATAGTCTCCTGCAACCTCCATATTAATTGGCTACCCTGTGATGTGTCTTGGATGTCAACCAATCTGGGCTTATTAGATTCTGGGGCCACACACCATACTACTAGTGTCTTACTGTCCATATTGAATCCAGAACCCCTCTATAGTCCATTAGGGCCAAAATCTTTATAAGCTACAACATTATCTTGCCTCTTGATTTGGTTAATTAAGAATGAGGACTCCAAGTCCCGTCTAGGGATCAGCAACATGCCACTTCTCTTGACAAGATCTCTTTCCTCCTCCACAGTTAATGTTTCACTGTTGGGATCATAGGCCTGTAATTTTTCAATCATTTCAACAGTCTTTTCTTGTGATTCCCCTAGTTTCAAAGACAATGTTAATTCATTATGCTTAACTCTAAAGAGATAACTTTTAAACTCATCGGACTTGATGAATTCATCATCATCTATAAACTCTTTAGCTTGGATGACCCTATCATCCAATCTAGCTGCATCCAATTCTAACTCATCTAGGGCCTTTTCTCCCTCTTTTGCCTGTGATGTCAAAAAAATTTGTCTTAAGTCAGCAAAGTATTTCCAATTACCTGGTAGGATTTGTAGTGCCTTTTGCCTTTCCTTTTGTGGTAAATTCATCAACTTTTGTTTCTTTGATGGCCACTGCTCAGATGTGGATGGCTCAGCTTGTTCTTTTTCTACCATAAACACCACATCAGGTTCAACTTCCTTAGGGTTTATTTTTTCCTCCTCCTTCTCCTCAGGGATGTCTGGCAATTTAGACATAATATTTTTTTAATTCTCTATACACATGTCAATTCTCGGCATGTGTTTGAGATCAGGAAATAAACCATGAAAGGTAGGGTCTGCTTTTTTCAATTCTTCCTCTACCCTTACAATATTGTGCCATTTAAGGGTTCTCTCCTCACAAATATCTTCACTGAGCACATTTCTAATAGCATCCTCATCTGCCATAGCTTATTTTTAGCCAAATTGTGATTCCTCATTTCTCTCAATGCTCCTCTAATGAAGTCTTTAGGGTCATACATCCTTGCTTTAGCACAGGTAATCTAAATTGTCTCAAGAATTCATGGATTTGGTCCATAGCATCTTTACCTATAGAGAAATCCCCTATTTGGAACCTCCTTACCAGAAAGGTTCCCTTATGTATTTTAGGGCCTAAGTGTTCTCTATCCATCATAATAAGCTGCCACATGAATTCTACTATTGCCAATCTTTTAGGGACATATTTTGGCAGTAAGTGTGGAGGTTGAGAGCAAGCATACACTCTTATAATATAAAAAATTCTTTAAAAAAAAACATATCACCCCAATTGTGGTTAATTTCATTGTCAATTTTAAATGCTAGGGGTCTAAGCAATTTTCTAAGTAGTAAAGGAAATCTATTCCTCACAATACCTAACATATTCATTATTGGATCCACAAAATCACTTTAAAAAGAAATGGACTTAGAGAAATCGTGACTTCTATCCCATAACCTGGTCCTTAAGTAGAATAGTTCCTCCTGCATTCTTAGTCTCATTGACGAACTCTAAGTTGATGTAGCCAATATTACAATAGAGTTTCAGGTGCATCAGCATGGAGTAGTGATTGAACTTGAAGCTTTTCAAATCAGTCTTTGTCGTCATCAACTCAGTGTGCATTACATTGATTATGTGCCCCACATAATAAAACTCCTTATTGGTGTACAGGTCCTGAACATCTATAGCCATGACATAAATGTCAGGATTCACTGTCAAACCTCCATCTATTCCAATAACTTTCATTAGACCATAGATGGTATTCTGGAAATAGGGAAAAAAAATCTCAATATCAAATGAATCTGCAACCTTCTTTAGAAACAACCCTGCCTCTTTAATTTGTGTAGGAATATCTTTCCTCATAACCTTTCTAGTGTAGTAAATTTTCTATCTATGAAATAGGGCCTCCTCTTCTGTTAGGCCAATACCCATGCTCATAGCTCCCTCAAGGTCAAAAGCTTGAATAAAAGTTGCTCTGTCTAACATGCAGAGTATAGACTTGTCCTACCTGTGGAAAGCTTGTGTCACTGGATTGTATGCTTCAATTAGAACTTTCATGAGCTCTATATCCAAAAATACCTTAGGTACTATCAAATTTTCCAAGTTCATGTCCCATGGGTTTGAAACAGGAGGGCCTCTCAATCTATTGTTATAGAAATGCATGAAGAGCTCACGCCCAGTTGTGTTTGGGCAAACAACATCCCTGCAGAATGCATAAGGGTCCCTCCATTCATAAGCGTTAGCTGATTACAAATTTGAGGATCCAAGCAACTGTTTCATCCATTCTTCAGCATATATCTTTGGCCTCTTTGTTCTTGAAGGCAAACTCTTTGTCAGTTCTACAAGAACATCAAGAGATCCTTGTTCTGTCATTCTTTATGTATACTAAACTCTAAGTAGTAAGCTCCTTTTCTACACTTAAAGGTTTGAACTCTATGTTGCTCTTCGAATTTGAAGATTAAGGATGCTCTGTGAAGTGTGAACTGTATTTAATAACTAAAAAACAAGTCACAAGTTCACAACCAGCCACCAGGTCACCTACTCTATTAAAAATTAAAATCTTATCAAGCGCACACACATGAAATTAGTAATTACCTTTTTCATAAAAGTGTCACTGTCAACTGTCACTTCCAGCATAGATTTGGGGGCGATTCAAGAGAAAATAATTGGTGTGTTTCCAAATTTATGCTAACGGTACATCTGACAATTAACCCTTGGTCATAAACAGCCAAGAAACCCTAATGAATCTTTGAAAACATTCCATTCTTTGGCACTTTCCATGTGGCATGCAACTCTCACTTTTCAATACCTTACAAAGTTATGCACGAAGTTAGTTAAGACTTCGGAACCCCTAACCATCATAAAAATTAAACCATTTATAAGTTATGAAACATACAGCCGTAACTTCATAACCCCTCACCATCATAAAAACTTAAGCATTGAGAAGTTACGAAACAACCAGGATTAACTTCGGAACCCATCACCATCGTGATTTAGTACACACGCATGAAATTAGTAATTACCTTTTTCAGAAAAGTGTCACTGTCAACTCAGAACTGTCACTTCCAGCATAGATTTGGCCGAAGTTATGCTAACTATACATCTAACCCTAGGTTCTTATTCCAACTTACTCTCACTTTTCAACAACTTATGAAGTTACGCACGAAGTTAGTCAGGATTTTGGAACCCTTAACCATCATAAAATTTTAACCCTTTAGAAGTTACGAAATAGCCGGGCGTAACTTCGGAACCCATCACCATCAAAAATAACTAAACCGTTGAGAAGTTATGAAATAGCCAGACGTAACTTTGGAACCCATCACCATCATTATAAATTAACCATTGAGAAGTTATGAAATAGCCAGGCGTAACTTCGGATCTTGGAGTGGGTTCCAAATTTCAATGTGCCATGTGGGATTTAGATTTCAGAAGCGTTAGACTTCTCATTCAGTCAGTGAAGTGAATCGTGGATTTGTGATTTAGCATTCTGAATCAGTTAATACATATAGGTATTTATAATTTTATATAGAGTCACAGTTCACAGTCACACTCATAGATACTTCAAAGTTCAATTTACACATTTTTCAATTTATAAAACTATTGTTCAATTTCATGAATCATGATTCGCGTAAAACTAAAAATAGTAACCTGTAACACTATTTGAAAAAGAGTCTTCTAGTTCTAGTTCTCATATGTATACACTTACAGTATTACTATTAAATTCAAAAACTAGTATTAGGAATTTAGGTATACATAATACTGGTAACTGAATCACTGATTGAGATTCACTTAGTAGTGAGTGACTGAAGTTCTGAACAGTTGTGGTTTTCCCAAAAGGAGAAGTGATAAGCTTCCAACCATTTCCAAAAGTTAAAACCAAAATGAAAAGTACATTCAAATTTTGTATTTACAAATTACAACTACAAGTCTACAAGTAACAAAAATTTTCCTAAGATCCATTGAAGTTTTGAAATTTCAGAGGAAATTACAAAAGCCTAGTCTGACAATCCGACAATCAACTCCTACATATCCTAATACTAATAGACTAATAGTAATTTGTTAATATGTTATAGTATAAAGTATAAACTATAATATAATAATACTATCCACAAAGAAAAAAAGATCAGTCGATGTGCGGACTAGAAAATAAATGGATCATCTCCTCCTAGAACCCCTCCTGGTCAAGGCCATGATCATCAAAAATGGTGTGCATCTCTGCCTTGTCATGTTCTACTTCAAGTTTGAACATGTCACTTTGGTATCCGCAGTAACTGGTAGCATGATCCCATGCTGCAGACATAAGATGATTGAGGACATCCTGCTAAATCTCCTCCGCCATATCCAAATTTGGTTGGATAACAGGTTCTAGGTTATCATTTGATGATCCCTTAGCTACTGGAAGACCCATTTTGAATATTTGTCTTCCAAGATTCCAAATTTAGAAATTTAGAAAGCGCACTATGTTCTGCAATTTCACTACCGAGGAGTATATAAAGAAAATAATCACCAACTTGCCAGGAAAAATAAATTTTGAAGGAATGTTTCACATAAGGTGGCTTGCCATGGAAAATCAAATTAATGAATATCAATAAACAAAAATTGCAAACATTTGTATCCGCCTTTGTACCCTGCGTAACTTGGCTCCGAAGTCAAAAAGACAAATAATGAATGTTGATGAATCACAACTCATTTCCCATAAAATTATCCTTTTTAATGTCTAATCAAAATCTTGGCCTGGATTATGTAACTACTCAATTTACGCGGACTGCCAGCATGTGCTTAGAACCACAATATCCTAGCTATGATTATAAATTTTGAACTGGCAACTTGGTAGCCGCATTAAATTGTGAAGGAACGTTTCGCGTAACGAGACTTGAAACTGAAAAGAAAAATAATGAATGTTTACGAATAACAGCTCATATCTCATACAAATTATCCTTTTTAATGTCAAATCAAAATCTTGGCATCAATAAGTCTCATTAATAATTAATTGCAATTTTCAGTTTGAAGTTCAATATTTAAATGCTAAACCTTTAACTCTTTAATCTGCGGTCACCTTCATGTTAGTCGAACCCACATCACCACAGGGAAACACATCACCATAAGGACACGTGTCATTCAAACTTAATGACTTGCTTGATAGATTTTGATCATCTTGAGACTAAGTCATTAAGTGGGCCATCTGATCAAATAGAATCTGCATGCCTTTTACCTTCAACAGGGTCGTTGCGTATCTTCATAACCTTTAGCCATCGACCTTCCTTTTAGCCCGTAGAAGCTACGCAAGCTGTCCTCACAAAATGGTCATCACTATCAATAAATGACACATAGCACCCAACTTGACACGTAGTCCCATCGCTATGTTTTGAATATTCGCCAATATATTTGTTATACTATAAATGTTGTTTTTTATTCGCCAATATATATTTTTTATACTATAAATATTATTTTTTATTCGCCAATATATATTTTTGTATACTATAAATATTGGTTTTTATTCACCCATATATATTTTTTATACTATAAATACTATTTTTTATTCACCAATATATATTTTTTATACTATAAATACTATTTTTTATTCGCCAATATATATTTTTTATACTATACATACTATTTTTTATTCGCCAATATATATTTTTTATACTATAAATACTATTTTTTATTCGCCAATATGTATTTTTTATACTATACATACTATTTTTTATTCACCATTATATATTTTTATACTATAAATACTATTTTTTATTCGCCAACTGAGATTATTTTTATACTTGGCGAAAAAAAAATTGCCAATAAAATTAATAATTTCCTCTGTAGTTTTCTAAATTTCACCAGTTTTCTACACCTTTTTTGAAGGGGGGGTTTCTTAAAGATTATGCTGCCATCCTCTTTACCTCCTTATCAACCCATGCTTCCTCAAGAACCTAGGTTACCTTCTTCCTTTAAGGAGTATGACTTAGTTGAGCAATGGAAATTACTTCAAACTTCTCCTACATATCATGAGGCATTACAAAAAGCTTTATCTACTCTTCCTGCTCCGCCTCCTAAACAAGTTAATATTAATTCATTTTTGGAGTGCATGCATACTATTCCTTCTATACCTCCTATTGTGTTTACTGATGATGATTTACCTTTTGTTGAGGTGCAGAGTCAATATGATTCTCTATGGTTGTTGTTTCTATTAATCAGAGTATCATTCGTAGAACATTAATTGACAATGGATCTGGGATTAATGTTTGTAGCATGGATATGATTAAGGCTATTAAGGATGATCTTACAACCATTCAACCAGATAATATCCCTATTTGTGAATTTGATAACATTGCAAAGAAAACTTTGGGTATTATTACACTACCTATTAAGGTTGGTCTAGTTCTTCTCAACACACCTATTCATGTTATGCCTGGACCTCTCAATTATAACCTTTTGTTAGGAATACTTTGGTTACATACTATGCATGTGATTCCTTCTACTCTTCATCGTAAGGTTAGGTTCATTTATAACAATCTGATTTATACACTACATGCGGATGATGCGCTAAATCCTTGCTCAAATGTGGAATATGCTAAGGTTTTTGAACCTATACAACCGAGTAAGGAACCTGAGCAACCACCTGAAGTTATTGAAGCTCCATCCTCTTCTTTGACTGAAGATGATTGGGGAACATTGGATTTTAATCCTTCTTTTATGGGAGAATACAAAGTTTCTAATTTAGAGTTTATGAAAGAACAAAGTGGGTTTGAAAAACAAGTTTTTATTCCTTCTCCACTTTCTGAGGAATTAAAAAGTAACTTTGTTGCTGCTTCACTTGAAGAAACAATTGAGACAATAAAACCATATTTCTATGAAATTGTGACATATGTTGCTCCTTTAACTCAATCGGATATGGCCGATAGATATGGTTCTAGTTATCATCTACTTAGGAAATCAGGATTCAATGGGAAAGGATGTGGTAAATATGAACAAGGTATACAAGTGCCCTTGGACAATGAAGTTTATGATTATACTTATGGGCTAGGATTCAATCCTTATAAACAACCATCGGATTTTCCTCTTAATATCAATCATATCTACGATGGACATTTTAAATTGGTTAATCCGCTTCTCCTTAACATGGATCAAAAACCTAGCTTGGATATTTTTCTTGAGGATGAAGCCCTAGCTTATTTTTTAGGTGCTTATCAAGATCTACCTACGTTTCATCATAAAAGAAGAAAGCCTTATTGTCTGAATAATGAAGCCTATTTTGGAGAACATGATGAACAAGATATTTCTCCTTTTCCAATGGACTCTCCCATGCAAAGTAATTTATTAATAACTGAGACTGCGGAAGTTCAAATGGATGAGAATGACTCTGAAAAACAATCAAAGTAGGGAAATGTTTGAACCAAGATGAAAATGATCAATTGGTTTCCCTCTTGCTTGAATATAAGGATATATTTACTTGGGCATATTCAGATTTTCCGGGTATAGATCCTAAGATTTTTACTCACAATATTGTTCAAAAAACCTAATGTTAAAACTGTGAAACAGAAAATTTGAAAGATGAATCCGGGCATTGCCTTATTAGTTAAACCTGAAATTGAAAATTTATTAGGTGTTGGGTTCATCCACTCTATTGATTACTCTGAATAGATTTCTAATATTGTGTTTTTTTCTAAAGGAGAAAATAAGATAAGTATGTGCACTAATTTTTTAGATTTAAATTAGGCATCCTTTAAAAGATAATTTCATGTTACCTAATATTGATATGAATGTGGATTTGACAATGGGTCATGCTTTATTATCTTTTATGGATGGTTTTTCAGGTTATAATCAAATCTTTATTCCTATTGAAGATCAACTTAAGACCACATTTATAACACCTTGGGGAACATTTTGTTGGGTCATGATGCCCTTTGGATTAAGAAATGCAGGAGCAACTTATCAATGTGCTATGACCTTGATTTTTCATGATTACATTCATAAGATTCTGGAAGATTATGTAGATGACATCTTGGAAAAATATATAAAAAGAGAGGATGGTATGTTTATTTTAAGACAAATATTTGAAAGAATTAGGAGTTATAATATGAGATTAAATCCTAAGAAATGTGCTTTTGGAGTTGATTTAGGTAAATCAATAGGATTTATAATCTCTAAGGGAGGCATATAGGTCGATACTGAAAAGATTGATGCTATTGTTAACATGCCTCCTAATAATATTTCTCAATTACACAGTTTACAAGGAAAAATACAAGCTATTCGTCACTTTGTTTCTAACTTAGCTGATAGAATTGTTCCTTTCACCTCCTTGCTTAGAAAAGATACTACTTTTTCTTGGAATCAGGAATGTAAACAATCCTTTGAGAAATTTAAGGATTATCTTACTAATCCTCCTATTTTGCAACCTGCTCAATTTAATAAACCGTTCTATCTATATACTTCTGCTACTTCCGATGCTGTGAGTGCATTGTTGGCTCAACATGATAGCGAAGGTAAGGAAAGACCGGTGTACTACATTAGTCAGAATTTATTTAATTATGAAATAAGATATACCGATTTGGAAAGACAATGATTGGCTTTAGTTTACGCTTATCAAAAACTCACGCATTATCTATTGAATGTTGAGGTTAAGGTGATTGTTAAATTTGATCCTCTAAAACACCTTTTCTAAAAAACTCATCTCTCTGGTCGTCTAGCTAAATGGGTGATGTTACTTACAAAATTCGATCTTAATTCATTCTGCAAAAGTCAATTAAAGGACAAGCCTTAACTGATTATTTATTTGAAGCTCCTTGTCCTCATTCTAATACGAGCATCACCTCAACAGAACTCCCTGACGAGAATATTTTAGCTATTAAGCAAGAAGATATTTGGGAATTATATTTTAATGGTTCTAGATGCAAGACAAGTTCTGGTGTAGGAATTATCTTGGTCCCTCCTACAAAGAAACCAATCCCTATGTCATATAAATTGACCTTTCCTTGTACTAACAATATTGCGGAGTATGAAGCTCTTATAGATGGCTTACGGGCAGCTTCATCCCTTCATATTAAAAACTTGGAAATCTACGGGGATTCACAATTGATTGTTGAACAAATCAAAGGGGGTTATTAGAATAAGAATGATAAAATGATGTAATATATAGATTTGACTCTTGATATTATTTCACAGTTTTCTTCTTATACAATTCAAACCTTACCTAGGAAAGATAATCAACACGCAGATGCCATGGCAAGCGTAGCTTCCTTAGTTTGTCTCGAGAATAATGCCAAAGACTTTCAATTTACTATACACACTCTTAAACACCCTAAAATTTCTAGTAAGGTTACTGATGATTGTTTTAACTTGCATTTGTATGAATGGTATTCGCATATCTTTCATTTTTTGAAACATAATACTTTTCCTAAATCAGCAACAAGGAACATGCGTAATCATATTAGGAAGCTTGCAGCACGTTATATCATTTTGGCTGATACACTTTACAAATGTTCTTATAATGTTTTTCCATTAAGATGTCTTGGATGAACCAAAATTTTGATAGCTTTAGAAGAAGCTCATTCTGGTTCTTGTGGGGGCCATTTTGGTGGGAAATCTTTAGTTAATAAACTTCTTAGAATGGGATATTATTGGAAAACAATAGAACAAGATTCTTTTACATTTGTTAAGAAGTGTCCTCAGTGTCAGCAATATGGTAATTTAATTCATGCTCCTGCTCATGGGCTTCATAATCAAGTTGCTTCATGGCCTTTTAGTAGTTGGGGTTTTGATCTTATTGCAAAAAATCTCACTAGCTTCTGCTCAAGGACATGCGTACATCCTGATGGCTACAAATTACTTTACGAAGTGGGTAGAGGCTATTCCTCTCCATTCTACTACTGTGGATGTTATTTGTGATTTTATTCTTAATCATATAATAGCACAATTTGGTATTCCTTCAATGATAGTTTTGAATAATAGTACTTCTTTCAAGAATAAATAAGTCACAAAATTATTGGAGAAATATCATATCCAACATAGATTTTATACTCGCTACTACCCTCAATCTAATGGTCAAGCCGAAGCATCGAATATAGTTATTGACCAAATCTTAAGGAAAATAGTTAATAAGCATGTGAAAGACTAGAATACCCAACTTAATTATGCTTTATGGGCTTCTAGGACTAGTGTTCGTACTGCCATGGGTACTTCTCCTTATAATCTTGTTTATGGTACTGATGCTATTATGCTATTAGAATTTGAAATACCTTCTTTACATGTTTCATTTCATGGGATAATTGACAAGGATACTTTCCAGGAACAACGATTATAGGAATTAGAAATGTTGGATGAACAACGAATAAATGCTTTGGAACATATAAAGGCCTATCATAAATCACTTCAGAAATAGTATAATCATAAGGTAATTGAACGATCATTTTTGGTAGGTGATTTAGTCTTATATGAAAATCAAAGGAATGTGAATTCTTTACCTGGTGAAAAAGGGAAATTTAGCCCTAATTATCTTGGACCTTTTGTGGTAATTGAGGATTTTACTTCAAGTGCTTATAAGATTGCTGATATGAATGGTGTTCCCCTTAAGGAACCTATTAACATTATGCATCTCAAATTCTATTATCCCTAACACATTGTTCTTTCTTTGTGTATTTATGTATTCTCTATAGAATAGTTATGTCTTTTTTGTAGGCTATATGATTTGAATACATTCATACATAATTTCATTCTTTCTTTATGTTAAGTTTTTGTGTATTGATGAAAAGTACAAGTAATCAATCATAGAACTAACTAGGCAAACAAAAATTTTCATATATATATAAACTTCCATGATTTTGGTACATATATGGCACATATGCCATGTCTATCAATCTCTATCTCTATGCTCTGAGGGTTGGTGGATCCTATCTCTCTCTACTTTGTGGTGTGAGACTGAGGATCTCAGTATGGTAGTCTATGTATGACTCCTTGATATGCTCATCTCATAGTTATGCTCATGAGCTCTCTGTAGGTCAGCCATCAATTTCTCTTCTCTTTCTTTGCATAACCACAGCTCTCGTTGGATGCATGCAAATATATTTGCATGTCTGTTGGGATCCCTCTATCCAATAAGGGACTCTCATTTGCTAGTTGGTATTCGGTAGGATATACATGTATCCTTCAGGACCTTGGACACAAAGCTCCTCCACTCCACTATGCTAGCTGTAGAATTCAAACATATTTATCTTTCAGTACTTCTTCTAGAAAAATATTTACTTGAAATATTCTAATCAATTACATATATCATACCTTGATCTCCCTCATGGGTGTCACCAAAGGATCTAGATGGTGGGGACATGGAGTGACTACCCTCTCCTCACTCATTATGTCTAGTTCTAGGTGGTGGTGTCTCTATATGTGCACGGGGAGGTTGTCATGATCTAAATGGTACAACATAGATTGCCTAATCATCTGCACCTATACTACCACCTAGGGGCGTATCCTCTTCTCTCTTAGATGCTCCCTCATTTACTCTCTCTTCTACTCTCTCTCCTCTTCCCTCTCCTCCTCCATGGGATATCCCTTGAGGATGGGCTCCTCCTTGTCTCTATGATCCTCCTCCTCCTCCTCTTGTATGTCACCACCTCAGTGTGTCCTCTCAAATAGACCTAGATCACCTTAAGGGTAGTCATCAGGGAAGATGGGATGGGTCCCCTGTAGACTCCAATATCTGATATAGTCTCTACTAACACCTGAGTAGGATACATTGGGATCTACCTCTATATCCTCAGTCTCATCTACCTCACTATCTACAATCTCTGCTACTCTAGGTCATCATAAGACGCTAGGTCTCTGATAGTATCTCATCAAATATGCATACCGAGGTACTATTCAGGGGACCCCCTATGTCAGACCAAACTATCTAGTCACTCTATCATAATAATATGGCATCACTACATGACTGGTAGGACCCTCTAGTAGCTTGCACTACTAGGAGTGTCTCAACTAGTGTCGAGTATCTGTCCATTCTATCATCCGATAGTATGATCTCCATATCACATCAATACCTATTATATGGTCAAAGTGTACCCTCCAAAAGAGGCTATCCCCATACTTCCATACATCTCCTAGCGGATATGCAAAATCTCTCAGTGTGCTCGCATCTATTGTCACTGGAACACCTTGTGGTCATGTACATGTGTAATGATCAAACATCCAAACCTGTAGCAAGGTGCATATTGTAAGACTCCCGCTCGAATCTAACTAACTAACTCAACTCATGGTAAAGATGGGCTAACATGTTGCAGCCCCATGAGAAAACAATCATGTCACTATCCATCCTACGTACAAGATGGGTGACTGGTGCTAAGAAGATTGTACCCTTTATGTTGGGTATTACAACCAAAGAGAGTATACATAGCATCACTCTCTATACCAAGGTTGTCAGAACTACTAGTATGACTGATAGAGTGATCTGATATGATCGGGTCCTCATCTATGGTACTTGTCCCAAACAATACTCCCTGTCTGAAAAAATCTTGGGAGGACCCTACTCCACTCTTGGTCTAACATGCTCACCTCAAACTAGAAGTCGTAGGATCCTATATACATCCTCTAGTGTGTATCCTCATCCCACCTCTCTATCATGGATCGATGGAACCTCATCTATGGTAGGACTTCTACCTAGTACAATCCCACATCTCTCAATAGATGTATCACCTCCTATTGTAGCTCGGACAAGTTCTCTTTGATAGTCAGTAATATCCATCCGAAGGGGTGCTCTCAGAGATGGACAAGATCCTGTCAGCACAAATAGTATCATATTAGTAATCTATCATCAAACAACTACAATACCTACTTGACCTAATCAAGGTTGACCTTTTTGGGTCAAGGTCAACCTTTTTGGGTTAGGGTCGACCTTTTTGGGTCAGGGTCGACCTTATCCCCAGAAAGGATTAGACCTTCCCAGTTATGGTCAACCTAAAAGGGTCAAGGTCAACATAACTGGGTCACAATTGACCTTTTTGGGTCAAGGTCGACCTCCCCTATAAAAATAGGAATTTCTCAATCACAAATATCAAAACAAGGAACCTACCTCAGGCAGTGGTTGTCTGCTGGCCAGGCACTCTCACAGGACCTCCATGCGACATGCTCGAAGTTCTTCTCCCTTCGGCATTTTTCTTCTTGTTTGCAAGCTCTACAAATGGTAAGAATGAGAAGGTAAGTGTTTCCTCATATTATTTATAACTACAAATTATAGTTTTATTAGGGTTTCATTTGAATTTACTAAGGTCAAATTCAAATTTCCCTTTACATGCATTTAGATAGACATTCACTCTTTTCATCATAACTTGAGTTTGGTAGCTCCTTTTTTAGTGTCATTAGTGGCGTTGAAATTGTGATTCAGATACCTAACCTCTTGAATCAGTTTAGGAATATTTTGAATCCTCCTAAATGGTTTAGGAAAGGAATTTTCAATAAAATGCATATCTAGTGTATAGATCTAACCTTATCACCTTGTTTCACCTTTCAGAATTAGTAAGCTGAAATAGGGGGCATAAGGGGATCTATGCACTTCTCAAAATCATCTTAGTAAGGCTTAGGTGCTCTATGGATTTTAATTAACCTTGTGTGTTGCAGATTTTGGGTACTAACGGTTTCTTGCAGGATCTCCACATTGAGGACTTGGCTATATCCTTTTTTATTTTACGGTATTTTCTTACTTTAGCTTGCATATTCATGTAGTGTAATATCTAAGATAAGGTGGGGGATAAATTTATCATCTTAAAATGGAAGCACTTCCATTTTGGTAGGTTTAGCACCCTCATTTAGTACACTCGCATATTAGATTTGCATTTAGGATGCATATGCACTTGATTCTGCATCTATAGGTGAAACTAGGGTTAGGATCCTATGGATCCTCCTTGATTTGCCTCTCTGTGGCTTTATTTTTAGGTAGATCCTATGTACTATCTCTCATAATCTTCATCATACCTCCTCTTTGGCCTATGTTCCTCTATCCAACATTCTAGTGTGTTTTCTCACTTTCCTTGGTCCCCGGCTAACCTGGGAATCTTGCACACTTCTCAAGGTGACCTGCCTGAAACCTCAGGTCAGGTTTGAAGTTGACCTTGACCTAGGTCAAGGTTTAGGTTGACCTTGACCTACATCAAGGTTGAGTTTGACCTTGACCTCTATCAGGTGTTGGTCCCCACTTTCAAATTTGGAGCTTATAGGGGTTCTAAACATAAAAATATGTCCTCGGGTCCAGATGTGGAAGTGTTTTCCCTGATATTTAGATTAATACATCCCCTCCTTGGTTGGTGATTGTAATTGGACCATAATTAAAGGAAAAAATTTAATTTGGGTCCCTTGCATTGCCCTAGGAGGTTTATATTGAGATCTCTATATAAACACTCTCTTTTGGCGTTCATTTCTTCATGAGAGAAAATCGTAAGATGATATGATGCAATTATGATTATGACATGATGATGATGCAAGAAAGAAAGAGGATGATATAGAAGGACAAGATATGATGATGCATTGATACATACAACCATTTTGTGGACAAGCTATTGTGGATCTTGGTTGGAGCAAGAGAGAGTTCTTCCTTCCTTCCTTCTTCTTGGATCCACCATTTTCAACATTCAAGCATTCAAAAGACACTATCACGGGGTAGCAACTATAGATTGTGAGTTTGGTAGGAATACTTTAGCCTTGGGGGCTTGGTATGCTTTCTTTATCATATTAAAATCTATGCATTGCTTTCTCATTTTCAATTCATGTTAGGGTTTTAATCTAGAGGATTAGATCTTGACATTACACATTCGAAGCTCTTTCCAAGAAAAACACACACACATACATTATACTATGTTCGGCTATTTGTGGAGGTGGAGATCACCAAAACAAGGGTTTGACTAAGGCAAACCCTATATAGCCACCCCAAAACCCTCTTTTTTAGATATTTGTAGGCGTTGTTTCAAGAAGTACAGGTTCAGAACAACGGATCGGAGTGCATATTCGGATACCCTTTTCAGAAAAATTTTAGGATCCGAAAACAAATTTCCTGTGGGAGAGTTTTTAGGTCGATTCTGCCCTAGACCAGAATCGGAAATTCTGGGTCAATGGTGACATTGACTTGAGGGTCAAAATTGGAACTGTGTCGAATCAGAAAAAGATTTCTGGGTTTTGTCCATCTCTGTGTTTCTATTCCTGATCTACTCTCAGATTTTCTAAAAACTCAACACAGGATTCATAAAAATGGTATTTCCATATATGTTGTGATGTGAGGTACATATTTTACTCCATTATTCTTTGCTTTCATTTCCAAATTTACACTCCTTATCAATTACAATTAAATGTAAATGGTTGAGTATGGAATAAGGTCTCTTTTATATGAAAATCTCTATTATGAAAACCCTATTTAGGAGACCATCCAAATTTATACCTTACAATTGTCAAAACCAATTGATACTTCAACACTTAGGTTTGGAACTTATGAAGAGTCATCATTGAAATTACACAGTGAACTAAGAGCAATGGTAATCAAAAGAAATATTAGGAAAAAGGTTGACAATCTAGCCAAAATGAGTGGCATAACACCTAAAATGATGGTAAAAATTAGAAATAAAATAGAGAGTGAGAAGCAAGAACATTTTTTTCAGGAGTCAAGGATACTGAAGTTGAAGTGGAAGACGTTACACCCTAGAGAGTAACAAGGAGTTCATTATTGAATGAAACAACTTCTACTTCTACTTCTACTACTCCTATTATGACTAAGATAGAAAAGGAGACACCTGAAACTATTCATAGAACTTATAGAAGAAAAAAAGAAATGACATCAGGCTATAAAGAGTCAAAGAGTAAGAAAGGAAGTAAAGAAAAGAATGAAAAAGAAAAGGTTGAACCTAAGTCTTAGAAGGATCAAAAGGAATAGAGATCTAGTGAGGAGAAGTCTACTAATATGGGAACTGATAAAATTGACAATAATTTTATTCTTGAGAACATTTTTAAAGACATCAAGGAACATGGAAGAATGACAGAAGTGTGGACTCACTTTGGCAAATTTGACAATGAAGAGAAAATAAAGATAGAATATGTAGTTATAGAAAGTCTGCATATATTTTGTAAAGCACCTAGTAAACTATACAAAACGGTACCTAAGGAACTATTTAATGCAATTGAAAAAGGATGGAGAAAATCTTTGACGATTGACAGAGTAATGATGGAACAAGAACTTGCAATATTACAACCTAAATTGTCTACTGAATAGATAGAGATGACATTTGAAGCATTCAGAGAATAATATATAAGAAAAATAACATAGTGACAATAATTTGCATTGGAGAAACACAATAGGTGAGAGATGAGACAATGGATTTATTGACAAAGTTTGTAAAGTCTAAGACTACTCCTAAAGTAAAATCGGTTGAAGAGGATAGAAAATCACAAGAGACAAAAAATGAAGAGGTTAATGATGTCATAGATAATTTTATCTATGACATCCTAGAGAAGACATAGAACCTTGATACTCAAACTAATATTAAAGCACCAAAAGTATAATTGGTGAGAAAGTGACAGGACAAAAGGATTATGAGGATCTACTTTCAGTGAAGAGGAAATTAAGTCTAACCGGTGAAGGTAGCACAATGAAGAAGAGAAAAACAAAGAATCCAATTAGTTCTAAAGAAGATGAAGAAGAATTTGAAGATGAATAAATACAAACAACTATTGACATTATTCAGATGAGCCCTAAAGAGCTATTGAAGATGTTTAATAAACTCAAGGAGAAAGCTGAAAGAGATAGAGTGAAGGGAAAGAAAAGAAGGTTAGAATACTAAAAGGAGCTAGAAACATGATTAGGAATTTAGTACCTAATTTAGTATATAAAAAACAAGATAATCTTATTGATGAATTGGGTATATTGGTCAAGGTTGTTTCTGATCAAGTACCTAACTTGGAGAATGCATACGTGGAGTTAGTAATGAAATAATATGAGAAGCAACAAGATGACAAGTTGAATGAGATCATATCAGTGGAAAAAGAGTCACTTGCAGTTCTAGTGAATAAAATGAAGAAAATTCTATAGGAGATTGGATAGATACTTGTAATGGTTTCAAAGTTTAAATCTTTACATAGGATCTGGAGAAGAAGAGAGAGGATGACCAACATGAGCTTGATACTTTGGTTACAAAGTTTTATCCACTAACTAGTTCAGTTTTAGCATACACTGCTAAGGTGCAAATGCTTTCATACAACATGAATAAGTTGCAAGATGAGCAAAAAAAAAGAATAATATCACTTATGGAGCTTCAGAATTATTTATCTCCCACCATAGATCTTATGCAACAAAATTTGGGTGATACAGAAACAATCCTAAGTGTACAAGAGGTGAACATTTTGGATGATATGGAAGGCACAACATTGGTTATACATGGACAAATTTTATCTATGGAGGCTTACAAGAATCATGGGAAAAGATATTGGAGACTGTCAAGTCAAATTTCAAGGATGTTTTTGACATAAAAAAATTATGGTAAATACTTGTAATCCTTTGTCATTGTTGACGAAAACAGGGAGAATATTGTGTATGAGAGAATGATGTGAGAGATGGAAATGGACAGGTGTGAGGCATGCATAATGTAAGGGGGAGTATGATTTGATTATGAGTTGTATTATTTATGGATGTAATATTTTTTAGAGAACTATGCATGACAACATTTTGAATATGATAAGAACTTTGAGAATATTTTGATTTTGATTTTTCAGAAGTTTTTGCCCTCAATGCCAAAGTGGGATATTGTTGGCATTAAGAGATTTTTGGAGGATATATGCAGAGTGGTTGTGTGTGGATGTATATTTGTTTTTCCTTGATGGAAATGCATTCAATTATCATGATTACAGTGATTGGTAAGAACTAAACATGATCGGTAAAGGGAAGATCAACTATGTATGTTGACTGGTGTTTAGGAAGAAAAGTATCATATACAGTTTGTGTTAGCAGTCAAGTTGAGGAATTATTTAGATTTTGTAATCATAGATGTGAAATATATATGGTATGTGGAACCTGTGATTCCAACTGCAACAATTTATCTTAAGTTTTGATTGAACTATGTTTTGAAGTGAGAAGGTAGTTTACCTATCTGATTAACGATCAAAGTTTCATATTAATTTTATTAAGGCAGTGGATCTGAGGCCGACATAGTAATTTTATTATTGGTAATAAGTTTTTAGGATGACATATTGGATGTTTTTTATGTTGATTTCGAGGATGTTTACTAATCTTTTGGGCCGACTATGGTGGAAATTTCCAGTTCTTTTGTGACCTAATGACGGTCTATTTAAGGAGCACTAAATCATTTGATTTAGGGTTGTGATCATATTTTTCAGATTGGGAAGTCATTAATTGAAGGAGAATAAATCAGTATAGCATCAGGAAGAAAAGGAGTAGAAAGGATCTGATAGGAAATCAGTGTCATTCTACAGATCAACAATCTTGTTGTTCCCTAACAATTACAGTAGGTCAAATCCCTTAACAAGGTGAACTTTAACAGGTTCTTATTTGTAAATCCTTTAACAAGGTAGCTTTTTTATTGAGGTTTGAAATCCTCTAAAAAGGTAGATCATAGCTGGTCTAATTGTACTCCGAACAGTGTACTAATCACTTCTAACAGGTTGAACCCCCAGAAAGGGTATTTTTAGATCCTAACAGGGAAAACTCATTTACAATAGTTTTGGGCTTGTGGGTGTCATCCCCACCATTGTTTTTTCCTTTTAATAAGGGTTTCCATGATAAAATACTTGTGTTATGTATGTTTAAGTTTTGGATGCTTGATATTGTTTAATGTTATTTGTTTATTTTAGTTATATGCTTTGTGGTTTGGAAGTTGCTGGTGTAGTTAATCAGATCAGTGGTTGAATTTGTTCATTATCTATTAGTATTGATTCACCCCCCCCCCCCCTCTCAATCATAATATTTCCAACAATACATATGATACATTAAAAATGAAGAGGGAGAGATTACCACTAATCACACTCATGAAAGTATGTGTAGTTTTTTCCTATTCAATCTAGATCTTACTCCAACTTATTTGATTCTAGTTGTGCTTGGAATTTTTATTATTATTATTATGTAGATTCTTATGTCACTTTATGTAAGTATTTGAACTAATATTTCAACACACAATCTTATCCAATTCCGTGTAGTTGCTAACATAAACACTCATTTTAACATGTTATTATTTACCTCTAGTCAAATCAATATAAACTCTCAATACTTTTTTTGTACAAGCTAGGAGCACATAAATGATCTTTGACCTAATCTAGGGACACTAAGACAACCTTCAACTTCTAAACTCAAATTCAAATTTTATTATGGTCATAGGTTATCTTAAAGTAAAAAATGTGTATCTAGGACATGTATAAAAGAAACCAATCCTAGTTCATTTAATTATCAACTACTATGAGATTATCACCCTCTACAACACACTACAATATCCAAAATCACTATCACATTTTTCACAACTTTATATCAAGACATAAATCATTTCATCTAAAACATTAAAACGTGAATTCTTGCAATTGGTCTACTATATTATTCATTTCACTTCATCCATATTAAAAAGCATCAAGAAATCATTATATCATCATCATCTATTTACAAATTCATTGCTTGTGTTGCTTGGTGTGTCTTTTTCTCATAAAATAATTAAATAAATCAAAGGGCACTAACTATAATTAAGGAAAATTGAAAGATTCCCCATTGCTATAAAATTTCCAGTGATGTTTCTCAACATACCAAATATTTGATTTATGGATATAGACATAGGTGAATATATTTATCAATATCATGGGTAATGGGTTCAAGATCATTAGTTTAAGGATCTACATTGCATAGATGTTAATGTCCATAAATCTTGAAATAAAGGTCTCGTGTGCAACCTCAACTCACCATAAATTCAATGAATAAATCAAAATAGTTTAACATTCTACTTATAATATGTTTTATTCTACAAAATTCATAATCATTATTAAAAAGTTACAATCCAAATAATCACCAACTATTCATTATCATTTTTCATTAAAAGGGTAAATGGCACAATGAGAATATCAACAAAATAGTGATCAAAACCTAGTTAAATATGTTATTAAACATAGAAGAATGGTGTAACAATAGAGAAGCTTGGTGTAACATTGAAGAATAGTGTAACAATTGAGAAGCTTCAATTTTTCTCATGCTAACCCACTAACATTTTTTGAAAGGAGGTAGCACTAACATAGAAGAATGTTGTATAATAGAGAAGCTTCAATTTTTTTCATGCTAAACCACTAACATTTTTTTGAAAGGAGGTAGTGAGCGGGAAAAATAGCAATGGAGAACGCACTTCCAACACGGGTGGGGCGCAGGAGATTGAAAGTTGTGAGGAAAATATGAAGTCAGTTGACGCTTCTGAGGGATCAGATTTGATTGGGGACCCATGGGATGGTGGTTTTCCCATTGAACCAAGCGGGATTAGAGGGGAGGCTCTACATGACTCAGGAAAAAGGAAAAAGGTGGTGGAAAAAATATATATCCCGAGGAAATGGTCCTCTCCGTTTCGAATAAAACCAAGTGGAAAGTCCTCTTTCCCACCTGTCACTACTAAGTCTGACCAGAAAAAGGATGAGTTTTCCATTTTTGTCATTGATCCCTTGATTGATCACTCTGTATCTGCTATGGGGCTTACCTTGGTAGGAAAATTTCTGGGACCTAGACCAACTATTGAAGCGGTTAGATCAATGGTCAAAGGGAAATGGAAACTTAAGGGTCAGGTGGACATAGTTGCTCTCCCAAAGAGTTTTCTGTTGTTTTTTTTTTCAAAAAAAAAAGACCTTGATTTTTCCTTTGTGGGGAGGTTGTAAAGAGACTAGATAAAATCCTAAACCTAGAGGAGGATTGAAAGAAAACATCTAAGGTTAGGTAGAATGGAATAGAGAATGGCCATAATAATGAACCATTTATAGGAGATCAAGACCCAAACAAGGATGATGAGGTTATATAAATAATGGAAGAGGGGGAGATAAAGGAGAATGGCCTATCTTAAGATGATTCTCTTAGGATTCCCTCTAGAGTGGAAGACTCCTTCGAGTCTGACAACAATGAGTTAGGTGAATCTTTCATTAATGCCCAAAAATACATAAGCCTATGTGATGAGCCTTTGAGTTTTTCTTCTGAGATGGGAGATGTGGATATTGTCTTATCTTCATTCCCTAAAGATGAAAAATTTCCCATTGGTCAAAAGAAAAGTGACAAAGATTGTAAAGTTGTATATCTGGAAGTATCATCACAAAAGACTAGGGGAGAAAGAAAAAGGATAGTGAGAAATCCTTTTCCTCCTCAACCTATGCTGGTGTGGCCACCAGGGGAAGAACCAAAGCTGATGTGGGATCTCCAAAGAATATTCTTGGTGAAATATTTGCAAGACAAATGAGGGAGATGGAAAGTATGCAAAACATAGCGGATGTGAAACAAGCTACCATCCATGACTACACTCCTAAGAAATGAAGATAGTCTCATGGAACATTAGGGGGTTGAATAGCCTCCATAAAAAATATATTCTTAGGAATATGGTTAGAGATCACAAGCCCGATGTGGTTTTAGTTCAACAAACCAAAATGGAAAAGGATAAGACTGAAAGACTCGATCTCTTCAAGAATTGTGGTGTGGCTGGTAGCAGTTATGAGGGTGCTTCTAGAGGTATGATTATGTTTTGGAATCAAAATCATATAAAAGGTTAGATTCTACTGGTTGATGGAAATTTTGTTCCAGTTCAACTCCATCACATAAGAGATGACTTTACCTGGGTTGTCTCAAACATCTATGCCCCAAACAATAAATTTTCTAGGAAAATTTTTGGGGATAAGATTACTCAAAGTAGGTCTTTATTTTCTAGAGTCATGGGTGACTTTAACACTCCTCTAAGAGAGTGTGAGAAGGCTGAATGGATTCAAAATCATCTGTATGGGAGACTTGATCTTATGGATTTGATTAATCAACAAGCTCTCTTTGATTTGGATCTTGAAGGGATAAGTTTTACCTGGTCTAACAGAAGAATCGGAGATGACTTAATACAAGTCGGGTTGGATAGAGCCTTGATTTTGTATGAATGGATGCAAAGGTACCTTTGATCTCTTTTGTACTTTTCAAAGATAGGATCTGATCATTTTCCCTTTGTTTTTGTGGCTGACCCTTTCTTAGGAAAAAGAAGCTTCCCCTTCAGATTTTAAAATATGTAGTTGCTTCATCCCCATTTTGAACAGTTATTTTATAATTAGTGGAATATTAGGTGGATGTCACAATAATGTTTAGAGTGGCCTAAAATTAAGGAATGTTAAGGATTGTGTTAAGAAGTGGAACAAGGATTCCTTTGGAGATATTTTTGATGCTAAGGATAAAATCAAGGAAATCCAAGATAAGATCCAACATGAAGATTATTCCCCCCTGCTGATGGACAAAGAGAATGAGGTTTTGATAAAGTATCATGAAATTATTGCAAAGGAAGAGACTTTTTGGAGGAAACGGTCAAGGGCCATATGGTTAAAAGAGGGAGAAACACTAATTTTTTTCACATGACAACTCTAAAACATAGGGATGCTAATAAGATCTCTTCTCTTAATACTGATAGTGGGAGAATTAAGAATGATGAGGACATCACCAGGGAGATGCATATTTTTTTTCTTCTCTTCTCTCAGTCGACCCCTCCTAGATTATTGAAAACTAGGAGGTGCTTATTTCTGCAATTCCTCTGGTGATCTCTGGAGGCTATTCTTTCTTCCGATGAAATAAGAGAGTCTATTTTTTATTTTTAAGGGGATAAGGTGCAAGGCCCTGATGGTTTTCCAATTTTTTTCTTCTAGAAGATGTGGAATATAGTGGGGAAGGATGTGTCTGATGCTATGAAAGACTTTTTTGGAGCCCATACAATGCTCAAAGAAATTAATGTCACATTTCTTATGTTGATACCCAAGAAGGTGGGAGCTGACACTGTGGATTCCTTTAGACCTATCAGTTTATATAATTCCTTGTATAAAATTATCTCAAAAGTGCTCACCTCCAGAATCTTGAAGTTGTTTCCTAGTTTGATCTCTCTCTAGAAAAATGGTTTTGTGCCTGGGAAGATGATCCTAGATTATATTTGTGTTGTTCATGAAAACATACACTCTCTTCTTAATTCCTCTAAGAAAGGGTTCATTATGAAATTTGATCTATCAAAATCCTATGACAAAGTGGATTGGGATTTCCTGCTCAAGGTCCTTAGGGATTTTGGCTTTGGAATAAAGACTATCTAGCTAATTAACCAATTCATATCTACCTCTTCTTATGTTGTGATTGTTAATTGTGCCTCCTCACATTTTTTCAAACCGTCTTGGAGGCTTAGGAAAGGGGACCCTATATCCCCCATTTTCTTTGCAATTATGGTCAATTTCCTTAGGAGATATTTTATTTCTCTTAACAACACAGGTGTCATCCAAGGATTGAGGCCCTCTTCTCATCCACAAACATGCTCACATGAACAATTTGTGGATGATACAGTTCTTATGGGAATTTCTTCTATCAAGGAGGCGAGAAACATAAAAGTTTCCTTAAATCTTCATTCTAGTGCTTCAGGTCAACTTATTCATTGGGATAAGAGCTCTCTCTTCTTTGTTAACGCTCTGGTGGAGAGATAGCAGAGGATATCTAAAATCTTAGATGCTCTATTTCTTCTCTTCCTAGTACTTACTTGGGACTTCCTTTGGGCACCAAACCCCCAGACTCATTCTGAAATTCATTGATTGACAAATTCAACAAAAAATTGGATGGATGGAAAGGGAATTTCCTGAGCCAGGCAGGTATAGTTATTCTTCTTAGATGTTTTCTTCAAAACCTTCCTATTTATGGTTTAATCTTATTTAAAATCCCGGCCAAGTATGCAGAAATCATGGAAAGGATTCAAAAAAAATTCATGTGGTCTGGTACGGAAGAAAATAAGAGATTACCTTTAGTGTCTTGGGGCTAGATTTGTAAGCCCAAGAAGTAAGGTGGACTAGGGATAAGACCCATTAGAATGCTAAACAGGGTGTTTGTTGGCCAAACAAATCTGGAAAATGTATGGGGATGAGAGAGAGTGAAACCTCATTTGGAAAAGAAAGTACCTCTTTAATGCCCCCTCCCTTGATGACTTTTTCTGCTCTCCAAATGTTATAAATGGGTAATTTATCTAGAAATCTATTCAGGAAATTATTGGAAAAGGAAAAAGATGGAAGTTGGGGAATAGAAGAAAACAAGATTTTGAGAAGACAGTGGGTTGCAAGATGACCCATTGGAAGCTATTCCCAAAAACCAACAAATTATTTAGATATGCAAGTCCTCTTACGATGAGAAGGTCGCAAACTACTGGAAGAGTGGGTCTTGGATAAATTTGTGTTCTTTAGATCCTAATCTTTTGTAAGATTCAGATAGCTCTTAACTCTTCCTTTTGAGAGAAGGTAAACCTGGTGAGCTGATTTGGGCTCTTCATCCAAGTGGAAAATTTATTGTTTCCTCTGGTTTTTCTGCTCTTATTCCTCATGAAGGGGAAAATCTTTTTTGGGCTTCCTGCTGAACTAAAGGCCTTATTCCTAAAATTGAAATATTTTACTTCCTTTTGGTGTAGAATAAAATCCTAATTGTGGATAATTTGTGCAGGAGAGGCTTTTACTTAACTAACAGGTGCTTCCTTTGTAAAAATGATCTGGAGACTATTATTCACCTATTTTTTTAGTGTCCCTTTGCATTGGAGGTGTGGGGTCATATCCTCATTGGATGGAACCTATCATAGGTATTTATAGGAAATATTAAAGACTTTACCATGCAATAGAAATGCCCATCTTCTAACTTAGAGTCAACAAGGATCTAGATGTTGGTTTCTCCTCATGTGTGTTGGAATGTCTAGAAGGAACAAAATAATAGAGTCTTTAGAGATAGAGAATCTTTAACTTGGGTGATTGCCAGAAAGACTATCAGGTCCATTAAAGAAAAATATCTCTTAATCAAAAAAGAGGGGATTACAGAAGCTGAATGGTATGATCATAATTCTTTCCTTCTTTGTAATTTTAATGTTAAAGGAACAAAAAATAAAGACATGGAAGGTCTAGTTTGGTCTGCCCCTTCTGAAGGTTTGTTAAAGGCTAACTTTGATGGTATAGCCAAGGATAACCTAGGTCGGGCTGGCCACAGGGGTCTAATTAGATATATGCATGGGAATTGTATTAGTGTGGTGGCCATCTCACTGGGAATTCAAACTATTCATGTGGTTGAGGCAATTGGAGCCCTTCATGTCCTCAATCTAGCTAAACAACTTAATTGTTAAAAGCTATGGATTTAAGGCGACTCAAACAATATTGTCATATGTCTACTTGGAAAAAATAAGGCCTCATGGAAAATTAAACACATGATCAAGAAATTTGAGGTCATCTTAAGTACCTTTGATAAGGTTTTTATTTCTCATGCTTTTCATGAAATGAATAAGGCAACGGATCGCGTTTCCAACCTAGTTGTCACAAGTAAGGATATGATTACTTGGCAAGGCGACATTAAGTATGAAAACATTCTGAATGAGATAATCAAAGAGGATGTGACAAGTAGTTATGTTGGTAATATCATTTTTAAAGATGGAAATGATAAATAAATGCATTGGAACCAAGGAAAAGGTGATTATTAACTATGGGAAGTACAAGGAAATTTTACTTATATCTCCTCTACATGTTTTATGGGTTATTTTTTGGGCTACTAATTTTAGCTGGAGTTTAGGTAATTGCTTGAAACTACACACTATTCACACTGTGAATCTACATACTATTCATACTGTCATTTCCATGGGAGGTGATCCCAAGCATCAAGAGTTTGATTCTTGTAAAGAATTGAGGCAAAAGAAAGAAGTGTGGAGCCAAATTGAGAAAGGTGGTGTGACCATTTACCTGGAATGCCTTTGTAGATTTAAAAGGGAGGAAACAATGATTTATTTAAAGGTTGGAAAGGCAATTCAGTTACCATGTATGGTGTTAAAGTTGATTTTATTTTTGAAATTATGGGCTTGTCTAGCTCTGGGATGAAATTTTTCAAGGAAAGGAAGGCCTCTGATTCTGTTGTTCGCAAGTTTCCTAAGACCAAACATGAGGATAGTTTTTTGGTTAAGGTGGGTGACTGTTATAATATTGAACAAATTAAACCCATTTGGAACATGGTTCTCACCTATATTATGGTTTACTTCACCTTGGACAGAAGGTATTCTACAGTCCATAGTTATCATTTCATGTTGCTTAATCATTTTTTATATAGGGAAAGGGTTTCTTTTCCCTTATTTCTATTGAATTATATGTATCACATCTTGGTTGAGCATTGGAAGAATTCCAGAAAGCCTATGTTGTACGAAGGCCTTATTTTACTCATATTTGAGTACTGTAATTCAAGAACCCCTAAATCCTCTATTAAAGATTCTAAAGGGAAAAGAAAAGGAGAAGGTGAAGGGGAGGATAATATAGAGAAGAAAGGCCCTAGGGGAAGAAAGCTGGAAAAAATACCCCCTTAAGCTTGCAGGAAAAATTGGCTTGAATAAGGGGATGGAAATTGAAGATAATAATGACAGTGACTCTTGGAAGAAGAAGCTAAGAATTTCCAACCCTCTGTTTGATGAATTCAAAGGGATAGAAATGGAGGAAGAAATTGATTCCCCGAAGGATACTGGAAATAAGATTGAAGATTCGGTCTCCATTTCTGAGAAAGATAAGGACACTGGTTCCAAAGAGCATAATAAGGGGGTTTTGCAACCCTTAAGAGCTTGAGGGGAAAAGGAAACAAGAAGAAGGAGAGAAAAGGGAAAGATGAGGACAACCATAAGTTTATCACAGGTAAGAATGTGCAACAAGAAGGGGTAGGTAAGAACCCTAATCTTAATATTGTTGGATATCCAAGCTCTAGTTCTTCTACGGGTCACTCTGACCCCAAAATATCTACTCAAAATGTCTCTATTGCTGGGGGTAAGGAGGATTTCATTCATATTAGTCAGGTTTATCTTGGGGAGATGGTTGGGGCGTGTCTGGAGTGTCTTCAAAAACAAAAAGTCAAGGCTAACAACTCTTTGGCCCTGGATAATTGGGTCTATAACATTAGATTCACAAAATTAAGTCCAACGTTGGCAGCCTTCATCCCTAGCTGGATAATGAAATTCAAGCAAGGAAAGGGTTGGAAGAAAGAGTTGGGCAGATTTTGAGGATGATGAAGTCAAATGAAGAGAACTTGAAGGATATTATTAGGGAAAGCGACAAAAATATGAAGAAGATCACGCATGAGCTAAAGAATATGTCTAACACCATGGAAACGAAAGAAGTTGATCAGACTAACATGGATATTGGTGCTGGCATTTCAGTTAAGGAGGGCTCTAGAAAATGCATGCGTGCTAGTTTGAGGAAGAAGACTATTGGTGTTGCTATGGCTACTCAAAATTTCATGAAGGACACTATTGATGAGGTCACCATCATTGAGAAGCGGGTGGAATGTGTTCTTAAGGAGATGGCCTAGCTCTCTGTCTGTGGTTGCTTCTGTATGATTGTTTATTTCCTATTTTTTTGCTAGTTCAGTCTTGTTGGTAGTGTTGTTGGTTGTTGGTTGGGTATGTTGGTTCTATTTGTCTAGTAGTGCTTTGTTTTGTTGGTATGTTTTGAAGGTCATTGTTGAAAATATTTTGTATTACTTTGTAAGGGGTTTCTACTTCCCCCTAAAAACCTATTTTTTCCTTAATCCAAAACAATAGAGAAGCTTCAAATAATAAAAGAATTACTATTAATTGGATAAATTATTGCACATACATATTCCACCACTAAAGAGAACAAAGATTATGCTGATTTCAATCAAATGTGTACACCAATACAATCACTTATCTCCTTGAAAATAATCTAGAAACATAAGAGTACCTACAAAAAACCTTGAAATCCTCTATCTCATGTCTCCAATATGTAAAACAAAGTTGGCAAGTAAAACCACCAAGTAACATCCACAACTATGAGTCATAACCATGAGACAAAACATAAATCCATTGCCCCCATAGTCATGGTAAAGTAACCCAAAATACTACCTCCTCTTACACATTTTACTCCTCTCTTAGTGTTGTATCTTCAACAATAAAAATAAAATTGACCACTTTCCCAAATCTATGTGTTCTATGAGCACATTCAATGTATTTGTTTTGGCCACCAAATTAGAAAGATGCTCTATAACGTCTAAATATGAAATTTTCAATGTAGCGTCCTTGCTAAATGCCTTCTTATGTACTATCCCAAGTATCTCGAAAAATCATAATAAATGGATAATGTCCCCACCCTCACATGGGCATCACATTTTGTCTACTCCATGAAGTTTGAAGATCGTGTGTTATTTATCATCTGTACATAAAACTTTCGATGTGCAAGGTGAATCGTACACCTAATCTTAACAATCCAAACAAGGCTTAGGATTGCATAGAAAGATCAATTTCAGCCTTGGGAGTTTCCTAGTCACACAAATGGCCTTGATCCAAGTATTTTGAAAAATCCTGTTTTATAGAGCACATATTTCATAGATATCGTCTCATATTTTAGCTATCAAATCTCTATCACAAAAATCTCAATCCCCGCTTTACACTTCAATGTATGAACTTATTCATGTCATTTTATCTCTCTTTTAGTTTTAGATTTATCAAATCAAATACATATTCTAGGTTATTTTTGTTCCTTTGAACAATAATATATTGCAATACGTAGAAACTAAAGAATTTAAAATTAGGTTCATTGTCGAAGTTCTTATGGTTTTAATTTTAAGGTTTGCTTTTAAAATATCAAAAGAAAAAATAAAGTAAAAAATGTCTTTCAATTGTGTTATGTCGACATGAATCTTTTACAAGATCTCAACTAATGTAAGAGCCAAAGATGTATAACTCTAATTATCAAAGAGATAACTAGAGTCCATATTCTTAAGAGTAACCAACACCATAAAATATAGAATGATCAATACAACTCTCTCTCAATATCCACCTTTAAATTCCTTTCTCTAACCTTGACCTAAAAGACACAAATAAACTCATTAAAATTTATAAGTTTCTTTCTTTTTCATGCAAATAAACACTATTTTCCTTATGGTCCCATTACCTAATTTTATTACATGTAAACAATAATCATACAAATTTCAAATTCTCAAATATATGACTGAATAAAAGAGCACATAAAATTTGATTAACTAAAAAAACTTTTTATTAATATCATAGTTTAAGGCATCCATTAAGAGCTACTTCTGTCGATTGCTCTTATCAAGTATAAGTATTACTACTACTTTGTATCAATTCAAATGAAAACTTGTTAAGACAATCTACTTAAAAGCGATTCATGGTTTCCACCATGCTATTCGAGTGTTTAGGTGAATTCTAATACTTCATATTGCAGAGACATTCTACCCACGTTGTATCATAATAGAGAATTGCAGAACACCAGTAACAGTTAAAATATCAGCAGAATACAGACTTAAACTGTCAAAAAGTACAACTACAGCAAGTTACAGATTTGACACTGAAAAGCATTAGAGCAGCATGTTGCTGCATTCTGTCAATAAACAGTGTCATACAACAAACAGTCCATAAACAACTGTTCTACAAACACAAGCTGCCAACACAAAGATTTATCTACTTCATTTGCTAGATATCTACTTAGTTGATTCACACTTGAATGAATAAAATACTTCTGAGTAAATTAACGACAATTTCCCATTGAATGACATTTGCAGTGGTACGTGAAAGTCAATAATTCAAATATTAAAAGCATTTGTTTAATCTTCTTGTTAGACATGTTCCCAATGCAGCCTTCCCCACCAAAACCTTACTTATCATGTACCTTCCCAAAAAAAAATAACAGTTCAAGGAAATTTTGAGGAAATTTCAACACCCCAATGTTGTCCAATATAATAAAAGATAATTTCAGACTCAATCAATGCATGTCTCTGCCCTTAATTTAAGAAGAATAAGAGATGCTTTCCCATGGACTCTAGAGTTCTTTCAAGAAAGGAAATGAAGTGACCTAGAGCTTAATAGTTGTGGTCAAATTGACAATCAATATAATTGCTTATTTATTAAGATTATATTTTCTATACAAGACTATATTTATATTTTTAATATGGTCTTAACAATTATGAGGATACAATATGTAGTCTGGTATTAAGATGTCACTTTAAGGGATTCAAACTTAGATCTTTATCATGAAAGTCATGTGATCTTTCTGAATGACTTTATATATCAAATTCATTAGGTGATCTATATATTAATTACGATGAAAATTGTAAATAAAAATTTATGGTTCATATCAACCTTAAAAAATAGTAGGTTTATACATATAACCATAAATCTTAATTAAAAATAAAGTACTAGGGATAGAGATTTAAATTTATTGTCAATATTTATATAAGGTGAATGTTAACAGGGTAAAAAAAATTGTATTGATTTAAGTTAGGGAGGCTATTATGAGTGAACCTCATTCCGATATTTGAAGGGATTTGAACATGGCAACTTAGGTACCCAGACTACATTAACGTGTCCCTAAACAAAAGGTAATGTATGAGAGCTCAATGAAGATATGTCAAGCCAAGTACAAAATATGTAAACACAAATTGGAACAATACAAATTATTATGGATTCTTAATAGAATAGATGGGGCAAGGATTAATATACGTGGATCACAATGACTTCTATTAAATTTGAATATATATATATATAATTTCTTCACCTTTGATGGTTATAATGTAGTCATCTAAGGATGCACACCTATATACATATTTTTTCCCAAAATAAAACCCATTATAATCTCTCAAAGATAGGGGTCACCTTCCAAAATTGGCACATCATTAGAATTTAGGTTTATTTACCTAGAATGGATGAAAGTGTAATGAACCTTAGTTGAATTATTCATACAAATTTCTTAGATAAAAATAATGTAATAAAATTAACCAAAACATTCATATAAAATAGCTATGTTAAAAATACCGAGATAAAATAAAAATAGGTTTACACAAATAAACTAGCTCAAATAGAGTGTTTCATTCACATATTTCATTGAGTGATTACATAAATTTGTTGCTACAAATATATGTTAATAATTAAATACTACAATGATCACAAGGATATTATTAAAATGACCAAGCTGCTAAATAATCCAAGATTTTGTCATAGTTCTCTACGTTGAAGTAGTGTTGCAACCTCTATATGAGCCACCCTCCAAACACTAAAGGGTTTTCACCTTCTAGACCCTAAATGGAAGGGCTTTCATCCTTAGATCTAATAGTTGAACACAAGTTCTTGAACTAGGGTTTGGGTTTGTTGGTACATTGATCTTTAAGAAGATTATTAAAATCAACAAAATTTCTCGCCCTATAAAGAGGTCGAAGACCTAACATGGGCCCACTTGTGCTAATAGTCATTTTTAAAAATCACCATTTTACATTCAAATTTCAGCCTAATAATGGTGTCACTAGTTGGCTTTGATGACTAATGAGTTCCTTTATTTGAATGATAGGGTTTTGTGAAAGAGCATGCTAGAACCTTGGGAGTCTATGGAAATGCTTGCCAATAGATCAAGAAGATTACACTCTAATGATTTGTTGTTAGGATTTAAAGAATCTATGTGTTTAAAGGATGCAATATTTGGGGGTTTTGGGATTCACATACTAGAATGATGCAATTGTTGGAGAGAGGATTGGTCAAGATTTTTTGTTACTAATTATATATTAGTGATACTAACTATGTAAGGAAGTGAAATTTTATAGATCCATAAGTAAGGGAGTGAGAGGTTGAGGATGAATATTTTTGGATATTTGATACCATGAAGAGGTGGATAAAGGAATAAATGTATGACAACATGAATAAGTATAAAATATTTTCCAAGTTAAAAAAAATTATCTAACCCCCTAAATAACTTTTTGTTGTTGGGCTCAATAACCGTGACCATCCCTCTATATAATTAGAAAGAATGATCAAATGTTCAAGACCCAACCCTAAATAAATCTAGTTCACCTCTCACCCACCCACATACAAACACAATTTAAACACACTCAAATTTAACTAGATTAGAAAAGGTACATTATACAAATCAAGTGTAAATACTTCAAATAAAGTTTAAGTTTTAGGCATTGATCTGATGAAGACACTTTGGATGTTGAGAGGGGGGAATCAACATTAAAAATAACTCTAACAACTAATTGTGATATCCACCACAAGAAACAGTGTGTAAGAAAGAACGGAATTAGCAACATAAGAGCACCAAGATTTATACGTGGAAAACCCAAACAAGAAAAAACCACTGTGAGCACTTTCCCACAAAGATAATTCATTGAAGTATATAATTTGATACAAAAGATTAGGAGCTCACTACTCTAGAATACCAATCAGAGGCTCACTCTCAATACAATAATGAATGTGAATAATGAAGAAGGCTCTAATGAACTACAACTGACTGAATGTTTGGAGATGACAAGTTGATGATCACCAAGCTGTAGAAAGTAAATGCAAGACATTAAATCAGTTAATGTATTGTATTGTCATTGATTTCAACTTGATATAATCTGATTGGTCATATACATATTGTCATAGAATTCAAGAAACCAAATAGAAAAAGTTTATGTTATCGGTAAACATAAAAAGCCAGTGTACACTGAGTGACAGTAAACACCGATGGATAGTGCACACCGATGGACAGAGAACCCCGAGCAGTTCATAGTGTATACCGAGCACCGCAACACTGACCGTAACTGAAGTAAACCCTGAGTAGAATTGAAAGTATTGCCTGAGGACAATTGGATTCAATGACTGAGCAAACTAAGAGTTGATCACCGATCAGAAGTGGAGCTAGGAAATGACAAAACACTTAGCTGGCAGGAGCTATAATTAGAGTTAACTAATTCATTACTCCATTTTTATCGACTAGTTGAACTAAAGATTTAAAGCTATTTTTATTCATAGTTGTCAAGGAGAAATCTACGGAATAAAACTAAATCTATTCTTTAAAGATTAAAGAAATGCATGGCGAGATTTGCAAATCAAGAAAGTTATCTACGTCAAGAATAAGAAGGACAATAAATGGTGAAATCGTGTCTATATAAAGAGACAAGTAATTCATTATGAAAAAGAGGAATGTTGAGTATAATTCTGGTGAAGATAGAAGTCTTCATGCAGATCTGATCATACAGGTTGAAGAACAGAGCCAAGAATTCTGCAAACACCGAGCAATTTAAAGAAGCAACAACATTCACCGAACAGAAAGAACAAGGAGGGGAGAAAAAGTCCATAAGAGCATAATATTGATCAGAGAGGTATTATGGACTTACAATAGATCTGAAAATCTGCAAGATTAAGTTGTATTAATGAACAGATCATTTACTATTTCAGTTTAACCATTGATTCATAAAATCTCTTAACCGAGTGGGATTAAATAGTCCTTAATGTATTGAGATACTCAAGAGTATCAAAAGGTTTTTTTCTTATTGACAGCATAGTGAATGCCTAAGGTCAAAAGGCTAACCAATGGTTTTAAATCCTCTAACAAGGTCGCACTTAACAGTGTGTTTGTAACCTTTAACAGGGTTGGCTCTTCACCAAGCTCACTTCAGAAGAGTAAAAATTTTGGGTTACCAGTCCCAAGTGGATTTTCCCTTAACATGGTTTCTACGTTAAAAATCCCTATGTCAAATGTGTATATGGTTCATTGTTGTGATGCTTTTCTTTACACATTACTAAAACAAGATTGGTCGATAAACACTAAGTTTATTTACTGCTATTTGATAAAGCTTAAGAAAAGGATAAATAGTGTATTCACTGAGCAGTATATATTTGATAAGATTACTTAAAGACATACATCTTGTAGGACTGGAGACAACTAGAGGTATTATATTTCTGATATTAGTTTTGGTTAGATTATTGGATTAATTTTTGAGGCCACTGATTCACCCCNGAGGCCACTGATTCCCCCCTCCCCCCCCCACCCCTCTCAGTTATTCTAACAATTGGTATCAGTGCTAGTGTGCTTGGAAGAGAGTTTGAGGACTCGAGCTAAACATCACAAGATGAGAAAAAGGGATGTGCCTAAGTTGAACAAAGACAACTTTGCATCATGTCAAAGCAGGATAAGAATCCACCTATCAGGTATTGGAAATGATGTCACGTAACACTTGGATACTGAATTTGTTTTACCTATTGGACCTCTGATAGTTGATCAATTGAGAGAGAAACATGAACACAATTCTATGATGATAGAAATTTCTTCCTCACTCTCCGATGCTGAATTTGAATATGTCAAATCATGCACCACTACAAAGCAAATGTGGGACAAACTCAAGCTAGTAAATGGAAGATATAAAAAATGTGTTGAGAGCTAAAGCTGAAAGCCTGAGAGGAAAGTTTGATGACCTAAGAATGAAAGAAGGAGAAAACATCACTCAGTGCAATAGCATAATCAAAGAGGTTGTTAATGCTATCCGAGGAGTAGAAGGTGTACTTGAAGAAGAAATAGTGGTAAGTAAAATTCTGAGAACCTTACTGCATGTTTATGCTATTAGAGTATATGTAATTCAAGAAATGAGAGCAGTAGCAAATAACAATGTTACTCTAGATAGCTTGATTGGTAGACTTATTTCATTTGAGATGAATAACTTTGACAATAGTGTATTACCAACTATTGATTCTGCATTCAAATCTTCTATGAAAATAAGTAAATCAAGTCATAAACACACTATGAGAAATGATAGTGAAAGTGATAGTGATGAAAAAGAACTTAATGAAATTGAAGCACTAATGGCTAGAAGATTGCAAAGAGGCAAAGGTAGATACAAAGGTAAATTACCATTGGTCTATTTCAATTGCAAAAAAATTGGACACTTTGCTACTACATGCCCTAACAAGAGAAAAGATGAAAGAAATGACAGATCTTATGAAAATAAGTTTGGCATAAGTGATGACCGAGACTACTGAAGCAACCGACAATCTGACAGAAGAGATAATCAAGACTACAAGGACAAAGGAAAGAAGGCTTGTTACCTGGTTGAGAAAAAATCTTAAAATACTGACACCGAATCTGATGAAGATATTGAGGTATTATTTGGTTCTATGAAGGATGATTCAGATGAAGAAGAAAGGCACGTTGAAACTGCACTCATATCTAAGGTTAGTAAAAATGATGTCTGGATTATTGATAGTGGTTGTACTCACCACATGACTGGAGATAAGGAAAAGTTTGAAACTGTTTACCGATTTTCGGTACCAAGATCAATCAGTTGGATTTTTTATGTTTTGAATGGATTAAGGTAGATTCTCAGTTCTGGCGTATCCGATTCATTTACCTCTGTTCAGTATGTCTACTCACTGTCATGTTTTTAGGGTTTTCCAGTCTACACTTAGCCAAATTTGCAAAAACCCTAAAACCCTGAAAACCCTAGGTCTTGGCAACTCTTTCCCGGGCTTTATCATTCAAATGCTGTGTTTTACCGTGCAGAGAGGGTCAAATCCTTTTTTAAAGTTATATTTTAGTCTGCTCGCTCTGTCGCATCAGTTTATATGTCAAATTTTTAAGTTGTGCGACTGCGCGACGAGCTGCAAATCGAAGTCATCGCGCAGTCACGATCTATTTTTGAGGAGTTCTGATCTGTCTGCGAGTACACGACGAGCTATTTTGAATGGTCATTGCGCAGTCGCGATCTACCCTTGTTAAGTCTTTTAAACTGCGCGACTGAGCGGGTTCAGCACTTTAAAGTATGTATCACGCAGTCGCGAGGCCTTAGGAAGGTGGGGTTTAGGGTCTGCGAGTCAGCGACCAGTTAAAATTAGATGCGTCGCTCAGTCGCTGTTAAGTCATGCTACTTTTACCCTGCTTTGTGACTGAGCGAGTCATGTAGAAAATCAAGCAGTCACGCACCCGCTCAATTTTTATGTCAAAGCTTTAAGTCCCGCGAGTGCGTGACAAGGTCAAGTCATAGCGGTCACCCAGTCGCTTATGTTTTAACCCGTTTGTCCTTTGCAACATGAGTATGCGACGAGTAAGAAAAGGGACTCATCGCTCAGTCGCACAAATATTTCTCAAAAGTCATAAGGGCTCACGAGTCGGGGACGAGCTAAAAAGGGACTCGTCGCGCAGTCGCCAGTCAATGCAGATGAAAGAAAGAGGGGTCGCAAGTGTGCGACGAGAAAAAAGGAGGGTCGTCTCACAGTCGCCAGACAATGAAGATAAAGAGAAGATAGCTCGCGAGTGAGCAACTGAAAGAAAAAGGTGTATTGTCGCGCACTCGCGATCAATAATGAAGTAAGGTTTTCAGGCTGAGCGAGTATGTGACCGAGCATAATATGCAGTAAGAAAAGGGATGTCGCTCAGTCGCCCAAATCAAAAAGGTTAGTTTAAACAGCCAGCGACTGTGCGATAAAGGAATAGCTGAAGAGAAAAATGCATTGGCACTCAGTCGCTGAGACTCAGGTAGGAGCAGAAAATAGCTCGCGAGCCTGCGACTGAGGTAAGAAAGAGACTCGTCGCCCTGTCGCACAAGTGTTTCTCAAAATTCAAAGGAGCTCGCAAGTATGTGACGGGCTAGAAAAGGGATGCATCGCATAGTCGCGCAGGCATTTTTCAAAGGTAATGAGGGTCTGCGACCGAGCGACCAAAGGATTCATTCGGCTCGTCGCTCAGTCGCTGCTGTTTTCAGGTGATCAAAAGGAGCGCGCGAGTGTGCGACGAGTTAGAGGAAGAAGGATGTCGCGCACTTGCCGATCAACTCAGATAAAAGAAAAAGAGCCCACGAGTGTGCGATTAGCAAGGAACATAAGACATCGCTCACTCGCCGATCAATGAAGATAAAGGGTAAACATCTCGCGAGTGAGCGACTGAAGAAAGAGGAGGTATCGTCACATGCTCGTAGTCAAGGGTAAGGTAAAGTTTTTAGGCTCGCGAGTTTGCGACCGAGTAGAAAATGGATGTCGTCGCTCACTCATGCAGAGGACAAGAGCAAGGCAGAAGGGACTACGAGTATGCGATAGACATGAAAGGAGGATTAAACAGAAAGCATCACCTACTCGCAGAGAGAAAAAATAAGACAGTCGAGTTGAAAGGTTGATTTTTGCAGCAAATGAGAAGAGGCTACTTGGCCGACTTCTGCTAATTTCTGGGCAAAATATGCATGAGTCTAGGATTTTCATAGAGTTTTGAAACGTGCACAGAGATAATTTTCTAAAGGAATTTTATATGTCTTATTGCGTATCCGTGGGATTATTCCCGGGGATTTTTCCAAGGTAGAAAGATATCAGATTTTTCTCAAACGCTCAGATATTTTACAGATGGAAAGATCATATTTGAGAAGGTCAGAAGATGCAATTTTGGGGCTGCAGAAAAGTTATGGAAATTCAGAGACTTTTGTGACTCTTCTAGAGGGATAAGACTGCTTCTATGAGGGAGTATTTATGTTGATATTTTTTGGGATGACTTTTAGGGCTTAAACAGTGGCTGGACAGGCCAAATCTGATCCAG
>MU225101.1:2936330-2960158 GCA_018584345.1 Thuja plicata | reverse complement strand
TGGTTATTAATTAATTGAGGATGTTATTGCATTAAGAGTTTTTTCTCCATTATTTGCACAAGATGTTTCCTCTTCCATCAATCTATGATTTTTGGCCTCCATAGCTTTTTTGCTTCTCTCTTTCTGTGACAGGTTTGCATGCAAGTGATTCTTGGGAGTTGTGGGTTGATAGTTTTCATCAACTCCAATAGAACTAACATTCCATTTGATAGATAGATTTATAGGTACCTGGAAGGGTTGGAAAAAAAATTTGATGCCTTTAAGGAATACTTCATATCTCTTCAAGAGAAAATTAGTTTAGATCTGGTGGTTACTAGTATTGTACAGGTAAGACAGTATGATAGAGGTTCCTCCTTGAAATAAAAGAGATTGGAAGTAGTCATCGGTGGTTCACCCTATGAACCTACGAGGATGAAGAAAATTGTGAAAGGAAAGGAATTGACCTTACCCTTTGATGAAGATACATATAGCAATTCAATTGTGATTGTTATGTGTGAAAATGAAGTAAAAAGAAAAGACAGAATAGAACAGAAAGTTAGACAGTAAAGCCACAATTGAAGATCTATGTGAAGAAGAGGAAGAAGATTACAATTCACTGGAACTGATCAAGACAGCAGGTCTACTCAAATAGTTCATTTCAGATATAGTGTATATCTACCTTACAAAAGGTTGCATCCTTCACCATTTGAGTAGTGAGCTCTTGGACAGTGTGTCCTCACCCCTAACAACGTTACTTGTAAAAGACTCCTAATAGGGTCTGACCTTTGACCAGGTCTCTATACTTATTGCATTGTAAAGATCAACTCCTAACAGGGTTGCAAGATCTTCTAACAATGATCATTATAAACTAGTATAGTTATTTGTGGGTGCTAATTCCCACCGAGGTTTTTACCTATTTTGGTTTTCCCCATTACCAAAAGTGTGTTGTTCAATTCTTTGTTATCTTATTGAGTGTATGTTTAAAGTTATTATGTACTTAATTGAAAAAGAATTGAATCTTGTAGATAACTAATTCACCCCCTCCCCACCCCTCTCAGTTATCTCTTGGGACTATTCCTAACAATTGGTATCAGAGCCAAGTGCCTTGGAGAGAAAGATTAATAGCTTAAGGTAGATCAGATGGCATACTTAAGAAAAGAGAGTCCTATGTTTGATGGAGAAAATTATCTTAACTGGAAGAACAAAATGATAACACATCTACAATGCGTTGGTTTTGAGATTTTTAAAATAGCCACACAAGAAGTTATTGTTCCCTCTCTGAAAGACCTTGCAAAAGATGATGCTACTAATAAACAAAAGTATGTATTCACCGCTAATGCAATTGCCAAGGAAGCCCTCATAAGTGGATTATCTGACAGTGATTTCTTTGAGATTAGGAAAGTAGACAAAGCCTACACCATATGGAAGTATTTGGAAGATATATTTGAAGGAGATATCCAAGCAAAGAATGCGCGGAGAAAGACATGGAAAAATAAGTATAATACCTTAGAGATTCTACTTGAAGAGAACATCAGAGGATTAATGAAGCAGTGTCAGGAATCAGAAACAATGGTGGAGAAATTTCAAAGGAAGACATAATGGACAAACTAATAACTACATTGACAGTAGACTATGAGAGAAAGATTAATATATTAGATGAGACTATATGCAATTTTCAAAAGACTTCAAAAGAGAGACTTTGATCAGCAAAATCTCTGCATTTGAGATATCAAGATTGAAGACATAGCCCAAAAGTGAAACAACTTTCAAAGCCTCAGTCCATGGTAAGAAATCCTTGAGCAGCTCCAGTAATAATGAGAAAGGAGAAGTGGATACAGAACTAGAAGAAATCATTGCTATGATTGCTAAGAAAGAAAGGAAAGGTAAAGGAAAATATGAAGGACAGCTACCATTTAAATGTTTTTCATGCAACAAAGTTGGCCATTTTGCATCCAAGTGTCCTACAAGAGTCAAGAAGTTCATATCAGATTACAAGCCCAAATATACTAAGGAATGCTATCATGTTGAAGATGGTGTAATTGATGATGACTCAGGAGAAGATGAAATTGGATTCGTTTCCATTAAAGACATTGAGAAAATGCTTGAAGAAATGGACAAAGAAGATGAAAAGGAAGCACAAGAGTTAGCCTTAGTTTCCAAAGAAGACATCAGAACTGGTTGGATCATTGACAGCGGATGTTCACATCACATGATAGGAGACAAAGATAGATTTGTACATCTATACAAGTACAAAGGTGGTATGGTTAGATTTGGAGATAACACTCCCAAACCTATCATAGGCAGAGGTTCTATTACCTTATATGGAAAGAACAAGATAGATGATGTTCTTTATGTTGATGGTCTACATCATAACCTACTAAGTGTTGGAAAATTGCTTAGATTTGGAGATAACACTCCCAAACCTATCATAGGCAGAGGTTCTATTACCTTATATGGAAAGAACAAGATAGATGATGTTCTTTATGTTGATGGTCTACATCATAACCTACTAAGGAATGCTATCATGCTGAAGATGGTGTAACTGATGATGACTCAGGAGAAGATGAAATTGGATTCATTTCCATTAAAGACATTGAGAAAATACTTGAAGAAATGGACAAAGAAGATGAAAAGGAAGCACAAGAGTTAGCCTTAGTTTCCAAAGAAGAAATCAGAACTAGCTAGGTCATTGACAATGGATGTTCACATCACATGATAGGAGACAAAGATGGATTTGTACATCTGGACAAGTACAAAGGTGGTATGGTTAGATTTGGAGATAACACTCCCAAACCTATCATAGGCAGAGGTTCTATTACCTTATATGGAAAGAACAAGACAGATGATGTTCTTTATGTTGATGGTCTACATCATAACCTACTAAGTGTTGGACAATTGCTTGACAAAGGATATCAGTTGGAATTAAAAGACAACAAGTGCATCATTAACAAGAAACAAGGAGAAATGATTGCATCAGGCTCTAAGACTAAAGGTAATGTCTTTCAGCTCAATTCAGAAGTAATTTGTTTTGTTGCAAAAGTAGATGACAGTTGGCTATGGCACAAAAGACTTTGTCGCATCAATTTTGACAACATAGTAAATATAAGTAATGTAAAGGCAGTAAGAGACCTTCCTAGTATTGCAAGACCAGTTGATACTATGTGCAGGGAATGTGTGATGGGAAAGCATGTAAGAATATCATTCAAAAGCAAGAAGAACTCAGAAGAAAACAAATTGGATGTAGTGCATACATACTTATGTGGTCCTACTCAAACAAGATCATACTATGGAGAAAGGTATTTTATTTTGTTTGTTGATGATTTTTCAAGGATGATGTGGGTTGCATTCTTAAAAGATAAGTCTGAAGCTTTTGAGAAGTTCAAAATATTCAAAGCTAAAGTTGAAAATGAGTCTAGATTAAAACTAAAGTGTCTGAGATCAGATAGAGGAGGAGAATTCACCTCTGACCAGTTGTATGAGTATTGTGAAGAACATGGGATCAAAAGGCAGTTAAGTGCTCCTAGAACCCCTCAACAGAATGTGATTGGAACAAAGTGGATATTCAAAAATAAGATGAATGAAGAAGGTACAGTGGTGAGAAACAAAGAAATATTGGTATGTAAAGGATATGCGCAGAGAGAAGGAATAGACTACACTGATACATTTGCCCATGTAAGTAGACTGGAAGCTATCAATTTTTTTTTGGCCTATGCAACATTCAAGAAGCTTAAAGTATATCAAATGGATGTCAAGTCATTTTTTATGAACGGTGACTTGAAGGAATAAGTTTACATAGAATAGCCTGAAGGATTTAATTTATCAGACAAACCAGACATGGTATGCAGACTAAAGAAAGCACTTTATGGACTTAAATAGGCCCCAAGAGCTTGGTATGAGAGACTTGATGGTTACTTAACCAAAATTGGATTCAAAAAGGGAGCAGCAGATTGCAACTTATTCATGAGAGAGACACCGATGGACTACTACTTGTTGCTATCTTTTTTGATGAAATTATCTTTGGAGGAAATGACAAGCTTAGTGCAGAATTCGCCAAAGAGATGCAAAGTGAGTTTGAAATGAGCATGATTGGACCTATCAATTTTTTTTGGGACTGAATGTAAAACAAATAGACAAAGGAATATTCATAAACCAGTCTAAGTATGTGAAGGAGATATTGAAAATTTTCAAAATGGAAGATTGCAAACTAGTAAGCACCCCCATTATAACAGGAAGCAAGCTTTCTAAAGATGATGATTCCACAGTTGTTGACAAGACACTATACAAGTCTATGATTGGAAAACTCATATATCTTACTCAATCTAGACCAGACATTTCTAATGCAGTTGGCATTGTTGGAAGATTTGCAGCTGAACCTAAACAAAATCACCTAATGGCAATAAAAAGAATATTCAGATACTTAAAGGGGACTATAGACTACGGTTTACGATATCCTAACTCATAAAATATACAACTTCATGTGTATACTGATGCAGATTAGGCAGATTGTATTGATGACAGGAAGAGTACCTCAGGAGGAGCAGTATTTCTTGGAGACTGGTTGGTTACTTGGACAAGCAAGAAGTAGAATTGTATATCTCAGTCGACAGCAGAAGTTGAGTATGTTGCAGCTGCATTGAATTATTCAACAATGGTTTGGATCAAACAGATGATCAAAGACTTTGGTATTCAGATTGATTATCCTATTAATATTCACTGTGATAACACTAGCACTATCAATATGTCACAGAACCCTGTGATGCATGCAAAGACAAAACACATTGAGATCAAATATCACAGACAAAGAAGTAAAGTTGGACTATGTGAGCACTAAAGAACAACTAGCAAACATTTTTACAAAGCCTTTATCAAAAGATACTTTTGAGTATCTCAAGGAGAAGCTGGGAGTTATTCCCTTTCCTGAGTCTGATTAGAATTTACAGAAAGAGCATCAGTCCTAGGCGACTGATAAATGGTTGACTACTCTACTTCTAGAGTAGTACCTATGCTTAAATTTTTTTGGTGCCCTTTTCCATTGATGTCAAAGGGGGAGTATATAGTAAGGGGGAGCATATACTCTGGGGGAGTATACAGTAATGAAAAATACAGTAAAATGGGATACAGCAGTTAAGATGAGTTTTTGATGAGGATATTGAGAAGATTGTAAAAAGAAAGAGGCTACTTTGGGCTGATGGTGTTTTTCATATCATATGTTTCCATCAATGTCAAAGGGGGAGATTGTTGGAGATTTGCTTCTGTGCAAATAGTTAATTGTATGTTTGTCATTGATGACAACATATAATATACAGCAGTGTCCTGTGTGTATTTATCAGTATGGACATATTAAGCCTTGCACTTTTACATCTATCTTGTATACATGTTCTTGATGCAATGTTCATACATACAGATTCAGATATGCAGTTACAGATGAGTCATGTTAATCTATTTTGGTAGTTACAGTTTCTGTAGATTATCTGTTAAGAGCTGACGTATTTACATTGTTTGTTGAGGTGCGCCTATCTTTGGGATATGCGTGTTTGTATTCATGTTTAGTTATGAGTTAATGATGATTATCCAAAGGTGTTAAACATGTTGTAACAGAAGTATGATGTTTGAGTTAGTTTGGTAGAACCGACTATGTGATGCGACGAGTCTATTCATTTTGAGTTGCGCAGTCCTAATTATGATTGTGTGCTTAGTTAAGCCGAAAAGAAAGTTGTTGAAGTGTTTCCTACAATCATCATGACCTTACCATTTGATGAAGATACATATAGCAGCTCAATTGTGATTGTTATGTGTGAAAATGAAGTAAAAAGAAAAGACATAACAGAACAGAAAGTTAGACAGTAAAGCCACAGTTGAAGATCTATGTGAAGAAGAGGAAGAAGATTACAATTCACTGGAACTGATCAAGACAAAAGGTCTACTCAAATAGTTCATTTCATATATAGTGTATATCTTCCTTACAAAAGGTTGCAACCTTCACCATTTGAGCAGTGAGCTCTTGGACAGTGTGTCCTCACCCCTAACAGGGTTACTTGTAAAAGACTCCTAATAGGGTCTGACCTTTGACCAGGTCTCTATATTTATTGCATTGTAAAGATCAACTCCTAACAGGGTTGCAATATCTTCTAGCAAGGATCGTTATAAACTAGTACAGTTATTTGTGGGTGCTAATTCCCACCGGGGTTTTCACCTATTTTGGTTTTCCCCGTTACCAAAAGTGTGTTGTTCAATTCTGTGTTATCTTATTGAGTATGTTTAAATTTATTATGTACTTAATTGAAAAAGAATTGAATCTTGTAGATAATTGATTCACCCCCCCCCTCTCAGTTATCTCTTGGGACTATTCCTAACAATTCAGTATCCAAGTGTTCTGTAAAATCATTTCCAATACCAGATAGATGAAGTCTTATCCTACTTTGCCATGATGCAAATTTGTCTGTGTTCAAATTAAGCACATCCCTTTTACTCATCCTGTGATCTTTATCTTAAGTCCCTTTAAACTTTTCTTCCAAGCACCAAATCTCTGATACCAATTGTTAGAATAACTGAGAAGGGGGTTTGAATCAGTGGCCTTAAAAATTATTCCAAAAGATCAAAAAAAAAACTTATCTCTCAAATATAATACCTTCAGTTATCTTACAGTCCTAATTTCATCAAGATGTATGCCATAAATAATCTTAAAAAATATAAACTGCTCGGTAAGATATATTGTTTATCTTTTGTGGACTTTACTGAGTAGCAACAAATAAACTTAGTGTTAACCGACCAATCCAATTTCTATAATGTGTAAAACAAAATATCAATGCAGTGAAACATATACACATTTGACACATAGATTTTAATGTGGAAACCCAATATGGGAAAAATGCACCTGGGACCGGTAACCCAAAATATTTTCACTCTTATGAAGTGAGCTTGGTGAAGAGTCAGCCCGTTTAAAGGTTACAATACACACTGTTAAGTGCGACCTTGTTAGAGGATTTAAAACCAACAATTTTTCTTTTGACCTAGCACTCACTATGTTGTCAACAAGAAAACCTTTTGATACTCTTGAGTATCTCAATACAATAAGGACTGTTAAATCCCATTCGGTTAAGAGATTTTTTGAATCAATGATTAAACTAATACAATAAATGATCTGTTCAAAATATAACTTTGATTTGCAAATATTCAGATCTATTGTTAGTCCAATAATACCTCTCTGATCAATATACACTTCATTTACTTTGCTTTCTTTCTTTATTCTTCTCGGTGAATGCTCAGTCCTCTGTTGCTCAGTGTCTGTAGAATTCCTTGGCTCTGTTCTTCAACCTGTATGATCATATCTGCATGAAGAGTTCTATCTTCACACAAAATATACTCAGCCTTCCTCTCTTTGATAATGAATTCCTTGTCTCTTTATATAGACATGATTAGCCGCTCAATCTCCTTTTTTTTTGTAGATCTCTCCTTGATCTGTAAAACTTGTCATGATTTTTTGTATTTCAGAAATCTCTCCTTTAGTTTTATTCTGTAAATCTCTCCTTGATAACTGTGAATAAAACGTGCTTTTAATCTCCTTCCTTTCTTTAGTTTAACTGGTCGTTGATAATAAAATAGTCAATCGATCAATCCCTAAATTGTAGCTCTGCCAGCTAAGAAATTTTGTCATTCTTTAACTTCATTTATGCTCGGTCATTAAATCCAGTTATGCTCAGTCATTAACTCTTGTTCAGTTACTTTTGTGCTTAGTATGCACTGTGAACTGCTCGGTGTTCACTGTCACTCAGTGTATACAGACATTTTATGTTTTACCGACCACATAAACTTTGTCTCTTCAGATATTCAAGGTTATGACAATATGTGCATGAACAATCAAACCATATCAAGTTGACATCAATGACAATACAATACATTAATTGATTTAATGTCTTGCATTCACTTTTGCAGCTCGGTGATCATCAACTTATCATCTTCAAGCATTCAATCAGTTATAGTTCATCAAAAACAACTAATCATTTCTTTTTATTTGTTCATTTTCCTCTTATATGATCATTCATCCACGTCAATAATTAGGATTATGCAAGGATTTATCTCACTTAAAATTGTCATATACAAACTGTGCATATTTATAAATTAGTTTAATATTATTATATGCATTTATTTTAAATTTTATTTTATTTCTTCTTTAATTTTTTTTTGTGTTGATTGAAAATTTTGATTACAATTAGTTTTTATAACACATTTTGGGGTTTGACTATACCAACCAACATCGTAGCAACTATAATGGGGGGCTCCACTAATAATTTAGTTCACATTGTTCATAAAATTATATGATCTTTATATTCTAAAAGCAAAAAAACTTGAAAATTTTATTAAAATGTAAAGGCTATAATTTTTTTAAGGTAGATCAACATAAACATCATGTTTGACCATTTTAAAAACTAATCCCAAACTAAAATTACAATAAGATAAGAAACAAATTTTGAAAATCCTTTTCCACTTGCCGACCAAAAGCATAAATAAAAATGTGTATTCTATTTATTTTTTAAAAATACTAAACTAATAAAGTGTCAATATGTAGGCTCAAACAAGGAGTTATTTAAATCAAAAGAAAACATAACAAGAACAAAAAGAATAAATAACTATATGAGAAGTAACATAGATAACAACTTATTCTCTGATGATCAAGGTGTTCTGATTCAGTCTCATTTTGGTGGTCATATTAGCTACAATATTGTGGAGATTGAGAATAAAGTAGAATATTAATGATTGGTCTCATGTTAATCAAATAATAAGTTGTTCAGATTTAATGGTTTTTAGAAGTTCTTCTTTGTTCAAGTTTCCTTGCTTATGATCTAGTAGATGGTTTCGATCCTTGTGGAATATCTTTGTTTTGGTTGGTTTTTTCTCTTATATGTTTACAGACTGTTATTATACTAGTTGTATATTTTTGGCTTACATATATATCCAGCTTCGGCCCTTTATTAATCAAAAAATAATAATGCATGTCCCAACTTATGGAAAGGTTCATCTAGTTATCAGTCACAAATAATCAATATTTATTAACAATGTGCCAAATTATGTGATGACTATTAGTAAGTTGATAAATCTATTCTTTCAATTCTCTCCTCTATTGGGCAAGCTCAACATTAAACTCTAGATGATTCTATAAAACCTAGATAATGATGCAATTTGAAGAAGGAATTCACAGTGAAGATTTTGAATCATCAAGACCAATAGATACAATTCATGTTAATTGAAAGAAATGCATTTATGTTTTAGATATTTATAATAATAATGTACCTGGTTGATTTATGGAAAACTATGACAAATTGTTAAACCAAGAAGTGTATTGTTCCAACTAAAATTAGAGGGCTTGAAGATAATCCGAAGGTCAAACCAATTAGAACTCTAATTGAAGTTAGCATATTTCCACATCCAAAACATGTATTTAACATTTTCTTTATGTTTGCATAAAGAGTGGGTGGTATTGAAATTCTAAATAAATGTCAAACACTACCCAAAAAGATGCTCAATGTTGAATAAGCCTCTCAATAACTAAAAAATAGGCATCAACTTTGGAACTCTATATTATCATGCATAAATTATATTACACACATTTTTTGACCTTATAATTCTATTTTCTATTAAGATGGTATATGAGAAGGATAGTATGAAGAGTATAGGGGTATACAATCATCAATGACAACTAACTAAGATGATTCTTGTTAGACCATATGTTGGTCCTTGATGAAGTTAGGTGACTAGTAGATAGATATTTTAATAAGAATTTCTTCATCGACAAGGAACAATAATATTAGAACAATGCACTTCTTGGTTTAAAAATTTGTCATAGTTTTCCATATAACAACAATAATATTTTTAACTAAAAAATATGATTAAATATCTCAAGTTCTCTCAATGAGTAAGTTATTTCCAATCAAGGTAGACCAAGTGAGGTGTTTTAGTTACTTAGTCAAGAGCAAGATATTTAATGCAAGAACCCTTCAAAATTGTTTGAATATGTCAAGGAACCAAATATTTGAATAATGGTGATAACAAGACTAAAAATTATGACTAAATATCTCAAGGTCTTTCAAGAAGTGTGGTGTATCCAATCAAGGTAGATCGAGTGAGGTGATTCGGTTCCTTAGGTTAAAAGATATTATCTAAAAATATTTTATATTTGTATCCGTTTACATCTTAGAGATAAGATATTAAGGGCTTGCCCATACGTTTTGCAAATGTCAACCCTACTTATACTATAGCAATATCTAGAAAGTCCCACAAGCCTTCTATGTTAAAAAATGTTAATATTAAAACATTTATAATGTTCATTTTAGAAGGAAGTGTATGTGTATGTAAGAGAACCCAATAGCTATCTATGAGTCAATAGTTGATAGTGTTACATAGCAAGAACTTTTTTTACTTTTACCCAACTTGTAAAGTTAAGCACAAGTAATTATTATGTGTGTACCTAAAAATAGACAATAGAAGCAACCAATCATACGGGGACACATAAGATAATCAATAATACATGTCTTAATGCACAAATTTTAACATACTTTTTAAAATATTTTAATAACCTAACAAAGATACAAATAATATGACTATATATCATTATTACCTAAAATTTTAAAATATAACTCTAAATTCAATTTAATTAAAAATATAATAATTATATTTTTCATAAAAACTTAAAATTGTTGAATTAAACTACACCTCTACTTGTCCTCACCCCTAAAAATTTTTTAGTAGTGTACATATATTTTTCTCTATTAAAATAGTGCCAAGTCCAAGCTTTTCAAAAATTCATAGAAAAATTACTTTCCCAATGTAAAGAATAAAATTTAATGATGTTACCTCCTCCCAACAACTACATTAAATTATAGGAGATTCATCACCTAATGTTTGAATATATTAATAATAAATATATGAATAGAAACATGGGATATATATTACTTTGACTATAACAAAATGATGTTTATATCCCGTGGAACAAAAAGGACGTGCAATGGATGGAGACACACAAGAAAATGTGCCCAACAAAACGTTCTTTTACATGTGAGGACCATTACATATAACCCTAAATATTTTTCATGTTTATAGGGGCTCTTAAAGGATATGATAACATAGAGAGTTTGATGATGAAATTGCCTCTTGACAATATTTTATGAATATAATTATAGAATTTTTTTTGGGCAAGTCCATTATTAGAATTTGTAATTAGGTTCTGATTTTTGCTAGTTAACTGTTTTTTTTTTTTGGCTAGTTAACTAATTATTAGTACTTGTTTATACTATTGCAATGAATTTTGACTTTTGTTACTTAATTAATTATAAAAAAATATTTGAACCAATTATAAGGAAGTATTTTTTATTTTTAAAATTTATTTTGTTATTCTAAAATCTACATGTATGTTTATTTATTTATGAATTATATAAAATATATTATAAATTATGATTGAAGGTTTTATACATAAATTTTTAAGAAAAGAGAGCATAATTATTTTTCTGAGTTTTTTTTAAAGATATTTGATAAATTTTAAAAATTCAAATTAAATTTATGTATATAATATATTCAATTTTTAACAAATGGGGAAAATATTGGACTTCCAAATATGACTCACTAGTATTTATGAGTGCACTTAGAATGTTAAACATTATTTAGAAGTTTTATATACAAAATTATCCATAAAGTCATAAAATATTTTTTTATTTTAAAATCTTAATAATTTAGCCGAGTTTGCGTGGCGGTAGGTGGGTTGTGATGTCGCTGGAGTCCCAGGAAGAGGAGCTGCTTTCTAAGAATAGCATTGAGATGGGTGGCGACATGGTTAGGGTGGAATCGCCCAAAGTGAAGCTGGGTTTCTCAAGAACCCATGTGTTGTTACATACTTGAAGGAAGGAGGTCTTTACCCTTACATGGAAGCCATTGAGGGAAGTGATGAGAACATTTCCATGCAACTGGTGGATTCTTGGGAGGAACGTAAGGTTACCATTAATGGTATAACCTTCGAAATTAGCGAAGAGGTAATTTCCCAAGCCACGAGGATTTATATGGATGGTAGGAAGTGGAAGAAGGTGTCTAAGAGAAGGGATGATACGAGTGTCAAAAGATGTTTCAAAAAAATGGAGATTCATGTCCGGTTTCGTGGTGGGTTCTAACGGGTCGACTTGCCTGATCCCTGGAATGAGGTACGCCCAACACAAACAACCAGAGTTGCAGAGAATAAAATTCAAATTAGTGCTAGTGTTAATCACTTTAATAACAAGATGGTAATTCGACCCGAAGGAGGTACTATTCACATGGGTAGTCGTAATGAAAATTAAGCAGATACATGTGAATAAATGATTGTGAGTCATGTAAATAAAATGCTAATAAAGCCCTATCATCTTCTCAAAAATCCCTAGACGCGTGCCAATCTCCATGTCGACATTTCTCTTAAAAGTGCATGTACCATCAACAGAAAAGGTAATAATGACCCATCTAATCCGAAAGTTACTAAAATTAAGACTCAGCCCAATTTCACTTTTGAAATTTGAATTCGTGTTTCTTCCCGTAACTTTACAAGCCGCCTTATTGCTCCAATAAGCTTTATCCTTGTACCTCATCATTTAATGCCTTTATTCATTTCTTTCTCGACAAGAAAAATAGTGTGCTTCATCAGAGAATTCAAATTTCTCCAGCACTTAGCCCAGTGCACAGAAAAACCATTGGTCGTCAACGCATTTCCTTTTCTGTAAATGTGCTACAGCCTAAATTCCTCCAGCCTAGGGAGGAACATCCAGGTGTCCTGCAGAAGATTAGCCATTTTCCAATTGGCCCTATAGTTTCCCTTGACTAGCTCAATCACAACTTTCGAGTCACCTTCAATAATCAATTTCTCGATACCCACAGTGACAGTCATTTTTAGCCCCCATAATAAGGTGGAAATTTCTACCATATTATTGGTACCCAGTCCTAGATTAACTGTATACGCTATAATCATATTCCCTAGGTGATATCTGATAATACCCCCTCCCGCAGCAACCCCCCACGGGCAGCCCCATCAAAATTTAGCTTGAAGAAAGTATCTTCTGGTGGGGGCCAATGAGTATTCCTCCTCGCAACCACCTTAGAGTTATCAAAAATAAAAAAGGAGTTAGGGAGCTGCCAAACATGGGCCAGTCTATATTCCAACTCATTAGGAGGAGAGTTAGGAACTTTCCATCAGTAAGTCACCAAGTTTTCCCCCAGCAGATTGACAACAGAACTCATCATCCCCTCAACCTTAGTTTCCTCCCCCCTAAACACCCTATTATTTCTTTCTTTTAAGAGGCTCCATCACACATGCGGGGGTAACATTTCCCAGAGGAGACAAATGAGCGGATGAACCGACAAATCACCCCAATTGATGACAAATTGGTTAACATCCTCTAGAAACACCCAATCCAGCTGCATTTTGCACAAAATTTTGGACCACATCTTAGACGCATAAGGGAAATGAATTAAGAGATGATTAATGGTCTCTTCCTGATTTTTACACATAACACACCTGTTAACCAGCTGGATACCCCACTTCTGGAGGTTGTCCAGCGTAAGAATCTTCCTGTGCATCACCGTCCACTAGAAAAAGTTTATTTTAGGGATCAATTGTGGGGTCCAAACTCTCCCCCACACTTTCTCATCTGCCACCTTCTTGGAATTAACTAAATAAGCCAATTTCATCGTGACCTCCCCCGACTTGTTATGGCACCAAACTACTTTGTCGTCTGTCTAAGATAAGGGGATCATAATCCCCTCCAAGAGCTCCTGGATCTCTTTAACAAAAGGGGGAACTTGAGTATGGTCATTATAGGCTTTCGCCAAGTTTTTCCATTTTTGGTCCTGAGAAATGTAATCTTTAACTTTACTTCCAAAGAAAGATTCTAGCTTGTCTCTATTGTGACAAAACTTGTCCCTACTCAATGGTTTATCAATAATCCACCAGTCCTCCCAAAAACTGATTTGATTACCATCACCCAGAATCCATTTCATCCCCCTTAAAATAGAGGTCCTTTACACTTAGCTATAAATTTCCAAATTTTAGAACCGAACGGTAAACCCTAACTGAAAGGGAAATGGGAGGAGTTATTAAAATACTAAGCTTTCATAATCTTGCACCAGTCAGTGGTCCCCTTGGAAAGATGCCAACCAATTTTGGTAATTAAAGCCTTATTTAGATCTTTTAATTTCCTCACTCCTAGTCCGCCCTTGACCTTTGGTTGACAGACTGTATCCCAGCTAACCAGGCTCATTCTAGCTTTTTCCTCCACCCCCGTCCACAAGAAATTTCTCTGAATTCTCTCAAGCTTCTCCACCATTCTATGTGTAATTTTAAAAAGAGAAAGGAAGTAAACAGGGATACTTTGGAGGGCCGCAGAAAATAGTTGAAGCTTCCCTGCATTGCTAAGCACTTTCCCCTTCTAGCCAGCCAGTCTTTTCTGTAATTTCTCAAGAATAGTGTTCCAAAATTGGTCTGAGACCTCCTTAACCATGAGCAGGATCCCAAGATAGGTATCCGGCACCTTCGCCCCCATACACCCGAGGTATTCCACAATCTTCTGTCTTGTTCTATGCTCTGTATTGAAGAATATATTTTGCTCTTACAGTAGTTGATCAATTGTCCAAACGCCTCCGCATATATATTCAACAAATTTTTCCATTCCCTAGCTTCTCTAATACAGGCTTTACCAAAGAGAAATGTATCATCCACAAACTGTTGGATGACTTCTATAGGGAGGGTGGAAGCTGGTTTAAAACCAACAATGGATCCAATCCTCTTCAGCTTCAGGAGGTTATGAGTCAGCACCTCCGCAACTATCGGGAAAAGGTAGGGAAAAATAGGGTCCCCTTGCCACAATCCCCTTTCTGGCTTAAACGACCCCCAAGGAGAGTCATTGACTAAAACTTTAAATTCAACCGTTTCCACCGCCACCTTTATAACTCTTATGAATCTTTCATGAAATCTAAATTTTTGAAGAACCGCATACAAGAAATCCCAGAAACTTTATCATAAGCCTTAGAGATGTCTAGCTTCAACGACATCCCAACATTCTTGCTTTTATCCATAGAATGGATGATCTCATGGGAGGGAATCACCACATCTAGAATTTGTCTGCCCAAAACAAAACCTTTCTGGTTGGGATTAATAATTTTTCTGAGAAGAGGTTTTATTTTATTAGCCAAGATTTTGGACAAAATTTTGTATATGGTGTTACAAAGGCTAATGGGGTGGAAGTCTCCCATACTCTGTGGATCCGAGACCTTAGGGACCAGCACAATGTACATATTATTAAGCTTCTTCAGGATGTTACCAATTCTAACAAAATCCCAAGCCACATGGATCAAGTCATACTTTATAATCTCCCAGAAATGTTGGAAGAAGGCTCGAGGAAAGCCATCCAGTCCAGGAGATTTATAAGCCCCCATGGAGCACACATCATTTTTGACCTCCTCCTCAGAAACCTGATGCAACAAAACACCATTTCCCTCCTCACTAATGATAGTCGGGATAGCCTCCAAGAGCCAATTTGAAATTTCAACTAAATTCCCCTGTACCAGAAATTTGTAGGTGTCCTGAGAGAACTCCGCAGCAAACCTACCAATATCCCCATCCTCTGAGAGCACTTGGTTTCCTCCATTCCTTAGGGATTTAATGGTATTCCTTCTTTTATGAATAGAAGCGGACCTATGGAAGTAGGTTGAATTCCCATCCCCTTCCTTGAGCCATTCGACTCTAGACATTTGCTTCCAGTAAATTTCTTACCTCTTAAGATTCTATTTCCATTTCTTTCGCCACATCTCCTCTTCACAATGATAAGTCCAGGAGGAATCACCCCTGTCCATACCCACCTGGAAGAATATAATTCTTTCCTCAATCTCTTTCTTGTTTTGAAATGTCTCCAAACCTATTCTTACTCTACCCACGGGCCTCCCTCCTTATCATCTGTAACTTTTTGAAAATTCTAAACATAGTCGCCCCCCTAATAGGAATGTTCCACCAATGTCTAATACATTCAATGAAGTCTGGATGTGAATGCCACATTATCTCATAGCAAAAAGGTTGAGGCCCACTCCTTGACTTCTCATCCCAATTGAGAAACAGAGGAGAATGATCTAAAACCGTTCTAGAGAGATGGGACAGGCCAACCACAGGAGCAATATCCAAACCTCCCAAAATCATCCATCTGTCCAGTCTAACTTGGATAAGTTGGTCTCCTTTTCTATTTTTGGACCATGTGAAGGCCAAACCTTGCACATCGATATCAATCAAGTCATTATTTCTCATAAAGTCTACCAAGTCTTGCATACTATCTGAATAATCCTGGGTGCCCCCATCTTCTCAGAGGGAAAAGGGGGGGTATTAAAATCCCCTGCACACATAATGAGGAACCTCTGATCAACTTTCATAAGGTTAGTAATCTCTCCCCACGTTTTACTGCACTCAATTCTAACATTAGGAGCATATATATTATACATGTACAAGGAAACATTGTTCCAAGAAAACAAAACCACAAGATAGTTATGAGATAAATCCACAGCATTACCAGACAGCTTACTTGGGTTCCAGAGAGTAGCCACCCCACCCGAGGCTCCATCAGCTTCACTATAGAGGAAGGTCACACCAGGCCATATTTTATCCACGAGAAGAGAAAAATTTTGATATGTCATCTTAACTTCTTGGATTAGAACCACATCGAATTTGAAATCTATTATATACTTCTTCTAAGCATACTGTTTCTAGGGGCTATTCATGCCCCTCAAGTTCTAAGAGAGGAACTTCATTTTCTACTTTTCTTTGAGTCTTCTAAGGTTAATTTTCATCCAGTGGCAATTGCCCTTGCTGCTTCCTTTGCTCTTACTGATCTCGCCATGGGCCTACCAACCTTGGCATCACTTCCCACATATGCCTTTTTCTCCCCTCATTTTCCTCTTTGGTTCTGACCAGTCCAGGGTAATTTTCGACAACGAAGAAGGGGTCGACAACGTTATCAACTTAACCTTTATCTCACCACTCTGGGAAGGGGAACAAAAATTGGGTTCCCTCACCTCCCCCCACTCGCTAATGGTACCATTCTCTCCTGAGTCACTTCCTTTCTTCAGGCTGGAAGACGGAGGAAACATATTTTCTTCTTCCTTTTTTCTCTTTCTTTGAGCTTTCCCTTTTGGAGTTAGAGATGTCCTCCAAGACTTTAACAAATTCTCCCTCCTCCAAGGTTATCTCTTGTTCAACCATCTTACCCTTATCCTCACTAGTCTTCTCCAAAGATTTGAGATTGTCCTCCTCACCTGTCAATTAAGGGCGCATCCCATCCAAGGGTCCTTGCTCCACCCCCTCCTCGGTCAAAGGGTTGACGACAACCGAGTCAGTAAGAACCATATTGGGAAGGTTCTCAGAAACCCCATCATCCATCTGGGGGCAGTCTTGCAATCCACCACAACATGACCATGTTTATCACACCGTTGGCAGTGGAGGGTGGAATTCTCGTACACAATGGCTTGATTCCAGTTTCCCCATTTGGATTTCAGCATCACAAAGTCAGGGAGGGGTTTATTCATAGCAACATTCACACAAAATCTCGCAAACACCAGTCTCGACTTTTGCAAAGTAACAGAATCCGTTGAAACATATTAGCCAAACAAGTTCCCAATCCAACGGAGCACTCTTTCATCCCAAAATTCTAGAAGGAGCCCAAAGAGATGAACCCACACCGGCGCAGCCTTTTGAAGCTCCACTTCTGGGTTTAACCCAGGCTTCCATTTTTCCATTAACAGACAATGCTTCCCATAACACCAGTTTCCAATGAAAACATGTGTAAAATCCGCCGCAGCATTAAATTAAAGAGAAAGAGGCCTCCAAGCATGGCCGAGATGCTAAGGTTTCCTTTCACTTTCCATCTGGACGTGCACCATCATCGCACCATATCAATGGTAGGCTTGAAGGCGATGAATCTGCCCACTAGACAAAGTTGTAGCGAAGCATAAAGGCTATCCACCACCCCATCAAGGACAAAGATCTCTAGTCCAAACTCACCCGTAGTACATTTCAAGATATATGGGGAGTCTGGGGACTCCTTTCCTAACACCGCATTCTTCCCCCCAGTTAGAAGTCCTTATCTACCTCCTCCTTCTCAGGGCTAGACAAAATCGAATCGTTACTCTCTAGAATTCGCGAGTAAGAAGAGTCATCCAAGACTGAAACCACAGACGAACCAAAGCTCGTATTGATGGCAGAGTACCCCATGTCATCCCTGTGTGACAGCACAAGGAACAGGTCTGTACAAAGAACCACCGGGTCCCCTGGGTACTCTAGCGACGATGAGGCCAAAACTAGCATGAATTCAAAAAAACAGGAGAGCGGGAACTTTTAGAGTTGCAGAGAAATTTACTTGAGATATTTTTAATTTTAAAAATATACCACAATATTAATATCATCCACCTCATATTATTGAAACATTTTATTTTGAACTTTTAAAAAATTATAAAAGAAATATATTTCTAAACTAGAAGAAAAGTTGGTTTTAGAAAGAATATAGTAAAAAAAATGAAATTTATAACGGAAACATCTATTTTAAAATTGGAAAATTTAGTTTTAAAAAACTAATTCAAGATAGAATATAGTTTGAAAAATCAGGTTTTATAAATTTATAACGGACATATCTATTTTTAAATTGGAAAATTTAGTTATTAGAAACTAATTAATATTTAAAGAAAGTTAAATTTTGAAGTTGATTTTTTTAAAAGACTCTTTTAGAAAGAAATAAACTTCAAAATTTTAAGGATTTGAAATAGAAACCTGTCTATTTTGATAATTAGTTAGTATTATAAACTTTTATTTTTCTAATTTTATTAGTCTTATATCTATGAATAAAAGTCATTTACAATTTTTAATGGTTTGCAATATTTTGGAATAATAATTAAAAAATTAAAATTTTAAAGATTTTATAAAGTTAGCAATATGGTTTGTAAATTCAAACTATTTACAATTTTCTATGGTTTATATGTTTTAGTTGATTGTCATTTAAATCTAGAAATATTTAGTAATATTTGAAAACAAAATTTTATATTATTAGAAGTTTATATGTATAACCCTATAAGTTTATATCTATTATATTTCTATTTCAAAATAATTTTTTATCTAATATAAGTTTATACATATAATTATAAATTTGAATTAGAGTTATGATTTTATTATAATCTTACACATATTATAGTTTTGGTTGCAATGAGCATGCATGTGCTAAACCTTATTTCAACTTTCACCCTAACCATGACCCTAAGGTTTAAACACTAAAACAAAAAGGGTATATTCAAATTTTAACAAATCAAAAAAATAGATTTAAGATCACTCAAATATATTCATATTTGAAAAGTTGTTGTGTGTTTAGACTATAACAGCTACATAGATCTTTATTTTCTTTTTTAATATGTCATAAAATTAAAAGTTTTGAATATAAATCTTATAGGTGCATGGAATGGTGAATTTTTACGAACAAATAGAATAGAATTTTTTTTATTATGAATGTGTTTCAAAACATTAATAAAAAATTGGAAGTCAAATTTAGAAATATTTCAAATCATTGATTCATAAATAAATGTCTATTTTCCACCATTTTCAAAGGTTAAATACCACTTAGTAGGTATTGATATACGATGTTGAGCCAAAAGGCACAAATGGAGATATGAGAAAGTGCCTATTTTCTTGATATTCATTTGTATATTTTTCATTATTCTGATAATGTATGCTTAGAATTTGATTTGTTCAAAAATGTTCGCACTCAACTATTTCAACATTGAATCCAATAGGGGTTGAAGTGAGGTGAAGGTTAGAAAGGACTTTTCTGTTGCATACATTTAAAGCATAAATTTTTTCATGTTCTATCTAGCACTACCACTGATGACCTCTAAACTCCTATCAGCTCACCGTTGCATGCACAAAAGCATTGAATCCAATAGGGGATGAAGTGAGGTGAAGGTTAGAAAGGACTTTTCTGTTGCATACATTTAAAGCACAAAATTTTTTATGTTCTATCTAGCACTACCACTGATGACCTCTAAACTCCTATTGGCTCACCGTTGCATGCACAAAAGCATGCAATTGCTAGTTATTTATTGTGATATATAATCTATTTATTCAAATTTAATATTTTACAATATACTATTGCATTACTTGTGCACAATTAGTAATTAGTTTTGCACCAATCAACCAATCATAAGTCACTAATTTTTTTGAAGTTTAAATATTTATTTTTGAATTAAATATATTTTATAAATTACTTATTGATTGGTTCAATTATTTGGTGACCCCTTTTTCGGAGGTTTTTTGCCAAATCTACAAATGTTAAAAAAAGTCACTAAAATAATTATCAATTTAAATTATTCAAACACAAAGATTACTAATTTGAACATTATTGAATATGTTAGGTGCGTTATTTTATTACATTTTAAATATAATTATTATTCAAAATACTTCTTTAAATTTTAAATTTTTTTTTTTTTGTATTTTAGGGAACACTAATATTTCTTCACAATTTCCTACTATATCTTTTAAAATACAAATATATTTTTTAAGATGCTAATATTTCTTTGTGATTTTCTATTAAAATTATTTTTTTGATAATTATAAATAATTTCTATATTTCTTGTTTATTATTCCAATTCCACCTTACATTTAAAATTTATAACAATATTTTAAATTTTTAAAATTATAGCTATAAAATAAACTATAATATATACAAACATAACTTATTAGTACTTGTCGTTAGGCAAATACTATTGCAATGAAAAATGTTTAACTAGTGATTAAAAAAGTTTGCTTCCACCAATTGTAAGGAACTATTTTTTATATTTATAAAATTTTCTTTCTTCCCTTAAGTGTACATATGTATTTTTTAACTTTATAAATACCAAAAATTATTTCTTTTTCTGTTCATTGGTTAATTCGCTTTGGGTCTTATACACGGATTTTTCATATGTTTGCACGATCTGAGTTTTTCTCTCCTATTTTATAGGATAATGGCTCTAGTTGTTGCTTCGACTCCTCTCATAGCTTTCTTGTGCCCAGATTCTATTTACGCTATGTTGAACTTCATTCATACTTCATTCTTGTTCTTCTTGATAGCAACCAACCTATGCAAACAAAAAATATAAGCGTTAGTGTTCTCATCTTTTTTCTCAAAAAATTTCTCCTCTGATTTTGTACATATATTTATGTAAAATGTTATGCTTTCAATCAGCCCTGGGTTCGAGCCCTGAATACACCATGGACGCCTAAAAAATTATGCAATTGAAACTCTTCATCCAGCAGTGTGAGGGCAATCCCAGTCTCTTGAAGGATCCATCTCTAAGGTTCTTCAGGGACTACCTTGAAACGTAAGTACCCAATCGCTACGTCTTTTACTGTACTGCTTTGTTTTATTTGTAGTAATATCTTTATTAATTTGGTCTGTCAAGGCTGGGCGCTAATTTGCCCTTGCCTGCATATGGGGTGGGCGAATCTGCAAAGAAGTCAGAGGCGGTATGTTTTTTTGCTATTTTGAAACTTTATTTCTTTTCACTTGCTTGACATTTCATTCGAATCATCTTATGTTTCTTAGTAATATTAATTCTAACGTTGTTATTAACAGAGAACTTAATAGTAAATTGCTTACGTTTTGATGCAGTAACTTAACCATCAGAGTAATAGTAACCCTAACATAAATCAACTAGAGTATATTCTCTACTTCTATGCCCAAGAAAACTGAATTAGTCAGTCTGAAATGTGAATGCATTACTTATATATTTGAGTATATTGTAAATGAAACCTCCTCCCTTCTCTAATTTTTATTTTCATAGATCATCTTCTTCTGAAAGGTGGTTATTTTCTTTATGGATACCAGTCTCCCTCTGTAGAGCAAATTGAAAATAGAATCTCCCATTTCTATTTGATTTTTCATAAACCAACTCCCGAAGTGTAAAAATTTTATCTTTGGATATCAGTGACCCCTTGCAATCAGGACTATACAAATATTGTTTCCTATTGGCAAATAAGTCATGAGTTGTAGTGATTTTAATACACCAAATTTGTCTAGGACTTGCACCATTTGTCACTCATCACTGACTGCTTAAGCACAGGAAACATGATGAACCGGGCTTAAATTCTGGATGAACAACCCTTCACATAAAATCTTGTACCCGGTGAATTCTCCTCGGTTTCCCTTTTCGGGAAATCTGCCTTTAGAGGTCACACAATCATAGGCGTATAATGTCACAAGCGACTTGCTTTTGTACTGGGTAAATTTCCCTACTGGAGAAACCTTTGGCCTAGATGCTACATCGTAAGGATACAATGTCACTGTAGACTTGTACCTAATATTGTTTGCTGGGGCACACCGTATGTAAAATGAAATATATTAACATATCTCAATGCTTAACATGCTCCCTAGGATTTCAATCCAGGTCTCCACTACAAAAGGCCTTAATGTACCAATTAATATCAGTCATCATCCTTATTTCTAGACCATAGCTTGATGCACTTTCTGCAGAGTTATTATTTAGTAATTGTTATAAAGTGATACTACGATTCGATTTCATTGGTATCTTTGGCACCACAGGATTTGCTTTTGAGCAAAAAAATTCAAAATGGATTGCTTAATGTGTGTGATTTTTAGGAGTAGTGGGTAATATGTTTAATGACTTCTTTGGGGCTAAATTTAGATTCTAGCTTCTTATGATTCCCTAAAATTAAATATTTCTTCATTTGCATGGTTGTTGTGTTTGTTTGGTTTTATGTTTTTAATGGTCATGCTTTGATATGTTGTGTGACTGCTTGTATTCGACAAATATATTTGTAATGCATATTGATTCGCCTCTTTATTGCAGGGTATCTGTGCACCAAAATAGTTACAACGTACATCAATATATGCTAGAATATGAATTAGTAACTAAGTTTATAACAAAGGAGTGTATTGCGATTATACACAAATAGTGGAGAAAACATTTTTAAACAACGTAAAAGGAAATGAAATATACTTGTGTAAACAAAGTAAGAGGTGTGTAAGTGATCTCTGTGACTTTTGGATAAAATTCTTACTTCTGGGAAAAAAAAGTTTTAAAAGATAAAACCTAAACCATCTTATTAAATCTTCATTTGTATCACAATCATTTCTATGCTTAATGCATAACATCGAAATCGAGAACTTGTTTTCTAGAATTCAGAGGAGAAATTAGTTGGAGTGGGGTTTGCAAGAAAGGTGTATCTCTACATTTAGTTGCGATTCCATGTATAACCTTATTTTTTTGTTTTGTGATTGCCTTGGTTCCATGGTATTTTTTCTCCTTTGCAGCTTGTGCTAGCTATTTTTATCTTATTGTTGCCTTTGTGTTTTTGATGATTTGAGTGACAGATTTGGATTTTTTAGTTGATCAAAGTGTAAAAAATAATACAAATAAAGGGATGCAGAAAAGTGAGACAACAAGATGAGTAAAATAAAATTACATATTGGGAGATTCAGATTAAAAATCTGCAAGAATTAAATGAACATTGCATACTATATGTGACATTATTTTTAAGAGAAAAATACTAATTTGACTTGAAATCTATTCTCTGGAGAAATTTTTCAGTTCCTTCTTTGAGTTGGTAACGGTGCTAGAATGCTTTGGTTGTAGCAGAGTCAAGTCAATTCTGTGATACATTAATTTAATTGAAACTATTTTGTAAATAAGATTAGATGTAATTTTCCTTTTAGTAATAAGATTATTTATTTATTTTTAAATGTTTTCTATTGAATAAAGTTTGTTGAAAATGGTTATTTGTGGAAGAAATGTTTATTGGTTATAAATTTGTTAGTTGTAGTATCAGC
>MU225101.1:2787062-2936280 GCA_018584345.1 Thuja plicata | reverse complement strand
ATTTTGTTAGAAAGTGATTAATTGAAACAATGGTAAATTAATATTAATTATATTGACATATCACAAATAAATTTTGTTATTAATTTGTTAGTTGTGGTAAATTACTATTAATTACTAATTACTATATCAGAAAAGATGTTTAATATGAAATGATAAAATGAGTATAGTTAGTAGTCATTTAATTATTCGTTTGGTAGAGTGATTAATAACAGCTACTGTAAATTAGTTTGTTTTAATGATTGTATAACAAAATACTTGCAATATAAAATTAGCATATGAATAGACTTTATAGTAATTAGTTGAGTTTTTTAAAGGTATTGAGTGATATAGTAATTAATTGAAAGTTCATTAAATAAGAACTATGGTAAATCAATATTAATTATGTTGATATCTTAAAAGTAAGTGTGAAATATAGGAATATTATTTGTAAGGAAGAAAAATTATAATACAAGGATTGTGTATTTATTAATACGAGGTTCAAGTATATTCATATAGTTTTTAATATGTCAATATTATTAATAATATTTTACCATCACTTATATTAATCTATGTATCAGAAAATACCTTTAATACAAAATTAGCATATGAATATAGTTAAAAGGCCTAACAAATATCATTCTACATAAGAATGCTCAATTTGTGAATGGTACAATTAAAAAAAAAATACTTAGCCACATTCCGGCCACTTTTAATAAACTGTACTAATTTTCAAAGATTTTTATAGTACTTCTACACAATTAATTAAAATTAAAATTAATTACACAACTTGAGGCAAGTACTAGCCACTATGTGGCACTTGTTAAATGTTATTTCTATAATATATACACATATAATTATAATAATTACGACAAGTAAGGCCACTAGGTGGCATTTGTTATCATACATAAGAGTATATTTTATTTTTATATAATATATATGTTAAATATATTCATAATATAAAATAATAAATTAACACATTAACACATTTATTTCACAAAAAAAAATATCATTTTCTCAATGCTAATTGACATTATGTATTACAAAAATGTATACAAAAAAATACATTATTTTTTTACCAATTAAACTTCCACACCTCTTGGATGTACCAATTGTGTGCACCAAAGTACAATTGTTAGTTCAAACTACAATCACAAGTTTATAATTACATGAAAGTTAGCAAATATTTTGAGCATAGCACAATCTTATGGACATTCCAAGAGTTCAAGCTTAATCATTATCCACTCCTTTCTTTATTCATTTAGAAGATTAAATCCACACATAAAGGTCAAATCCATGGTACAAGGGTCAATTATATGTCTATTAACTTTTTTAAATTATATTATATTACATTTTTGACAAAACGTTGAAACCCTGAATATACTAGTAAAATAAAAATAATTACATCCATAACTTCGCTTTCCAAATGTTTTTGTTATATTTTACAAAATAATTAAAAGTAACATGAAAATTAATTACAAATAAAATTAACTATATAGTTTTTAATTAATAATTATTTAAATAATTATAATTAATAATAAAATTTCTTATTATTTGCATTTAGGATTAAAATTATAGTCAATTACAAAACTAAACATGCAAGAACTTACGAGTATGTGGAATTTGTTGTAAAGGGAAATATTTTTTTCATAGATTTTATTTAGGTTAATTAAATAGGAAATAATATTTATATAAGTAAAATTTGATTTTAATTAATTAATTGAAATTTGTGGGTGTCTATTAATTAAAATTAAGTTTTGTTATATGAAAATGAATGTAAAGTAGTACACATGTTTAGTTCAATAATTGAAGATGAGTAATCTTGATGATTTTTTTTAGAATTTGAAAGATCTTTCATTTAATAATGGTATCTATCTGTTTCTAAGTCACTTTAGCTTTTGTACAAAATCTATGCTAGAGCGTATAAGTTCACAAGCAAAATCCTACATCACCTAAAAATAAAGGTGGGTCAAGAACAAATTTTGGTTTGGTATTTTTCTTTATTTATAAGATTTTAGATGAATTAACAAGATTACGAAATGTCCCAATTGATTTTAGTAGCAAGAGAAACATATGATGTATCTTCAACAATGTCAAATTTCACTTAAGAAAAACTTGTAGCATCTTTAATAGCATTGACTTATGTAACTTCAAAAGCGACATGAATCCATTTGACAACATTATAACTTTAATGATAAATATAATTATTTCAACAATAACACTTGATAGTCATCGATGTTTTATTCCCCTACAAACATTTCATCGAGCACTTGATAGTCATTCATGTTTTATGATTATTTCCTAGGGTTGAGAAAAGGAAATGGGGAGTTGTAAACTAAAGATTGTTGAACAAGAAGACAATTTGGTTTTGGAAGGTGGCAAATTTGAATTTAAACGGATCGTCCATTGAACATCTTATGGCTAATAAGATAAAGGCAATATCTTGTGTGGTCATGGAATATGAACATAAATGTAGGTCATTTCAAAACAAAAATCATATGCTAAAATAGTTGGGCAATAAATTAGGGTATCAATTAGGTAGACCTACAATGATTCCAAAAAAGAAAACAAAAGAGTTATCTTTCCTCTCAAGTAGGTAATGAGGAGAAGAATAGGTTGAAGGACAAAAGAGGTCAACCATCTAGAGCAAAGAATAGGGAAGAATAAGAGAAAACATAGTAGAACCCAATAAAAGAAAAACAACTCATCTTTTTTGGTGTTGAGCCATGTTAAGTCATTTTCTATTGTGTTGTGATTTTTTTTAGAATGTCAATAAGCTTTACTGCCAAAATGAGTGATATTTAGCTTTAGGTGATTATTCAGTTGACTCTATTACCTAAACTACATCAAATGGTATCAATGCAAGTGTTTTCTTACTATGTGTATCTTTGAAACTCTAATAGATTTCTTGTAGGTGTGAATTCATGTAACTATTAAAACTTATAAGAGGTAGATATGAAAAGGTATCAAATAAAGTTTGTTGGAAATATTGTCATTGATGTCAAAGAAATTCATTGTTGTCATTAATGTCAAAGGAGAAGGTTTCAAAATCTTATCATTGTCACAAGACACCTTATTGTTGAAGGAAATCATGATCATGGGGTAAAAGTACAAACCTGTGTCACACTTTTACAAAGGAAGAGGACCACGACATGCAAAACTGTTAAACTTTAATGACATAAAAGTGGCATTTGTGTTTAGAATTTGAAAATGATGTAGACTAATGAAATGTGTAAAATAGGATGTAGTTTATGCCTATAATTTTTTTAATTTTTTTTGAATAAGCATTGACCTAGTTTTTTAATTTTTGAAGTCCATTTTTTAATTGCTCAAAAAATGCTAAAAATGTAGGGTCTAGTTCCCTCCAACTAAATATATGCAAATAATCTTTTTTCCCTCTGATTTCAGAATATGTTTTAGATGACATGTACAGCTAGTGCATAAAAAAAAAGATTGGTTTTCGGTATATATTTTGTCTGTTATAACTATTCAAAGTTGGAGTTACCCGAAATTAACAGTTTTTTTTCTCCCTCCACATTTGCCCTAGCAAATCTAAACCAAATACAAAAAAAATGACATATTCTTGAAGAGGACTCTCTCCTCTAGTGCTAAATATAAGTTGTAAATTTTTCCAACATGATTTGCTATTTTTTTTATTTTTTCGAACGAGCGTGTTCTTCAATGTTAAAATACCTACTTGGAGTTTTTTCAAAATTATAATATATTATATGTAATCAAAACACAATAAAAATTATATAACCATAATCTAGACTCCGAGATCTACAAAAGGTTATATTTAGATTTTAAAAATGGTTGAGTTTTGATGAAGAAATCAGTTGTCTAAGTGAGAAGTTCTGTAATTTTGAAATTTTTGCCTATTTCGCTACCACATAGACAGGTTCGGTCGGAACTAGTTTGGTCGAACCAGTTCTGGCTGAACCCCTCTATATAAATATATGCCAATTCTTCATCGATAGAATATAGTTAGCTTATATTTACTCATGAATTTTCGGCGAAAACTGGTCCGGTCAAACCAGTTTTGCCCGAAACTCATTTGCCATATCGACGCCACATAGCGCCACATTTGTGCCACATATGTACGGCCGAAAATATTTCGGCCGAAGCAATTTCGGTCGGAACTACGAAAATGGTCCTCAAGTGCGACATAGCTTCGTACTTTTACCCCATGGCTAACTTCATCAGCAAAAAACATTAGCCAGAAATAAAGGAATCATTTTGGCACCCCAAACTAGAGTTTGAATTGCATATAATAGATAAATTTATATTTACCTATGTGAAGGAGAATGAAATTTGATATGGTTCCAATTAAAGGTCACTTTGGCCCCATACTATCTCGTGGTTTATCAAGTTTGATGTGGCAAGAAATGAAAAGGTTACACAAACTTCACCTAATTAATTGAGTATTGATTGCTCTTGATTGTGAACTTTTAGTGACAATAGCATTTTGTAGACTGATTCAAAGCAATTGAAATATGGATATTTTGGGAATGAGATATTTTTGAACTCATATATTGTATCATGGGCCAATATAATGAAATGTAGTAAGGATCATTGAGATGCTCCTGCATCAAATCATAAAATTAGACTTATGTAGATAGGAAGCTCATTTGCTTTTTGATCTTCAAATGTTTAAAATTAGATTTGTGGAGCTACTACATAGATTCCAAGAAAATAATTATATAAGGGACCTGTATTTTTTAGTCATGTTCATAGCTCCATAACCCCGATGATTGTACATTTTTCATGTAGGAACCAATCTCCCCAATTACAACTGATCTTTGTATCTTTCTGGACTACAAAGGCCTTCAAAATATTGAAACTTAAAGATAACATTGGCCTCACATATCCCATCTTCTTCGATATAAGAGTTGCAAAATTGTCTTCAAAAATACGATAATGAGAGATTGGATTACGCCCTATTCAAATCAATTTTGCACAATTCCATCATCTCATTTGCTCATTTAGACTACTCATTAGACACTAAGTAATCAACCTAATTCTCTAATCACTCACTACATAGTACTCGTAAATGAATATGACATAGTAAAGAGTATCGTCTGAAGGACTTATTCAATCCCTACTTAAGGTTTTGGTGTTTCCTCTTGCATGTAAGAATTGCGATGGGAAATCTTCAAATTACTTTTTGAAAAACATTTTGAATAACTTCCAAACACTTATATAGGTCATAGGTCATAGGGTCCATAAAATTTGCCTTTTCATCCCCTAAATGATTAATCAAAACCCCTCCAATTAATTACTCATTTTCTTTGTATCACATGTAAGCATTTCAGTAAGATCTATTTTGTACCTATGACCATCTATTTTGTACCTATGACCAGCTTCACTTGTAACAATGATGTTCCAACAAATTCTCTATCTTAACCATTAACAAATTCAAATCAAGGCATATAGTAGGATGTAGAAAAGCCAAAAGTCTTAAGGTCTACAATGTGTTTCAATATGGAAAGGACCTTTGAATTTATGTGCTTGTTAATGACATCACTCGTGAGGAGGCAAAAAAATCAAGTCCACTCGTGAGGAGATAAAAAAAAATTTGAAAAAAAGCAAAAAAAAAAAAAAATGAATTACATAATAAAAAACAATCAAATTATGGCAATCAAGTCCAATTCATTCATGATAATTGAACCTTCTGAAGAGAGAGTATATGTTAGTTGCTCATCAAATAGCTTTTATACACAATTATGCCAAGTGGAAAATTCTAGGATGCTTTGATTCATCAACATTTAGCCTCTCATGTCGACTTCATAGCTTGTGAATTCCCATCAAAATGTGTGATAAACCCCATGATTTGTTATGAGCAACCATAATGCACCACACACTTTTCACTTTTCGATCTGGTGGTTGCGTAATAACAAAAAAATAGAGAAAAAAATGAACAAAGGATTAACCGACAAACCAAGCATTCATGCTTGTTTCATTAATATCAAGAAATATATATGGCAGGTAACTTCCCAACTCTCTTCATGGAAGGAATGAGGGTTCGCTTGTGACTGCTGACCTTACAATCTGGGAATATTTCTCAATACTAACCATTTCGTTCAAAATTATTTTCCAGCATTAAGTCAACCAATTCCTAATAAGCGGCCAATTTATTCCGCAAAGTCTACCACCCAAAATGTAAATTAATTAATTAAAATTTGAAATACAATGAATATAACTTTTTTAAGTAATTAATATAATTACAGTAAATGAGACATTTTGGGTCCTGCATAGACCATGGTAATTTATTCTCCTTTCCACCCAATTTGGCGGCCAATTTATTCTGCTTTCCACCCAGTGTAGCGGCCAATTTATTATGCTTACCACCTAATATTGCGGCCAATTTATTATACTTTCCACCCAAAGTAGCGGCCCTCGAAACATAACCAATTAAATTTGGCATGGGATATAAAATGGTTATCTGCCTAAAATGTGGGGAAAACGAATGATGATATTGAAGATACTCGATCTGCAAATGTATAAAATGTGGGGAAAACGAATGATGATATTGAAGATACTCGATCTGCAAATGTATATATGAAACGAAGTTCGGCATTCGGAATATGGCTAGTGATAACAATCTAAGAGGTGATTCCAGGTACAATTTGAATTATAATTCACTTGCCAGACTTTGAAAATCTATAGAATCATATAGGGGATACGTTAACAAAGATCTCGCAAACTTCAATTTTGCTTCAGTTACTTTTTAATAACAAAGTAGTCAATGGATAAATTTGATATTCTCAGTGCCTACTATTTTCTTATACGATTAACAATTTTGGCATGCATTTTCGTGGTTATTATTGGCTTGAAGTTGTCTATTGAAATTCTTGCATGGCCTATCTGAAACATGTGTAGGAGGCTGTATTGGCATTGTGCTTTTGTAGAAATGCATATAAAGTTAAACACAATCCTGTGGCAGATAAAATCCTCAACGATCATAAGATATATTCATTGATTGTTTCTAATTTTGAGTTCAAAATTTATGTTAAAATGAAATAATGTGTAGAAAAAACTGTTTCTGAACATGAATTAGAGTGTTGTATAGACCCCCTGATTAATAAAATCTGAAAAAATTAAAAATTCTCAAATCTGTCTGGTGGAATTGCCTTCTTTCTAAAGTCCCATAGTCGGCACAAGAATCCAACTTGTATCTGCTAAGCATATGATTAGGCCACAACAGCACTAGAGACCAAAACAAAGATCCATGTAGGTCGAATCTGTGTTTTAACTTTTGACATTAATAGCTCCCTCTCTCACGTTTTCAGATTTATACGTAGTCAAGTGAGTATCTAGATCCAAAATTAGGTCCTACTTAAAGTTACCTTGTAGACAGCGTAATAAGAAAATAGTACCAGCATTGACACTAGTCAACAATTGTTAAATGTGCTCAAACCCAATTTACCAAGACTATCTACACCAAACAAAGGCACGGGGAATAAGATGAACATTGCAGTTCACAAGGGCGTGTTTAACTCTCTTAATTTACAAGATAATTATTATTGCATTGACAAAATGGCTATGACATAAGTTAACTTGGAATTTATGACACTACGTGTACTTGTAATTATAACAACATACTAAATACTAGCATTGGCCCGTTTAGAGTTACTGTTGACGCACCCGTGGAACCTACAGGTACTATTCCAAATGTTCTTGGGAAACATGAACTATAAGCCTTTCAGAAGAGCACTATCTTGAAAATTATTTCTGATAGACTGTTAGTCAAAAACATAGATTTGTTTTAAACACTCGGAAAAAAAATTAAAAGATACAAAGTAGAGTTACAAGTTTGCATCTTCTATAGAAACTGAGAGTGACAACCATCCTACATTTAAAATAAGATCGCAGAGCAGCTTGCACGCACTGCTATTCAACTCATCTAAGACACCTCTCCTAGCTGCCACGCTGTAATAATTTTTAACAAATTCAAGTGAATCTCAGTCTAAAGATACCAAATCTTGATAATTGGGTGCATGAATTTTATGAAAAGATATAGTGTACCTTTACAAAAATGTAGTTTGTGTTTATTATAAACTGTCACCGGACTGTATGAATCATTATTAGTAAGTTATATGTGATAGCACATCTCAACACAATATTGCATTGCTACTTTTGTCATACGGATAAAATATACAAATCAGTGGCAACCTACAATTCTATATAACATTATTATGAAAATAGAAGGGATAGTTTTCACTTATTCATGAAAATAATAAACATTTACAAAGCCAGTGGGAGAAATGCTCGAGAAGGAATGAATTGATCAAGATGCTACAGAACAACATCTGGCAGACTGGCAGATCTAAAAGAATAGCTTAGTCTTTTTCCTTTATCAGCATACATACCCCGCTTTGATTCAGCAATATGAAAACACATTTCCAAGCACTGTAGACTAAAGGATATATTTATCTATTCCAATCCCTCACATTGGTTCCTCTGGAGCTCACTTGAGGCTTTTGTATAGATCATCAATAATTTCCTGGGGAAAGCAAATATTAGAACTGTATTTGTGAGCAATCTACAGCAAAACTGTATGACAACCTGCAAAATATAAACCTTACTATGGGAAATTGTTTTAACTCCAATTATAAACTCATCCACAGGCTTTATTATATGGTCTTATGTATAACACAAAAGTTTAGTGAAAATAAATTGGTCACGCTAAGTTGGGGGAAAGATTAAAAGGGGGATAAAACAAAGATCATCTTCCCAGGTCTATCCCTTATAACTTAGCTAGGAGTCCAGAAAATGAAATGACTGTATTTTTCTACCACATCAATACAAAAAATGCTTGCCCCTACCTTATAATATTTCAGTAGTTGTGGCCGCTTCTTTTTAAATGTTGGAGTAAGCAGATCTCTTTCCATATCAAATGGCAGAGGATCAAGGTGTATAGCTTTCAAAAACTCAAAACCTTTCAGCTGAATTTGCAAAACAACATTCACAATTATTATTTCATACTAGTAGCTAAATGGAATGCCAAAGTACTTTATAAGAACCAATCTGATGAATTCAATAAATGTTCCTGGTTATGACTTTGTAAAATACAAAAAAAAATGCAATCGCATGACTATACCTTGTTGTTTTTAGCTACAGCATTCAGTTCTTCCAAAATGTGTGCCTTTGCCTTCGGATTTTGGCACAAAGCAGCAAAATCTCCAGTTTCTCCAATAGCTGTTGCCCACTTCTCAAGTGCTTGTTGATTGGGTGTAACAATAGCAACAAGAAAAGATTCGAAACTATTCCCATAAACCCATATCTGTATCAAGATTGCAGATCATGGGGATGCGACAAAATCAATATTCTCTTATAGAATACATCTACATGAAAATCAGAAATTACACTATACAATAGATAAATCCATATAGTGGAGTGCTATAGGATGAAAGAAATGAGAGAATGGGGTACCCATCCTCTTCACTGTGCTTTTCACATTATAATGGAAAAAATAGGATACAAAAGAAATGTATCTACATGCCAAAATAATATGGAGAGAAAAATACATTGGGATATTTTATGCGTCTCAAAGGTATGAAGAATAATATCTTTTCAAATTGGCTAATTATGCACACTATTTTAAAAAATTAGATTTCTAATTAACAAATTCTTGAAAAAATTATTCGTAATTTTCCCCAGAAATGATGGTTCTTAAATTTACGAAAATACATGTATAAATAGTAAAATCGTATCCTTCTCACCATTTTCCTACATAACATCTAATTCTTATTTTTCACCTAACAAGATTCCCCCTCTATTGCTAACTTCTAGAAGGATGCATTCCTCAAAATCTTCTGGCAACGTGTTGATTCTGTCTTTCAATAGCCTGGTTGTTCTCCATCCGCATCTAGGTAAATCTACAGGACAATTAAATTCATGCACAATGCTTTTATTGCTGTGCCATCCAATCATTTCATGCTCAATGATTTTCTACTCAATTATGGGTCGTGTCAGTATATGTATTCACATTTTAAGAAATTTTTTAAACTTTGGTGACAGAACATGCATATGGTTCTCGGAATCATTAATCAATGCCTGAAAAAAGATGTCTTCGGGCCTATGTTTCATCAAAATAAGATACTTGCACGAGCTTTGAGTAATATTAGTGAGCAATTTGTAGTGCAGAATTATATATCCCATTTCCTCTATATGTTAGAAACTTCATGGTGATATACACACCATGGAAAATATATCTAGTGGCATAAATACAAGTTATGTAGATCAAAGAATGTGGGAGAAACAGTGTTTTCCTCGCTCATTTTGCCACAGAACCTGTTGCACATTGCTGTTTTGTTTTAGCTGATGGAAATATGGTTCATATTGTTAAAATTTTAATTTATTTGTTGTCAAACAGCAAATAAAACACGCCATGCAATAGAATTATACTTCAAATTAGAAGGGGAAGCTGCCTAAGATCCAACTAAACCTAAAACCTAAAATTATATACACAATTTAAATGTATGCACACTGTATATGATTCAATACAATTTTGCAAGTAAATATTTAATTGATTATGTTTTTACTGTTTATTCAAGTGCCAGATTGTTAATAGTCAAGCTCAAAAGTGAGATTTGCAGATATAAAGGAAGATAAACAATCAAGCACAAACGATAAACTCAACTTTCTACTAACTAATGCAAAGATCTATATTTGTTGTAAACAAAGGTTTTAAGGACAAATAAATCAAAGACTAGGAAATTAACATCAATAGGAAAAAATTATATGCATGAACATCACAAGATTCTGGTTAATAAATTGCTGAGTGGCAGGCAAAGTAATTACTTAATAAATAACAAGCATCAATGCAAAGCTAGCAAAGTTACATCAAGTAAACTGCTGCAAAAGAGGCTTTACATCAACTCATTAATTCACTTTCACAAAAATACATCATGTCTACTGCAAAGTTCGAATGAAAAATTCTGCTGAAATTATGTGCTCAAAGCACTTATTTATACTCTCTCAAGAGATAACTTATAGGGATAAAGTTTAAACTAATAATAAAATATTCCCAAAAACACTGTCTAAACAATTCTATACTTTCTGCCAAAAAAGAGGAAATAAAACACTTTGAAGAAAATTATTTATTAAACAATACACTAAATACAGATAGCCTAATATGGGCTCTCCCATGCTTTGAACGTTCCTTCCTTTTTAATATAGGACAACTAGAATAGCGGAGAGACCATGATTTTTTCTGTGAAACACTTCACTTGGCATCATATTTGAAGTTAGCAGCCTAGATTCTAAGATTTGTGGAGACCTTTAGTGGTTGGCTGTTTACAAGAAAATATCAACTTGAAACTTGTCATCCAATAGTAGAGTCCAGGGCCCTTCTATGTGTTTTTTATGTATTAACGGCAATGAAACTTCAAACCATATTCTACTTCATTGTAAATTTGCATAGGATATTTTGGTTTAGTACTTTGACAAAATATGAATTCCACTGGTATTCTTCAATAATGTATCCACTCGTATGAATTGCTCTGATTGCTCTCCAAAAAGAAACAAATGAAAGTATTGTGGATGAGTTCATCATAGATAACATGGCTTACTGCAATAGAGGAACAAGTGAATTTTCTAGTTACAGTCCCATCTTCATTATCTCAGATTGTAGATGAAGAACAACATATTCTTCTCCAGTGTCATGTCCGTGGTGAAAATATCATGCTTTTTGAGATCAAGGTGCTGGGTGATCTTTTGTTTATTGGTCAATGGATACACCTATTGATGGTTTTGGCCTCCTCGTAATTAAAGGTGGCAATGGATATTCATTATTTTCAGTTTAAGTCAATTCTAGTTTTTTTATTGATTGTTTAGTCTGTATGGGCATACCTAACCCATCAGTGATGTTTTTTAATAATATCATTGCAGAAATTTCATCTATGATCTTTGCCTTTATTTAAAATCTGTGTGATTTTTGGATAGTTTGGGAAATTAGCAGTTTTCTCTGCTTACACGTGAACAAAACAATGGTAAATCCAGTTTAGAGCTGTTTAGATTTATGGCTAGGGACCTATAATAATAAGCCCAGTTTATTCCGTTTAAAAATAGTTATTATTTGAATTTTACTTGTTCGGTAAAAATTCTTCCTAAAGGTTAATTGCAAGAATAATGTATCACGTGTGAAGAAAAATAATGTAATATCTTATGTAACAAAACCTTGACTCATATTTTGAAGTCATGAGTTGTTTATTGGCGAATGAGTAAAGTTTGTGGTTCTTCATATATGTCAAATGTTAATGTGATATGGTTCTGTGAAAGGTCTACGGTGGGAATGTTCAATGCACTTGCACCAATTTTCTCAAGAAACCTTCTTCTAATGTAGACAATCATTCAGAATTAAGCTTTCAGTTTCAATTGTGCCCATAAGGTATAGGCAAAGTATGTTACCACATCGAAAAACATCTTATATTGATGTATGGCATTTAGATTGATATGGTGTCTAGAAACCAAAAACTGAAAGTAATTTATATCTGATTACAAATTTCTATGATACCAAAAAATGTCTGGTGGATGGAATTATTGCAACAAGAAACCAAATGCAAACTATAATCAGATTATTTCAACATTTTTATGATGTAAGCTAACATACCGAATCAATAAGAGAACACAGACCATAGATATTCTCAAGATTTTCCACTGCAATATATTCTCCTTGTGAAAGTTTAAATATATTTTTCTTTCTATCAATGATTTTCAGTGCTCCATCTGGCTGCCACTCCCCAACATCACCTGGTATGCCAAACCGACATTTTACACTTTGAACAAAACCTTAGATTCATATATTATGCTATTCAACACATCATCAAACAAAAAGTTACATCAACCATATCCAAGCAATCTTTTGCAAGTTGTATTACAAATGTAATAACTAGAGAAAACTAAAGACCCCAAGAAAACACACTTACCTGTATGAAACCATCCATCAATCATAACTTCATTTGTAAGGTCATCACGCTTGTAATAACCAGAAAATAAGGTTTTGCCTCGTATGCAGACCTCTCCACGTGGCACTTGTGAAAGTGCATCATATCCCATATCAGGAACAGACTCAAGGCAAGCCTCAACATGTGGTGCAGGTGGACCAACTGTACCAATCATTGACATGACATTTGGAATTGAAACAAAGCTTCCCGCACAAGTTTCTGTCAAACCTGATAACAGTAAAACAAATCACAACTGAGAAATAAATAAACATTGCTAAAAATTATTATTCAAATTAGACAGTCCAAAAATGAAATATATTAACAAGCTACCAATTAATAGAAGCATGCACTTTTAACACTATACACTGGATGAACGTCAGTAGCTTATAATGCATATCATGAGGTTTTCAACATGTTAATATATGAAACTAGCAATATCTGATACATATACAATATGTTGGATACAACAATGACATATCCGATGAGGAGGTGGTGTTATATCTGATGACATATTGTTTTTCATCCACTTATTAAAACATGTTCAGTTATGTGACTAAAAATTAAAGTAATTCTCCTAAATACAATAGCTGGTTGTTCCAAGGGCCACCAATGAAACCCCTGGAGTCATAAAACCATTCAAAAACTCATCCACTGCAGTATGGCGGGCTGTCTGATCAGAACTGTGGTGATCCTTACCAAATCTTCAGAGTATTCATAATAGTGTTTTCATATATAAATATGCTTCTTATATGCTGCAATCAAGATGCATCACTATCCTTGTTTGCTTATGAAATCAAAATTCTAAAAACAAGAAATGTTTGATTCAATTTCCCCTTTCCCTGATGGTATACAAATACTTAGCTGTTTCTTTTATGCTTATCACATAACTTTTAATTATGAGCCCTATAATATCTTATGTTAGTCACATAACCATGGCAGATTTGGAATGCATCAAGTGTCAATGTGGTTCTGCATCCATATTTGAAACTTTAATATAGGAATGAAGGAATGGGCCCTTGAAAATTACAAGAAATCCCATGGTCTCCTAAAAGTAATTTCGTTATTCTTGCTACAGTAAAAAGAGTGTAGCTTAGAAGCACTAAGGCCTAACCTCACACACCTGTAGGGTTAGCAGTGAAACTGTCTACGAGATATTGTTGATCCTACATTCAAGTCCTTGTTTGGAACAATATTTTGATGCTCAAACATCACTAAAAAGGTGCAATAAGAAGTCATCAAGGCCCCGTCATCTGTGATCCTTCAAGGTCCAAGGTTTCACATAAGAAAGTATGAACGGTCTGCAACATTTAGTTCATATTCTTCAATGGGCTTTGAGAGGTTATAAACCTTAAGGTCATGTTCCTTAATGTATCATGTTCTTTCTTTCTATAAAATAATTTTGGTATTGCAAGTTTAACAATATACCCTCTATACCTTTAACCGCCTATTTACTTGAGCTATAATCTTCAACCTTTTTTGAATGTGATCATGGTACAAATCTATGGTTAAACTTTTCAGGTTTTAATGCAGGATGAGAATTTTAGACTTTCCTTTTGGAGATAATCTTGAAGATGTTGGATTTGATTGGTTGCCAAAAGTGTTTGTGGATGCTCAAAATCTGCAATCATTGACTACTGCCCCTGAATTTGGAGTTTGACCCCACTCAGTGGCTTCACAAATACTTGTGATTGTAGAAATCAAATTCTCACCAGCCTAGTTACAACCACTGGAATAATGACCCATTAGGTGGTCACTGTATGTGCTTTAATATTTGAAAAATCGAGTGAACAATTTAGCTGTTATTTATCATACCTATTATCAACAATAAATTATAATTCATTAATCATGGTGATTGTGTACCGGAACCAAAGTGATTGACTAACCCACTGATTATCAATCAGGTAAATCATTGAATCAATATTTGACAATCACATAATATATAAAATGAGATTTGTTTGAGGTGAACAGAAGGAACGTGAAAAAGACCCAAGTAACAAATAGATTGAAGCATCCAAGAGTTCTCAAATACTTCTTGTTTGCAAGAAATAGTGGATTAAATTGATGAATCAGAACACCCATATCAGATCATACAAAAGCAAAACAAACAAAACCTGATGCATGGCTCTAGAAAAGTGGTGATTTTCAAATTGTATTTAGTACTCGGTACCCACAGTAATGAAACAAAAAAAGGCAAATTGAGTAACGGTTGGCACATGAATTTATAAATAAATGGCAATAAGATGAAACAGTTACCAACTCTACATATATGGTAACATACTTAAGGGGAAACAAAGATTGTTGTACTAGGTGGATGAAATTCAATGGAAGTATAATGATTCATATACTTGTAATAAAAAAATATTTAAATTGCATTTTCATCTTGGCGATTTTGACTCCAACTTAATAAGTGCATCTTATAATATGATGCTTTTTGTTTCTAGCTATGTGTGATCAAAGTGATCAAGAAATGCTGAAAAGTAAAGAATGAGGCCGATGTATCAATTGAAGACCGATGTCATGGGCCTCCCTATTTGACCTTGCAGAACATGATTTGTTTAGACTGCAGAAATTGAGTATAGCACCCCCCATAAACTGCAGTGCGTTTGGTAAACTTTTTAACGTGACTGGTGACACTGGCACAACACATCCTCCAGTACCACGTGAGCTGGGGGGAACTAGACCTCGTGACCTTGTGCTTTACCATAAGAAGCTCTCGCCTATTGAGCTAGGCCCCAAACCCTCTTGCAGAACTTGATTAATTGATTAATTATTATGATAATTTATTATTGGTAATATGATACATGCTGAAAGTACTTGCAACTGTTATGTAAAATCTAACGATTGATTGGTTTTCCTTGGCAGGAAGGTCATATTCTTCTATTTGAAACAATATTCATCTCCAGCTGCACTAAGCATTGCCCAAACAAGTATTGGCATCTAGCACTCGTCCTTAGTTATATTTTCTGGTTTTCTTCACCTTAGTCCTTGATCTCAGTTTTTCAACCTAGTTTTTCTGTGTTTGATTTGTTTGTGTGACTGGTATAAGTCAGCAGGTTATTATGTGAGCATTCTTTATGGCCAGCTGGTTGAACTTTACAGTGTTAGTAATGCTTTGTAAACAGAAATAAATAAATATATATGTATTAATATATATAGAAATATATTAATACATTTTATATGTGTGTGTGTACATGCGCGCGCGCGCGCACATACACACACACACACACACATATATATATATATATAGAGAGAGAGAGAGGGAGAGAGAGAGATCAAATTACCTCGATTGATATATAACTGTGTGAGATTTTTAATCAAAATTTTGGATCACTGTGATCCGTCATCGAGATGAGGAAACACAGAAATGATTTAGATTGCAGAACTAACTCTGCAAAAAGGATAGGAGGAGAAAAGTGGGGCACACATAATGAAAGGAGTCATGGGGCACAAAGTTAATATTAATATTTTAATAGTGATGCCTGATCCAATCTGCCACTTGGTTTATCCGATTGGAGGTAATAATGGTTTTAAACAACACAATATAAAGATAATATTATAAACAATTAATATTTAATCTATAAAAATTAAAATATCAAAAAAAAGTAGCATAGTTGCACTGATAGAAGACCTAGAAAGCCTGACCACTGAAATAGAAAATAGAAAATTGCGGATATCTTTCTTATGAAAATAGAATTTCGGTGGTGCTTCAGCATTGATCAGAAAATAACAAAAATGGCAGAGTATCTTTGTTGAGACATCATGTGCTTTGCAAGGTTTAGGCACTTTCTTTAGTCTGACAATTACATCTCTTCCCCTTTATTATTGTGAAAAATGATCACATGCCAAGTACCATAAGGCTGACAAATAGACAGCTTTAAATATAATTCACTGAATTTACCGTACAAGTAAGCTAAAGAATCTGAGAAGTTGAAATTCAGTTCTAGGCTAGCTTTGAAGTGTTCTATCATATCTGTGTTCCTAAAGTTTCCCACTTTTCAGCTTGACGGAATTATCTATCCGTAGTTATATATTAATAGAATTGCAAATAGGAGCAAGCTACATTGTAAGGTCAAGCAAACATGTTAAAATATGTTCTAGAGTTATGAGAAGAACACATACCATAGCCCTGAACGACATGACAACAGGCAACAACACGTAAAAATTCTTCAACATGTCTTGCAAGTGGTGCTGCTCCTGATAGGATTACACGGACACGTCCTCCAAGAGCTTGTTTTACCTAGAACAATGAAAAGCATGACCATCCAAATCTTTAGAATACTACAAAGGCCACAATCAAATGAACCTCTTTCAGAATATCATGAAAGCAATTATAATAATATCACTGAAAGTTAAAGACCCTTTTCACCAACTAACCTTGCTAAATACAAGTTTATCAGCAATTGGAGCAGCTTTCTCATGTTTCCACCCTTTCCGCATGTTATTGAGCTTGCTGCCAATTTTATTTCAAAGAAGCATTGATAAAAATTTGGAAACCTAGCAATCTGAAACTTAGTTGATATTATTGTCAACTGCCAAGAAACTAGGGTCTTCATTACAACCAGAGAATGCCTTGTTATGTGATATACTCAAATTAGTCATTTGACATTATAATCCACAGGGATTGGAATAGGTTCAAATCTTACTATTTATATGCAAGCTCAAACACCTTTCTGCTTAAAAACCTTCCAGCAGATATCTTCTGGTTTAACCCTGGCAACCAAGTGACATCAAGATGATAATGAAAAATTATGTAGATGGTTCAAATACACCATGAAAAGTAAGAATGCATGCATCTGGATGCAAATTTGTTCTAATTATTATGCATATGGGACCTGAATATATGCGATCAAAGACACGCGGAACACCACAGAAAACAGTCGGCTTCAACTCTGCAATATCCTCAACCAAAAGCTTTGCATCCTGAACAGATAAACAACCATAAGCACTGCACGGTTTATTTAAAAATGTTGACAGCGTAAAGAATCAAATGATATAACACAATGTGTGTACCCCTCGGAAGAAGCCTATCGAAGCACTCTTTGATATGAAATATTCTTCAATCACCCGATCAAAAATATGTGCTAGAGGAAGAAATGAGATATATACATCCTTCTCAGAGAGCTGCAAGGAGTTGCACAACATTATTGTACAAATCTATAAAAAAAAAAAAAAATCACAACAAAAAAGTGAATATGGGGAAGATTCTTGATCAACATTGTCTGAAGCCACTAGCAATTCTCAATATCTCAAAGATATATTAAAGATATGAAGGTTCAAAGCATAAAGATACAATCACTATAAACATAAGCCTTGTGAATTTAGAGGCCACCTCTTCATCTTGACATCGAAGTAAATGATTAATTCCACTAACAAGAGTGACAATGTTCTCATTTGTTATTAGTACACCCTTGGGTTCTCCAGTTGTGCCACTGGTGTACATTATTGTGCAGATATCAGTCTTTTTCGGTGCTGAGAGAGTAAAACTCTTTTTCTCACCCTGAAGAGACAACAAAATTACAAATTCATGAGATAGATATGATCAAGGTATGACCATGATCAAAAATTTTAACTTGTTGAAACATTGAAACAGTTAATTTGCCGATGCATTCAACTCAAAAGAGTTCTCAATTCTTCTCGTGCTATGCTTTGACAAGCTATTGTTCACCATTGTGCAGATTCAGAACATAGCAAGTGGTTTCCAAGAATAATTTTTTTGTGCATGGTCCATGCTAAGTCCCATAGTTTTCAAAGAGAACAACACAGAGACCAACAGACAGATATATCAAATTAACCAGTGAGTTATATCAAACATGAAGACTGAAAGAGAAATGAGGGCATGCCATTATACATTCAGAGAATAAAAATCACTGCAAATGTGACTAGTCTAATCATCATGAACAAGATAGTATACATATGCATATGATAAAATATTGTGTATTCCTGTGGGCCAAATTCATAGACGGATTGTGGGCCAAATTGTTATAGAAGATGGATTCCATTATTTGCAAATGATCAACAAAATAGCAAAAGTAAAACCAATTCACCATTAGAATTTTGAAAACACCTAATCAATGCATATATTGTGTTTGAAGTCACTCATCAGAAGGCTTTTATATGAAATACTTTGGAACGTGTTGTGAACAAAACTAACAGAATGCAACATGCAATTTAGGCACACAAAGACTGCACTTTAATGTACAACAGATGGACCACCAGAAATATAAAATCAAAATTACAAATATGAATTGAAAATAATATTTATAAATTTGTTATGATGTATAAGCATGTGTGCATTTGACATTATACAAATTATAATTTACCTTCACATCTTGACATATCAAATGATTACTGCAAAATTATGTTTATGATTTTGATTGAGGATTTGTAACATGCAAGATATGTTTTGCCTTCAAATTCTGTGGTTATTTTCTGTTTCTGCTAACATGGCATGCTACCTTCATAATCAAGGGAAAGCAATTCATCAATAATTAGTCATACTGCCTAGAAATCTCAAGCAAGCCTAATTAAGAGAAGATTTTTCTCTTTGTTATCAATTTTGGGAGATCCATGTCCATTTTTCTTTCTAATATTATTTCTAAAGATAACTCATGCATGTCTCTGAAGCCGTTTTTGAAACCGATGAATTTATAGGATTACATTTATTATAGTTGAGAGATATCTTGAGATATATCTCAAGCGCAAGAAATGCCCTATAGATAACCGTGTCCAGACATCTCTAGTGAGAAACCATAAGATATCCTAAGAAAATATTAAGAAAATTCAAAAACAATTACTTTTGTCAGAAAGACCCAAAAGGATGAGTTTCCCACCCCAAGCCTTCTAAAAGGCCCTAAATATTAAAAACAAATCCTAAACTTAAAATTTTTTGACCAGTGGTTAAATTTTTTTAAAAGCCTGTTTTGAATTTTGTAATTTACAAATTTCTATGGATGTTTCCTGGTATGGGTATGTGTTCCCCTCATACAAGAATGTATTTTTCTTTTTGGAGAACAGCATATCCATCCACATTACCATGTACCATAGTGAATGTGCTCAATTATCATGAATTAGGTCACCCACAAATTATCATGGATATGCTCAATAAATGTACTTAAGATTTTTGTTAATTCAAGTAAATGCACAATTATGATACTATAGTATGTTCTTGCTAATTAGTATAGATATCTTAAATAAATCTATTCAAAAGACACCAAGAGATATCAGTCTCAAAGTGCCTGTATTAAATTTATGACATGAATACAAAATGGAAATGTATAATTTAAAGGAAATAAATTATTACTTAAACGAGTTATTTTATTTTTCTATGTGAACATTAAATGTTAATGACAAATATCTATATAAACAACTACAAACACACAAATAGAAAAGTAACAGATGGAAAAAGACTCAATGCTATTTTATTTACTTTAAATTTATGTTATTTTACTTTAGAGCTATTTTATTTACTACATAAATATGTGAACATTTTTTTTATTTAAGAATTATTTTGGTTTATCAACATTGTTTACTTTACTTTTATTTGAAAAGCTTTTTTTTGTTAATACACTTGTTTTACATTTGTAACTTTAAATCTTCCTTTTGAAAAATCCAAAATTCATTAATTCAGTAATTATTTTTTTCGATTTTACTTTGCAAAGTGTAGTGAGCATAATTAGAAGCACAAACACTGCTATGAAGCATGGTTTTGAAGGATTTAGATTAAACAGATCACTAAAAGCAAGTGTTGTCTCCTGTCAAACAGAATAGCATAAGCAGAAAATTGAAATAGAAGCTTGTAAAGTCACTTTAGTTCAATAGAATAAATGCCCCTACGCATGTACAGCTTGTATTCTATACATCAAATGTAGTTTATTTTGACAGGTTTGAATAAAAGCATTGGAATGAATCATTAGCTTAATATTTTTTAGATCACAGAGGGAACAACAATTTATGCATATGATATAATCTTAACTTACTCCTTTAATAGTGCATACTATGTAATCAAATGATAAAGGATCAAATAACTTTCTAAGAGAATAAATAAGTTTAGAGGTAAACTGGGATGTACTAGTGAAAGAAAATCATTCCAACTGTATAATTTGGCTCCATGCTTTTCAGCTTCTTCTCTCTGTGCATCTGAGATATTGCCAAAGCTCACAAGCGCTGCATTTGAGCACTGAAAATCAGAATTTACTTCAAAATATAAAGCTTTGCAATATTAAGAAAATCCAAGATCAAGTAATATATTATTAATTACAATGGAAGAAAACTCACTCTTTAAACGGTCTACACATGCTGGCAAACTTTTTAAGACCTACAAAAACAATCATGAGGATTATCAGCAAAGAGAAAGCCAGTACTGCTGAGATAAGAAAAGAAAATCTGAAATCAACCAATACCATAATAATTATAAACAATGTTTTTGAACTACTCATTGCCAAAATAAATAACAATGGAATTAAATAAGCATAAACCCAAAACACATATTGCTGAACATTGATAACAAGTCCATAGCAGTGGTAATGGTCACGATTAAAAATTCAGAGATGCCAGAAATTCAAAATCTAAGTACAAAGCATCAAAGTTGTTAGAAATTGAAGTCATCATTACAGCAATAGAACAAAATATAATTAATCATTAGACGAGGCAAATTTTGATTTCCAGCCGACTGAAGTTTTGTTTCTGTAAAGCCAGCAGTACCACTGAAATAAAAGTCTCCCAAGAATCTACTAATTTCATTCTGACCACAGTTCCTAATGTAAACAATGGCTTCCTGCTCATGAATAACAAGCTTACGTGAAACAGGTGTAGGTAACTTAAAGAGTCAACTCGTCTTCTATAAACAAAATTTGCTAATTGCAGAACTGTAGCCTTAAAATAGCAAAAAAGGATACTTCATAATATCATATGTTTGCAATAGTGTCTATGTCATTCCTATCATGTGTCAACTTTCATCAAAGTGCTTTAAATGACACCAAGTTTTGTTGATTGTGTAGATTTACTAAAATCCTTATAAACTCAGGCTTATGAGAATACTAAGATAAAACATGTGCAAACATTCAAAGATAGAAAATGAATGCAATTTTTCTCATCTTCCTCTACCCTATATCATACAACAAACCTATTTCATTATAACATAGGCCCAAATAAAAAGAAGCCAATGGGCTAAGATGTAGAGGCAAGCAATACATCGTACTAAGCTTCTAATCAAAAGGAACCACAGTGGCACTATGGCAAAAGGATATTATTTCATAACATTTGGCCAAAAAAACATGGGGAATGGCACTGCCATATGTGTTTCAAACAGAAAAAAGAAAGAAAGAAAGAAAGAAACTTCTATGCATAAACGAGCTAGCAGAAATATCCATAACTTATTGGGCCACCTATCAGTGTCCTACTAATAAGCATCCGAAAAAAAAAAGACTATTTCTAAAAAAATGTATAGTTGCATATAAGTTCTGCCACATTTTCCCACCCACAACATCAAGCTCCTCATCTCCATACAAGGAATGTCTATGGAAAATAGACATATTCCTTGCCTAACAGAGAAATACATTTGGAATACGACAACATATTTCCTCACCATAAATTTCTTGATTGCTGCTCTGAGGGCATGCAATATTACTTTTCATTCTCTTTTGCATATTTCTTGCCGTAACTTTGTGCAGATCTTGACATTGACAACCTGAAAGGCATGTCTTTTTGCCAAATGATTTTAAAACTGACTATGGGTTCTTACCTTCTTTTATCATCCCTGCATCAATGAGAACTGAGGTCAACCTTCTGGTGTATCTTTTGTTGAGAGGGATATCTATTAGTTTTGAATCTTGATTTTCTGAGGATAATTTCTTAAAATTAGGTGTAACGCATTGTCAACTTCCCTTTTCAGAGGAAGCCATTTGGGATTTTCAAATAAATTGTTGCTGCTTCAAAACTCTGTATCAGTAATAGCAATTCGTTATCAAGTTCCCCATTCAAGAAGAGCAGATTACTTATAATAGCAAAAGGATGTAGCCTTCAAGATGGTATTGTTTGCAATCTAATTTGAACATAAAGTAGTGTTTCCCCTGATTCATAGAAAATTATCCTAATGCCTTGAGATATGCATTCACATTGTAATCCCAAGAATTCATCAAGGCCAACAGGTTATGCATCTCCCTCTGGCTTACATGACTGGGAGATTTCTAACCACAACTAATAAGTGAAACAGTTAAGCTGCTCTACGCTATCTTTGAGAAAGTTCTGATAGATACCAGAATTGCTGATTTATAGGTAGCTGACTGTAAGGCTCATGGAAATCCCCTTTATATATACACTTCTTTCATCAAACCAGCACTGCTTTCATACTTATGGTCTTTGGTGTTTTGGCCTTCAAACTCTCTTAATCTGGATCTGCTCTTCTCCAGAATTATCTTCACAAATTGAATTGAATCACAACGATTATTGTGAAAGGATGCTCACTGTTAATGATATTTTTACATGATGCCAAATCCTCTGCACTCCTTTTAATATTTTGTTGTGGCTCACTGGCAACTCCTTTTCAATATAGTAATTTCTGATTTCATAAATGGGCTTGGGCATTCATTGACAGTCTTGGACTATATCTATAGGTTTAATCCGCTGGTCCATCCCAGGCTTCTGTTCTTACTCTTTCTTATCCTTTATTATTATATTAGAGGCAACCTCCTTTCAAAACAACTTTCAATCTCTTGACCACATGCAACTCCAGAAACAGAAATCCCAAGCTCTCTTTTCATCAAGATGAGTATTATACTTGAACTTCTTGTGTATTGCACCCCTTCTCAATTATAAGTGATGTTCTTTCCCCTCAGCCAATTCATTTCTTGGATTCTGTTTTTCTCCTCCGATACCTTCTCCCTCAATAGATAACTCCTGCAATCTCTCCAGTAGTAAACAATCAACTTACATATGTGACTTCTACTTTATATGATAATACTCCATTACTGAGTTGTTATGTACTCATGTGAGTTGACTTAAAGTGAGTTTATCTTGTCTAAGTTGCCAATCTGGGTTTAGCAATTTGCCAATTTGCGTCATATATTCCCAGTCCATGAAAATATATTAAAATGTTTCTGGCAGACAACCGTGTAGCATTTCTGGAATCAAAATATTCTTCAGTCTTCTACGAGTTTGCCAATTCCATTTCCCCCAGTTCAGTACAGCTGGGTTCAGCCATACAAGATATATAAGTTATTAAAAATATATAAATATACAATAAATTCAAAAAATATACAGAATTAATTTAATTAAATAAAGAACACTTTCATTATTGATAATCTAATCTCAAATGTCAAAGACAGATGCAGAAAACAAGCAACCCCAAGCAAGTAGGGTAGAGTGGTAGGAATGTAGTTTTGCTTTTTCGTTTGTGTTTTGTGTGTCATTAGTTAGTTAGTGAAATAAAAATCCCTCTTTCAGGTTAATGAAGCTTTTGATAAGTATTTTTGTATTTTATTCCCTTTTCATTTAAAAAAAAATGTATATTTCCTTTTGCCACAGGTTATGTTGGGTTAGCCTGGGTTCAGTGCAAGTTCATCCAAGGTACCACCCGAGCTGTACCCACAGGCCCCAGGCAGTATCTGAACCAGGATTCATACCCAGTATGAATCTAATCTGGTTACACCTTGCATTTATTAAGGACCCAGTAACACAGCTTTAAATCTGCTTAGTGCTATAAATGCATGCGTACATTTTGACTGTTTCCTTTTGATTGTTTACATTAAATTTGAGAATATAATTGTTTTCTTTGTGGACAAGAATGACCAAGAATAATAAAGTCAAGTTGCTCTGGAATCTTGATTATTTTTTCTCCAGAGTGTTTTTAAGCTTACACCCTTTGAGTTATTCATAGAAAATATACTATGTCCAAAAAAGGTATTGCAAAGGGTATGACAATAAATCATACAGGCTTCTAGAAGCAAGCATGCTTTGATGCAACCTTTCTACAAAGACTGCAATAAAGTGTTGATCATACATACCACAGGAATTTTTGCCTCATGGATAATGGCAATTGAAATTTCAGCATGGTGAATGATGAACTCAACTGCATCCGCACCTTCAACCAAATAAATAAAACACCAATAAAAATGGCTGTTAATATGGAACCAACTTGAAAAAACAATTGAAAACTAGAATAAAAATAAAATTGCAGGATTCATCATCAGGTAAATACTAAATTCTTAAAGCCACTGCCTGATCATGAGATAAATAAGTACTGCTATAAATATTTAGTGTCAAAGTGGAGGTCGAAAAACTTATTACAAGGCTGAACTTAGCTTAGATTAGTTTATGAATAAATAGCTTCCAGGTCTAAATTACATTCCAATGATCATACCTAATAATATTTTTAGGCTTCTTCTGTCTCCACAGTTTCCATAATTCTTATATCCATCCAACAACTTTCCATAGCTAGAAGCATGGTGTTTTCAGATACCTGTACTATGTTCCTTATTCTAGTTGAAGAGAACACGTGATCATACCAATATAAGGAATACTACAAGAGCAAGCAAAAGGAATTCACCCAAGGCTCCCACGGACACACAAAGCCCATCCAAAGAGAGTCTTAACAATTCAATAGAACGACACTGTAGCAATGAGAGTAAATCAAAAAGCTTCTAAATCTAATTAACTCTACATTAATTGCATACAAATGGCTATGAGCATCCTATTTATATAGCAATCCAAGATGGGAGGTACACTAAATGCAAGCAAATGGAAAATAGGTGTGAAGATGCCAGCTCATGTAGGTGTGTACCATATACATTGAGACATGTTGACTTGCAACAACAACTGGTGTGTTCATATGCTATTAAAAGTGCATGTGATTATTTAAGGTCCACATGTTGACTTACAACTACAACTGGTGTGTTCATATGCTATTAAAAGTGCAGGTGTTAAATAGCGAACTTCAAAAACTGATAACCATGTTTAACTTAACATGAAAAGATGTATTTTACACAATAATCCACCTTTTGGTTTTAACATAAAGTTGCTGGGGAAAAACAAAGTGGCTTTTGAAGAATATCCTACTTAAAAACTCTTCTCTTCGACATAATAAAAATTCAAAATTTAGAAAACACGCCTGAATAAAGGGTTAAGAGAAAATATCTGAAACATATGGATCACAAAAATCAAAAATGTCATGGTAAAAGAGAGATGAATTTGTGAACTCATTTGTATCAATCAACCATCCTTTTCCACTCATCAATTTCTCTGGAATCACATGCCAACAAGGAGAAGTCCTATATTATCTGTTGTGAGGGGTTGCTATCTATCTCTGAAGATTGCAAGTCGCTAGAGATTATTGAGCTGGAGTCTAAACTAGTGAAGGATCAAGTTTCTCCCCTCAAAATCATCATCTAAAACATTGTCATCCTCAAACAACAAGGATTAAGAAAGTCTAGTGAAAAAAGCAAAGGAAGCAGGCATGCAAGCCTATCCAAAATAAACTTCTGAAGGCCCAAAGCTATCAAACTTGAGCAGTCAAAACAAATCAAAAACCTTGAAAGTGGCAATGATTGACTGGGCTTTCAAGTCTCAAGTTACAATATTTGGCAAAAAATCATAGGATCCACAATGTCTTGAATGGGTGAATTGAAAAATGTACCAAAAGCTTTTTGACAAATCAAGCACAAGCTTTTGAAACTAATCATTACCTACCACAATATGTCCTACTCAAGCATCCAAGGAAGAATAATCACCACGAAATATTTTGTCATTGTTACAGCTGAGATTAGATAATCGAGACTTTGACATGGCTATATAATGAGTAGCCCCAGTCCATAATCAAATTATATGCAGGAGAAGCTTGAGTTGTCGCAACATAAAGCATATTTGAAACTAGATCTAGAAGTAATAAACACAACTAATTTCTTGTCAACTGAAGAATATTGTGAGGAAAGATCAAGCTCTTCATTACATGTGAGATTGTGATTCAGATTCTCCTGTGCAGCCTCTAGATTTGCCATCTTTTAATGCGGAGTTTGTATGACTTAGGCATTTGGAAAATGTCCATCTCCTTTTTCATAGAAGAAGGGTGAATAGACAAATATGAACTTCTTATAAAACCTCTATTCCATTTTTTTCAATTTGCCAAGTCAGTGCCAAGTCCGAGTCTCACATGCACCTATGTTCATATTATATTGACATATTAGGGTTGTAGCACACAACCTCATATTAGCTACAACTAAAATAGCTAGGTTGTAAGTTTGAGTTTACCAACCCAAGTGCTATTAAGATGCATATATGTGTAGCTCATATCATTTCATTTCCATCATGTGAGATATTGATCGATGTTGTGCTCTGTTATGAAAGATCTTTTGGAGTGCATTCTCATTTAACTTTACGATTGTTGTATGGTGTAGCCCTGTCTAGAAAACAGAATCATTACAGAAAAATACATGACTCAATCTTTACTCGTCTGAATTTCTGCCAACATTATCTTTCATAAATATGGAATATGGAAAAGCACAAGAGGGAACATCCAAATTGGAATTAAAACTGAGGATAGCACATACCAAGAGTATCATACAGAGGGACACAATAAATGCCATGGGCGTTACAAGCCTGTACAAATGCAAAAAATTAACATCAGCATGGACAAAGCAGGTACAGACTCACCACAGCATGCAAAGAAAAATCAGACGTACAGCTATTTCTGAATTACTAGCATCTTCTACAGAAGAATAATCACATCAGGATATTCACATGTCTAGCAGAAGGCAGAACATGAGAGAACTGAATCTAATTTCGATGCATAACATTTTAGAATTTTATAAAATCTACACCATAGCCCCAAACAATGTCTACCCTAACAAACTATGAACACAACTAAACATGCCCTAATAAAATGCTCCAATGATAACATAATTGATAATACCTCCATGCTAACAATCCATTCAGGGCAGTTTACTCCATAAATCCCACAGCGTCCTCCCTGAAGAGTAGAAGATTGAAATTTTAATACTTGAAATAAGATACCATGCATTTTGCCATAAGGTATATAAAGAGAAAAAGCAAAAACATCAGTAGGATGGGCAGAAGAATTGATTGATATATCCAACAAAAGACCTTTTGCATGTAAAGTTATGGGAACATCATTTCAATCCCTAATGTTTAGACTTGTGTGGCAGATAGTTTATCTAACATACAAGGTGTTGTCCACAAGCAGATATATGGTAAAGATGGTTAAACAGTTGATAAACAAAGTAAAACAAAAAAAATTATGAGCTACTAAGATAGCGTTCTCCCAAGATATGATCTATAACATTAAATGAGTACATGAAAAGCTCACGATTCCACATTCAAAAACTCTAATGAAAAGGAGAGCATTATTTTTTTCAAGAATGAAAAAATGTAGGAATGTGCTAAAATGTGAAGTTACAAATTACAACAGAAGAAAGATATAGAAATAGTTACATCTTTCACTAAAGATATAGAAATAGTTACATCTTTCACTTACATGCTCAATGCCACAGCTCCTAAGAGCAGACCCAATTTTCAGAACCATGTTGTAAACTTCCTGATATGTGATCCATTTGTATTGACCTGCCTGTGCCATCACATAAAGTTGTAACTCAGCAAGCAAGGAATCCTCACATGAAATACTACATACATGGGACTATATCTGAATTAGAGTATGATCAATTTACAGGAGAATGCACAAGCTCAACCAAAATTAATTATATTCTAACCTTGCCATTTATGATCTCACGCTGTCCTAGCATTGGATTATGTGGATGCTTTTGCACGGCATGACTGTAGAAAGGCATTAGAAAATTTCAGAATTATTGTTCCACCTTAGCAAACTGGCCAAGTGACCTATACACCAATTATGTCATTATCTAAAGAATGATAGAAACTAGAAACCAAAGGACAACAAACAGTACATAGGGAAATGGCATCAGCAACCAATGAATTCAACATTGACAACCATATTTTCAATAGATTATTACAACCTATTTATTTGAATTGAAGAACCTTGGACAAACATGAGGTTGTGAAAACCAATCTTCCATCACCCTATAGAATCAAGTTCATCAGAAGTTACCTTCCATTACAATTGAATAAGCAATTACAATGAGATTCTTTCTGCTTAAAACCTCCATGCATGACTACGTATCACACAATTTCAATGTCATTCCAATGAAACTAATGACAATAGTTGGAAGACGGTAGAAGTAATTGAATTTACACTAAACCAACTATTCTATTTTTACCAGTATCCAACATATGCCAATTTTAATTTTCTTCTAACAGTTTCTTTCAGTCAAACTACTGAAGAGTAGGACATTCAGACCCACAAAAGTTGAAATCTAGAATTTTTTCAAAATCTAATAAAGGGAAAAGTAGGTTCAGGACAAAAAGATACTCAGAGAAATGGAGTCACTCAACTGAAAACTTCGTGTAGTGTAATTTTGATGGAGCATCATAAGGAAATTGGAATATGAAGGGAAAAGTTTAATACTCAATACAACCTACTTAGGCAAGACACGCATTATGAATGCAGTTGAAGCAGCAACCTAGATCAAAAATACTAAGATTGTTATTGACTAGACACTATAGAACATGAGAGTCTAAGGAGTTATTGACTAGACACTATAGAACCTGAGAGTCTAAGGAGACCTGTCACTATAATTAATTATGTATTGTGTGTTAACTGGAAAACAGAACCTCCAAGTTTCAACTTCAGGGAAAGATTTGAAAATATTAAATAGCAGGTTTTCTAACAAACATTGGGGTTTGCCTACAAGCGAAACTAAAGAATATGTTTTCGTTCCAAGATTTCAACAGCATGAATGAATGGTCCTAGGACATATTAGTACTTACGAATACAGATTAACTATGGTGTTAAAATTTGCATAATCCAAGTGACACGGTATTCAAAAGGCACCATACCTTCCATCTATGCTAAGTACAACCAGAGAATAATCATACATTTGTTTATTGTATTACTCCATTAACCCTGATAACAACAAAAAGTTTTGAATTTCAAGTTTCACCTCCAACTGCTCCTCCCAAAATGTTTCTATCTAGTACTTCCAACCTAAAGCAACATAGATTAAATTCATTAACTTCCTAAATATTGATGCAAAAAACTGTAAAAGTTCATTTCCAAAGATTAATTTTCCCCGTTGCAGTTTGATCAATCATCACACCCAGGTCACAGAATGTGCTCCAAAACATTAATGCAAAAATCGGTAGTACATTTTTTCCAAGTTTCCCTTCCTCTCAATTATTATAGACTATGGAATTCTCAAATCTCTATAATAGCCATTAATGTTCAACATGTCCTCTTAGTGGTTGGTATCAAAACAAAACTAGCTATCAGTCTTCAACAACTCAGCTCCACAATTTACAGTGCAGGTGCTAGAAATGGGAGATTTCTCTAAAAAGTTAAAAACAAATTTGGAAAATAACCATAAATTCTAAAAAATAAAAAATTATTTCCATTAAAACGGTGGCAAATATCACAAACACTTCTGGCAAAAGACAATATATCCTTGGCCTTGGTGACTTTGCTAAATTTTTATTTATTATTTACGTTGTAGGCTAATTAAATCTATTGCATGATCTGATCAAACGGATTGCCATGTTTCTCTTCTATTTCTTGTTTTTAACTTTTACTAATCAAAATCTTATTAAACTCATCTGTGTTAGAGATTGTTTTAGTCATTAATATTTACAAATGGGCTAAATTTTTCATTTCTTCCCAGTTCATCAGTTTATTGAAAATGGCACATCCCTTCAATTTCAATAACGAAAATGCAGATGATTGACAACTTGCCAGTTTTACTATATGAAATGTTTAGCAAATCCAGGAGTTTAAAACCTATATTATTATTGTCCCCAAAAATAAAGATAGATTTTCAGTAGTAAAAATGTTTACCAGAATTTATGAACTTCTAAATATATTTATCTTTATACCATGTATCATAACCTTGCCCTGTTTTTTCTCAGATTTTATAACATATTAATATTGTTTACAAACTATTAGATACTGTTATCAGGGCCAACATTAACAGAACTTTATCAGGCCAATTTTTCAGAATCTTAAGGGCCTGTGCTTAATAATAAAGTGGTGAATTTGTAAAGACTAAAGAGGATAAATGAAATTTAAATCTTTGATCTGTTCACTTTAACAACTACAATAAATAAATAAAATTCTCTATCATAAACACTAACCAAATAGCTCAAAATAGCATAAATAGAGAAAAAAATAAAAATCCGTGACCTCAAACACTAACAATTTTAGATGCACACTTTCTGATACAAAATTTCAATTAACTAATTAAAATAAATGAAGTAAAATAATTTCATGAAAAAATATATAAACTTGTCAGTAGAAAATCAAATTGAAAAAAAAATTAAAAGAAAATAAATTTCTCTACTTCAAACACTAACAATTTTTCATGAACAAAAGACATGCCACAGTAGTCCAAAACCTCGAATTAAAAATTAAAAATTAAAATAAAAATAAAATTCCCCGCCTAAAACATTAAGAACTCTTATCAAAATCAAAAAACAATTCACATCACAAAAGCTCAGATGATAAAAACAATTTATCTTGTGCGGCAAATCGTGACTTGTTTTCATATCTCAATGAGACATGTTCGTACATGGCATTAATATGGACAAAATTTAAAAGTTCGATCAAGCAAAAATTGAGACTATAACTGTGGATGTAACGTATCCAACAAGGGATAACAACCCACGAAGAAATTCCACCAAATAAATGAAAATTACAGGAAAGCAACTAAATAACTTCCAATAATGTACATCTCTACTATATTAATATAAAATACAGGCTTATAAGCCTTTTCGCCAAAAAAATAAAAATAAAAAATAACTTGAAATAAATGTCATGGCAAGGACTCCGCGAGTTATTGTGCTGGCATGTCAAAGGACGCCTTGTTTTGAATGACGAGGACATCCCAGAAGGAAAATTTAGCATGAAAATGAAAATCTACCTAATAAAATTTATGGAGAAAATAAGATCAAGAACTGCCCCAATTGCGCAAAGGCAAATCAAAAACTTCTCGCAATTATTTATTTTCTAATTAATCATGGAAAACAAGTTTAATGAAATTGAATTTTCCTACTTGAAAATATCCCAGCAGCTCTCGATGCCAGCGACAGGTGCAGGAAATCCGTCCTTACAATAAGCAGAGCGGTATACAGCACTTAAAGAAGGCCTGTCATTGGCAGCTTCTTTAGCCTTTTCCACCTCTACGACGTACGACTCCATGATTTCTTACCTCAAAAACTGCAAATGAACGCAAATCGCTTCTTCAGTTACCGTTTATACTTTTATCTGCAAAAGCTCTTCTGATGAATTAGGCAAATTATGGTCTGAACAAACAATCTTGACTTCTTTTAGTAGAATGCAGAAACACAAAGGCATTTATTGGAGATCTTAATTTGCATTGCAGATGTGCAGCTTACCAAATTTTCAGTAGATTTGTTGTTGATGGTATGATTTCGTGTAAAGTCGGAGAAAGCCCTAAGATTTGTTCAACCACATCTGTTAGCTGACTTTTGGTGGATCTGAAATTTTCTTTGAAATTTGATTTTCATTTTTATATTTGAACCGTTTTACGGAAACGTCGGCCACTTACGCTACTGTATTTAGAAAGCAATATGATGGGCCCCGTGGTATTTTTTAAGTCTTTACACATGTTCTGTTTTCTTCAGAATTTTATTTAAAATATCTGAATTAGTCTCGCATTTGAATGGGCTTATTTCGTCAGCATATTAAATTAACAGGAGTACAAAATTTAAATCTTTCGTTAATGTTTGAATTTATGATGGCTACCTGAAAAGTTGTATTTAATGTACAGACAAGAATATCATAACTGTAAGGCAGTAATTTTTAAATTTTTAATTAATTAATCAAATTAAAATTTATAAATTAATATTCTTTAATTTTTAAAAAATCAATGTTTTAAAAATTTATTTGTTTTATATTTAATTTATAATATTTATTCTTCATTGTTGATGTGATTGTATATTAGATTTTTTTTTTTTAATATTTATAAATAATCTTAAAAAGTAAATATCAATAAGAATATTGTATTCTAAAGTCTTTTAAGGAAATAATAATATATTCAAAAGCATGACGTGTTTGATTTAAAGTGTTTCTAGAGACAATGGAATTTAAAGAAATGTTGAAATCGAAAGTGTCTTTTAAAACATAGGTTATAGTGGGAAATTTTCTTTTAAGAATTGTTGACATTTTTTTATTTCTCATCTTTGAATATGGATTCCTCTTACTTGAAGTATTGAATCACACATTGTGTTTTCGGTGGTTAATTTTCAAAAGTAAACTATGGGCTTTTTATTAAAAATAGTTTTTAAAAAGTTCAAAGTGTTATCACAAGTGTAAAGGAAAATCATAGTGGAAGTTACTTTTCGTTAATTGTGTATAGTAATCTAGGTTAATTAAAGATAATTAGTTAGAATTTATAATTTATAATATTTAAATTTTTAAAAAAATAATGAAAGTTGATATTTAGAAGAAGATTGTAAATTTTGTAAGATGTATAGAAAATGATGTTACATTATCTTGTAAAATTAGGTGTATACAATTTTATTTTAAGAGTCTTGATATTTTATATTTTTATATTTGAATTTGGATTCTATCTAGATGAAATTTTGAATTACTAAATTTATTTTTTAAATTAAAAGAAGTAAAATTAAGGCCAGCTTCAACAAATCATTAACAATTTATTTCTAATATTAATCAAAAAATCACAGACCAAAAGCATAGCAAATCTAAACAACAACACACTAACAACAAATCAACATCAAAAACTATTACTAGTGAAAAGCAACAAATTGTATGCCACAACTCAAAACACATTGTCTAATAACATATTCATGGCTAAAACTAACATCAAACTATAAGCAAACAAATGTTCACCTTGGAGGCAGAGTCCAATAAGCTAAAAGCAAAGCCTAAAAACCTACAAAGCAAAAATATGTTCATACTAGAACCAAAGTCTAGTTTACCAATAGACACAAGAATAAAAGGAGTTCTAACAAAAAGCCCCTTCAGGCAAAGAACAATATAAGAAAAATAGATTCGGAGAGAGTTATGCATGTCCTGTTGATTTTATGTCACATCACAATTGATAGAGCATATGACTCAAATCATCCATCAGGAACTTGAAGAGTTCCTTGTAGTTCCCTTCGCTCTACATCTTTTCCCCGCACTTGCACTACATGAGACACAAGGAGGTTATTGAATTGTGCATCACACATAGGTTGAACCTAGAGATGCACCTCATTTTCTTTTCTAAGTTAAGGATCTTAGGTTTTATCCCTCCTTACTCAAATTTTAGTGTATCTGATTCAATGGTCGCAATCTAACAATCAGTGTAGGTGCCTTTAACAGTTGTCATGTTAGCAAATTCTCCTCCTTCAACATCATATCCCCAGTTAAATCAATGGGCTCCATTTTCATACTATTTGAGATGTGAGTGGAGCTATTGGTTATTGATTTCTTAGAGCTATCAATGGTTTTAGTTTCACCTCCTTCACCATCAACAATCTCCACTTTCTCACTTTTCTCTATAGTTTCTCACTCCCTTGGTCCTCTCCCTCCTCCTTCGAATCATAGTCGACCACTAAGATTTTTTTAACTTTCTCTGTGGATCAAGTCACTAACCTATGAGACCTTTGTGGGTTGTTATGTTCCTCCCCAACCTTGTCTTCCTCCTCAATTAACACCTCTTGAATGATAAATTTGGGATTTCTAGCTAGGGGAGGGGTTTGGTCTTTCCATTTACTAGTAGTCGGGGGTTTAGAAGCTTTACTCTTCAAATCACACAATAATGTAGCGGTCATCAATGGGGTGGGGGTTTCAAGAGTCCTTGGCCTAGAACCATGCTTAGGCACACCAGGATGGTGAATGCACTTCTTTTTGCTTGGACCAAGAGCATCAATAAGGTTGGCAGGTGGGGGGAACAAGAGTTGGGGGATTTTTAAACAAAAATGGGTTTGGCTAGACAAAGAGCCAAGTGAAAAGTATACAGCCTATAAATCAAATCTTGGTGTAGACGGATAGATTGTTTGCCCTGAGTTTTTGCATCCTCCACCACTTCCATAACAAATCTTTCTAACAACAAGCAACACTAACAAGAGAAATCCTTGGAAAGGAAGTTTGTAATTCATATGGGAGAGAGAGGCGGGAAATGCAGATATGGTAGGGTTTCTGGTGATTTGACACCTGCAAAGGGTAATTCAGGTGGTGATGAAAAAGGGGATCGTAGCTCGTATCTGGTTTATGGGTTGTTGTGTTACCTATCGGCTGGGGTTTATTTTGTATGTGATGCCCCTCCTTATGGTGCTTCTGGTTATACAGACGATGATTATGTGGTTTAGTGTGATGACTTGGCTGACCTTTTCCTTGTGTTACATTGGTCTAGGAGGTCATGTTTGTTGCGGATGGTGTCATTCTGGAGGTTTTGCTGGCACAAACTCAACAGATTTGGGTTTGTTTGCTCCTCCTTGCATCGTTGGTCTTTGTATGTCATTCATGCATTATGCAGTCTATTTTTTCCCCTGCAACCATTCAATATCTTGCCCAACCTTGTGTGAGTTTCTTGGGTTGCTTGGATTGGACCGTATTGCCCTGGGTTCTTGGCGAGATGTAAGTATTATAGCTCTTTGCTTTTTTTCTTGTATCTCCCCTATGCTTGGATGGCCCTTGAAATCTATTTTGGTGCTTGAGAGATCTCCTTTCTTAGTATGGATTCTTGATCTCTTCGTTGAAGAGCCTAGTTGGATTGTTTACTCTTGGTGGGGTGTTGTCCCTCATGTTGTCTCTCTTTAGTGGTGGAGTTTTTTTTCTAGCACGGGCAAAGTTACAATGTCTTTCCTCATTTGTGGGGCTTGATTCTTGTTACCTGGGGTGTTGCCCTTTTGATTGTGATGGCCAGATTTGCTCAGTACCTTTTAGTGGACTATCTTTTGGTGGGCAACTTTAGATCTGGCTCTGCTATTTTTTATTTGGTTGTAGAGAACTTTTTTGTTGTGCACAACATGATATTTTTCTTCGGTATATGTGGAGATATTCATTCTATGGTTTGGAAGAATGTTAGTGGTGGGTTGGTCTCGACTCTATCAAGTTTTGGGTCTCTCTTATGGGATTTTAGAAGGTTCATTTTGATTGGGAGAGAAATTTTTGGTGGGAAGGATTTCATTCCCTAAGTGTTGTGAAAATTTTCTGAGCTTCTTATGAGTATAGGAATGGAGGGGCTTCAGTTGTTTTTTCCAAAACTTTTTTGGAGATGTTGGAGCCTCTCGCTTGGGAGGGCTTCCAGGGGGGATCTCTATGTGGTTTCCCCAATGTTTCATTGTGGTCTATGGTGTATCTCAAAAGCAAAAACAATTGTATTTGGTTCATCATTTATTTGTTGCATGGGGATAGTAGGAAGCCCTTATCCTAGGTGTTGTGTGATTATTGTTTTTCTTATGGATATGGAGGGGCTTCAGTTTTCTCAAGATGATGGATAGTCTTCTACTCTGGTTATGTGGGCTTAAAGGTTTTGGTCTTGTTGGGAATGATATGTACTGAGAGGGGGAGTGAATCAATACAAACATATTTGCTAATTCAACCACTGAACAAAATAACCACTGCAATGCTTTTCAAACCTATAAAGTATCTTATGCAAATATGAATGAAACAATAATAACAAGCATCCATAAATTTCACACACATAACACAATAATTTTCACTTGGAAACCTTTGTAAGAGGGAAAACCCATGGTGGGGATGACACCCACAATCCCAATAACTACAGTATATGAGTTTGCCATGTTAGGAGCTACAATACCCTTTCTAAGGGTTCACCCTGTTAAAAGTGACTAGTACATTGTTAGGAGTACCATAAGATCAACTATGATCTACCTCGCTAGAGGATTTAAAACCTCAATAAAAAAAGTTACCCTGTTAAAGGATTTACAAATAAGAACTTGTTATGTTAAGGGATTTGACTTGTTGCAACTATTAGGAGGGCAACAAGATAAACGATTTGAGTGTAGCACTGATTACTTAACATATCCTATAAGTTATTCATACTTTGTACTCTATTCTTTGTTCTATGATTGTAACTTGATCCAGGAGCATCCTGGGTGTAAGGGAAATCTTGCATCACCCAAAAATATGTTCTGGTTTATTTTCAATAAGGGTTATCTTTGTGCAGAGTTGTTATTTATGGAAATTTACTATTTTTAGTAAGTTTTTCATTTGAGCTCAGAATGTTCTATTTTCTTCCCTGGAGATTCACTTTGATTATATCATTCTTCCAATAAAGTTTCATTGCAAGATCAAGTCTAGTTTTGAAAATATTAAAAAAATTTGGTATTGGCAGTAGGGTACAGAAACTTTGAACTCAATTTTGAAGGCTTTAGAGGCTTTGAAAGAGGTCAAAACCTTGGTTGGTTCTAACTTTGCAAATTAAGGGTTGTAGAGCACTTTGCGCCATTTCTGAAATGGGTTTATAATAGCCAATCGGGTCAATGGGCGATGAGTTATGGCCTCCAGAAGTTGCGCTGCCTGAAATAGCAGAAAATGAAATTCCTTCAAAAAAAAAATTTGAGGTATGAAAGTTGTTTGGGCCTATTCTAATGTAATAAAAATGAATAATAATATCTTAGGAATGGCCAGCCTCAAACTTTAGGGTTAAAATTTATAGAACCTTCTTGGGCGGTTAAAATTGCCTATATAATGAAGGTCTATAGGGTTATCTAGGGCAATTTTTTAGGGAAATGCCTCTGGTAGCTCTAGCTTGCAGAATATTGTAATGGAATTCCCATGTGGTTGTGCATGTTATATTTCTGAATATTGTAATTCCATTTCATTGGAGATAATAGAAAGCATATTTCTTGTCCTTACAATTCGTTGTTATTCTCGATTCTATTTTGTGTGTTTGTGTTAATAAGGAGATTATCCTTCATCAAGTGGTATCAGAGAAGGTTTTCCTGAGTGTGTAGATAGACTGCCAACTATGAGGCAATTTGCACCAGGACTATGATTGCGGGTCCGAGTGATAGGAGCCAAAAATTCCTCCATGAAGGAACCGTGGCAGGAGAGTTGAAGGTGTGACAAAAGAGGGTTTTAGAGCCCTCTAGAGACAAGTGCAAGAATTGCAAGAGGAGCCATGTAGAGGAATGAATATTGTAGTTAGAGATGAAAGTGGAGAGGAATTCAAAGAAGGACAAGGTGACCAAGAAGCACCAAAAGCGCCTAGAGATCCTGAGGAGGATATATTTTTAGGGCCATTTCCAAGATTGGAAAGAGACCCAAGATTGAAGTTCCCACATATTTGGGAAATCGTAACCCAGATGAACTGATCGATTAGATCAATGATCTAGAAGAATATTTTGAGTATGAAGATGTTGAAGATCTAGATAGGGTCCAATTTGTGGTGGTGAAACTGAATGGTCATGCAAAAATTTGGTGGCAGGAGATTCAGTTGGAGAGGAATAGAAGAGGAAAGGATAAAATCACAAGATGGGACCGAATGGTGGATAAATTGAAGAGACAATTCATTACCGTTGATTATTAGCTTGATCTACTGAAGAAAATGCAAGGGTTGAAACAAGCGGGAAGACCTGTGCAAGAGTATACATAAGAGTTCTACCAAGTCCTCATTAGAACAAGTCTTGCAGAAGCTGAGAAGGAAAAAGTTGCTCGTTATCTTCATGGGTTGAGTCCAAGTATTCAGGATGATTTGAGTGTGGTTAGAATGACTAGCATTGAAGAGGCATACCAATTTTCCTTAAGGGTGGAAGAGAAGCTGAACATGAAGTTTGAAAGAAATAAAGGTGGAAGAGGTCATGGTGGAAGATCCAGCGGACGGTCTTATGGAGACTGAAACAAAGATCAAAAAAAGAATGATGATTCAAGTAGCAGTTAGAATCAAAGGAAAAATAATTTCAATTGTTCATGTGATCAAAATAACAAGGATCGGAGAGGAAGAGGAAGAGGGAAATGACCAAGAAGAGGAGGTTTTCGTGGGACATGTTTCCATTATGGAGAAGAAGTATACCGATCCTATGAATGTGCACAACATCAAGGAAGGATAGACATGAGGACTAAAGGCCAAACACGAGTTGCACATACAAATGAAGAAGCTCAGTCATAACACTTGGATGATGCTGAGAGAGGAGAAACCCTAGTTGTCAGGAGGACCTTGATAAATGAAGATAAATAATTAGATCAGAGGAAGAGCCTATTTTGCACTAGGTGCAAGTGCGAGGATAAGTATTGTGAAGTGATTATTGATAGTGGAAGCACTGATAATTTGGTGCCAGAAGAAATGGTCTCAAAGTTGAAAATGAAAAGGGAAAGACACTCACGTTCGTACCGAATTGCCTGGGTGCGAGATGACCACAAGGTCCTAGTCAATGAGTAGTGCTTAGTGAAGTTCAAGATTAGAAGTTATCATTATGAGGTACTCTGCAGTATCATACCCATGGATGCATGTCATTTGTTGTTAGGAAGGCCTTGGTAGTTTGACAGATGCACTATACATGATGGTCATGCTAATACCTATTCTTTAACAAAGGATGGAGTCTGACACATGATGAAGCCATTAAAGGAAACATGGGAAAATGTATGTAGTAATGCCATAATATGTTTAGTTGATGGAAGGAAGTTCTTAGAAGGTATGAGACATGAGCATATGTGTTTTCCTTTAATTCCAAAAGTTGGTAAAGAGGAAGTAGAAGATGTACCTGTAGAAGTTGCAAACTTGTTGGAGGAGTTTTAGGATATTGTATCTGCTAATGTACTTGATGGATTGTCACCCGTGATCAGCCATCATATGGACTTAATTGTAGGGGCCAGTTTTCCAAACAAGGCAGCCCATAGAACAACTCCAGCAGAGAGTGGGGAATTGAACAAACAAGTGCATGAGTTGTCCTAGAAGGGATTGATCTAAGAGAGTTTGAGTCCATGTGTTGTACCAGAAGTATTAGCAACAAAGAAAAATGGAGAATGGAGGATGTGTATATATTCTCGAGCTATCAATTAGATCACTATTAAGTACATATTTCCCTTGCTAAGAATGGATGATATTATGGATTGTTTGAGTGGAGCTATGTATTTTAAAAAGATAGACCTAAAGAGTGAATGTCACTAAATTAGGGTCAAAGAAGGAGATCAATGGAAGACAACCTTCGAGACAAAGGAGGGATTTTATGAGTGGCTATTCATGCCTTTTGGGCTAACCAATGCACCGAGAACATTCATGCATCTCATGAACGAAGTACTGAAAGAATTTTTGGGTAAGTTTTTCATTATTTATTTTGATCTTCAGTAAGACATTGGAAGAACATATAATTCATATTCATAGGGTTTTTGAGAGGTTAAGGGAAGAGAAGTTGTTGATTAATCTGAAGAAGTGTAGTTTTGTGAAGGAGTTAGTGTATCTGGGATTTATAGTTTTAGCAAAAGGTCTATAAATAGAACTAGAGAAGTTGAAGGCTATCCTAGAATGGCCTACTCCAAGGAGTGCTATTTTTTGTAAATATATTGTAGGCTAGGTGAATGAGAGGGGGGAAGGGGTGAATTAGGAACCAATAAAACTTCTTTACTTTAATCCTTTATTAGATTGTCTAATCTAATTGCATGCATGGAACAAAAAAGAAATAAACATTCATAACACTTGACACAAGATATGGTGACCTAGAAACCTTCCAAATAGAAAGTAGAACTAGGGTGGGGATGATACCAACAAGATTTAGAACTACAGTAATAAAGTTGGCCGATTAAGGCTTACAATTGACCACTTATGATGGTTTGCCCTATTATGAGAGATAAGGACTGTTAGGTCCACCTTGTCAAAGAATTTATACAATACAGTTAAGTATGCACTCTACTAGGAGATTTGTGAAGGATTGTTAGGTCCACCCTGTTAAAGGATTTGACTGATACACCTGTTAGAATGAATCAGTGAAAGATCTGGTATGCAACTCTAATTTGTTGAATAAGATCCTTTGATGTAGAACTGATCACCTGAATGTGATAGACGAGTCTTTGTTGTTCCTTTATACTGTTGTAGCCTTCTAATCAATCTGCCTCTTCATATTCACATCCATACATGTATTCAATGTTGTTCAGATTATTGATATCTTTTTTTACTATATCTTCTTATTATTGGATAAACAAAGTATCTTACATATACACCTATCTAAATCAATTACCTCCATAAGTTGGCTACTATCATATTAAATAGTATCAAACAATTTGTACTAAGTTGGCCCATTGTTGATACTTGGGTCTAGTAATCCACTCGGGTGATATACTGACACTCGGGCGATACAGTGAACTTGGCAACTCTAGCACTTGGTTGACACTGGGTGCTCGATCCACATTGAGCACTCAGAGATGGTATGAAACTCGAGTAACACTGGTGACTCGGCAAATACTGCTTGGAACTAACTGCTCGGTCGACACTACAACTGCTTGGCTCGGTCAACACTACAAGCTGTTGGCTCGGCTAACACTGTAATCATAAGAATGACTAAGTGTTTTGGCACTACTTGACAATATGTCTTTCCATAATGTCTATACTATTGAGGTAAGATCTTTTCATGTTTTGGCTAGCTTTTACAGAAATTTTATTCAAAATTTTAGTAGTATCTATGGACCCTTGATTGAAACAATGATAGGGGATAGGAAAGAGTCTAAGTGGACTATAAGGGCGGCTAAGATTTTTGAATTGTTTAAAAGAAAATTTACAGACCAACCCATTTCAGCACTTCCACATTTTAACAAGGTGTTTCAAGTAGACTGTGATGCTAGTGGTAATGCTACTAGAGCCATTTTGAGTTAGGAAGGTAAACCCATTGCTTATTTTAGCGAGAAGTTGAATGATGCCAAGAGAAAATATTATGTTTATGATCAAGAGTTCTATTCTATAGTTCAGGTATTGAGAAAATGGAGACATTCTCTTTTTCCAAAAGAGTTTGTTTTATTTATTGATCATCAAGCTTTGCAATATTTGAATAGTCAAGGAATTTTGAATCAGAGGCATTTGAAATGGGTTAAGTTTTTGCAAAGTTACCTTTTTTTTGAAACATGGGAGTGGGAAGTCTAATAGGGCTGTATATGCCCTTAGTAGGAGACAATTTTTTCTGACAAAGATGCATATTGAGGTTTTTGGGTTCAAGGAACTCATGAGTTTGTACCCCTAGAATCTTGATTTTGGCAAAGCTTGGAAAGCTTGTACAAAACCTATTACTCTAGATAGAACCAAGTGGTTGGAATTCATAATCCAAGATGGTATGTTATTCAAAGGTAGTCATTTGTGCATTCCAAGGTGTTCCATGAGGGAGAATCTAATCAAATAAAAGCATAGTAGAGGAATGACTGGACATTTTGGTCGAGATAAAACCATTGCTCTAGTTAGTGAAAATTATTATTGGCTACAGTTGTAGCAAGATGTTAAGAATTTTGTACAAAATTACAGGGTATGTTAGATGGAAAAAGGAGCCAAGAAAAATATAGCCATTACCTGTACCAGATAATCCATGGGAGGATATTAGTATGGACTTTGTTCTTGGCCTACCTAGAACTCGGAGAGGGCATGATTCCATTTTTATCGTGGTAGACAAGTTTTCAAAGATGACACATTTCATTCCTTGCAACAAGACTAATGATGTTGTTCATGTAGCAAAATTGTTTTTTAGGGGGGTGGTGAGGCTACATGGTTTACCAAAGAGCATAGTTTCAGATCGAGACACAAAGTTTGTTGGGAACTTTTGGAGAACCTTGTGCAAAAAGTTGAAGACAAATTTGAAGTTCAGCTCAGCACACCATCCACAGACTGATGGATAAACATAAGTGGTGGATATGAGTTTGGGGAATCTATTGAGGTGCTTGGTTGGAGATAAATCAAAGGGATGGGATTTGATTTTACCATGGGAAGAATTTGTTGGATTAATCTTATGGAAATGTAAGTGCTGAGAGGGGAGGGGTGAATTAGTACTTTAAAATTTTTTAGCACTATTCATTCGTTTTCCACTGAACTAAATATCATTCATAAAAACATTGAAAAGCATCAAACATAAATTAGAAAACAATGACACATAATACCATGATTTTTGGTTGTCCATAAATCCTTGGTTAGAGGAAAAAATTGCGGTGGGGATGGCACCCACAATCCTTCACTTCTATAGAATAAAGGTTTCTTGATTAGAGGTACAATGTTATCTACTTCTGGTAGCTTACCCTATTAGGAGTATTATACTTGGTCAAGAGTACAAAAAGACTTGTTCAGTCTACCTGGTTAAAGGATTTTACAATCTCTCATCTAAGAGATATACCTGGTTAGAGGATTTACAAAATAAGACCTGTTAGGGCCTACCCACTGGATGGGATTTTTAATCTCCTAACTATTACAAAAAGTTTGTAAGTATGCATCAACCATAATGTTTTTCAGACTCTTTATGCTCTGCGAGTGCATTACCTCTTTTTGCACTCAGTAACTTATCTTTTATGCACTCTATATCATCTATATTTTATCTTTAGCTCTGTCATTATAACTGATTCTCTCTATCTCTTTAATATTTTCCCTCTTCTCTGTGTAATATTCAACATCCTTCTGCCATATTCATGTTTTGTTCATTTTATATGATCTTAAGGCAATTAACCTAATTAGATTCTTCTCCTTCTACGGTGGAAGTGAGGCGGTGCAAGGTTGGTTTCATTCCCAACACATTTATTGTTCTTGAATATCTTTGGTTGAATTGCCTCATGATCATGTGCAATTATATTGATGCAATCCCAATGTTCAACCTAACTTCTATCTCGAATAATGTGAAAGTTTTCCCACTTAGCATCCAGGTTCAGTGTATTTAAATTTGAATTTTTATGTCGGCACTAGTGTGTTCAGTGATGTGCTTTGACCTTGCTTAGTGACATAATCGTCTGCTCGGTAACTAACTTTGCTAGGTGACTAACTTTGCTCTGTGTCTCGGTGACTAACTCTTCTCGGTGTCATTGATACTCTGCTTTACTGACTATCTACTTTATTATATTATTCTTCTTTAGTGATTTTCTTTATTGAATATTATGAATTTGACAAAACTAATGACAACAAACTAGCTCATAGGAGTATCAATCTCGCCCTTTGCCATTAGTTGGCATTTTGACAAAAACTTCAAAGTCATCAAAATTTTATGTAACTCCCCCTATACACATTCTTATATCTTCCTTACCATTATATATCCCTTTATACTATATTATCCCCTTATAGTATACCAATACATACTATATGATACCTTGTCAAAAAGGTGAGTGTAGTTCTTTTATATATCGGCTAGGGATGACTCCCATGCATCTTTGAGTGTTTGAAGTATAACAAGTTGAGTAGCAACATCAACTGTCAATCCAATGATGGTGTCAAGTGAACTACCATCGGGAGTGTTGACCAATTCTTTGGCGTGCTTCAAATGTCTTTGCATGGATTCCATGTGAGGAATCAAAAGTGCTTGCAGCTCTAGAAGTTCCATCCTCTTATTCTCTTCTTTTTGTAGTTCTTTGTGCATCCCCATCAAGTGTATCAACCTTGAGTAATAGACTTGTAAAGAACCAGGCTCGGTAGAAACATTTTTCAGTTGCTCGGTCAGCTCGGTCTCAACAAACTCATCTTTCTTCTTGATATCCTTGATAAAGTATGAAATAGAACAAACATTCTAAAATATTGAAAGTATATGAGACAAATTAGTCTCAATCTTGGTAGATGCCTTAGAAAGTGATACCTTATCAACTGTAATGTTTTCTAGAATGGATTCAAACATGTTTATAAGTTCCATCTTCCTTGAATGAATCTTCATCATGTAGTTAGTAGTGTCTTGATTTAGATTTCAGACTTTCTCCACTAGTCCTTCTACCTGACAAATGATGTCTTCTATTTCATCAATAGTGGCGTCTAGGATAATGTCTTGTAAGACATCCTTGACGCTTTTCAATACATCAATCTTCTTCCTCTTTTAAAGTAATTTGTTTTTCATTACCTTAAGTTTCACCAGTTCAACATACTCAGTCATTTCATCATAGTCCATAGTAGATAGGTCGACATTTGGTAAAATGATTAGTTGACTCAAATCTACATGTTTCCTCTTCTTTGATTTCTTCTTATTTTCTATCTTCTTTGGTGAATGTGATGCCTTCAGTGCATTGGATGTTGTCTATGTTGTGCATGTTCTAGCTCGTTGCTCTTCTTATTTGCTTTCTTCCTTCTTCACTTCCTATTTCCCTTATGCTTTATTTTCTCCTAGTGTGTCCTATTTTTCCTCATTTGTATGCTTTTTGGATTCCTTATATAATTGATTTTGTTCCTTTGGTTCATCTTTGTTAGGCTCTTAGTTTTGTGCAATGGACTTGATACGGGGAACCGATTCAGTTTTTAGTGTTGCTTCTTTCTCGGTGGTCGTATCCTTCTCGATGTTCATATCTTTGTCAACTTACTTTTCCTTTTCCTTTTATGTTTCCTTTTCCTTCCCTGTTTCCTTTTGTTGGTCAATTGCTACATGGTTTCTATCCATAGGAACTGGATCATTATCACCTTGAGTTGTGTGATAATCTAGTACTTGTTCCAATATAGGCTTTAGAGTAGTAGCTTTATCATTGATATTCATTTATTCTATATTGATGTCCTTGATTGCCATAACATTCTCATTTTGTTATATATCATCTCCAGGATCTTTGTAGATGTAATATCCTTAATAACAATTTCATTAGTGTCAATTGCCAGATCAATAGGTTTGTTCTTAACTTGATCATGTTTGGAAACTTCATTGGTTATGTTCTCATTTTCTTGTTCAGCTTGAGATTCAAGCTCTTCAATGTTGAATATCTCTCTCCATTTTGCATTGGTTTCCAACTATAATCGCTCCAAGTATCCTATCATAATCCTTAAAGATATTTCCTTAACAAGGAATTGTTTAGAGTTTTGTTTCAAGGTCTCCTTAATTTTTTCAATAGATAGATTTGGTACAGCTAGCACACGATATCCTTATCTCATTTGTTTTTCAGCATTTATAGCATATTTTTATCTTGCATCTATATTATTGTATAAGTCAATAAGCAAAAATGTGATAACTTCAAGTGGTGTGTATCTAAAATTGTGTAAAGAGTAAATAATTGCATCTTCAATTTTTACCTTGTTCTCTTTGTTTTCTTCATTCCTCCAAATGTTTCATACTTCTTCGTTGTGTCTAACATTTCATCTAGACTTCCTGGTGGTGGAGGCTTGTTCTTCACAACTTTGGGTTTGCTCAAACCTTCAGTCTTTGAATCAATGTTTCATGGTAACTTGAATTTTCTCCTTGGTCTAGTGTTTTCCTTCTTGCCTCTTACATGTCTTCTCTTTTGGTTTAGTAGAATTATTCTTCACTTTCAGTGATATTGCAGACCTTGCTGATGATCTAGTAGATTTGGGGCTCAGTGAAGGATTCAATACTTGTGGTTTCCTGCCTTCCACTCTATAGGTTTTTGCCTCATCTTCTTCATTATTAGTTTCCAAATCCTTAGTCATATTATCATTCATCTTGCTAGATTTTATTTGAATTTTAGATACTAAGATACCTTGCTTAATCTTAGCCTTAACTTTTTCATATGTTCCATACATCTTGGCTCTTTTATTAACAGACTTAGCTAAGAGAGTTTTGATTTGTTGAGATGCAATTTCTATGTCCATCAAATATCCCATAGGATCTAGACATATGCTCCTAGGCTCAACTGCATTGATAAAACATGAGTCGATGTCTACCTCAAAACAGATAGAATCGTGATATTTCTCAACTAATTGAGGTGGAACTCTGAATTTTTTATGCATCCTTGCTTGGAATTTAGAGAAGTAATCATTCATAACAATGTCAAGATACTCTCCTTGACTCTTTATGTATTCAGTGATTTGATAAATTAATGGTTCATCAACACTCCATTTCACATTTCCAATAGATGGAAATAAGTTCTCAAAGTAAAAGTATATGCATACCATTAGTGAATTGAAATTCAATGTATTTGTCTTGGCTTTCCTTATAGTGTTCATGTTGGCTTAAATTTTTTTCAACATTATCTCACATAGATCAATCTACATGTATTTCTTTACAATCTTATAAGCCAAATTTACAACTCCACAAGGTACGTTGTCCACTCTGAATGATTGGAATACTCGGTAGGACAAGATTTTGCATGCAAAATTCAACTCGAGGTCTTCAATGGTAGAAATCCTCAGACCTATCCCATCACAATTGGTTTGGTTATCTCACTCAGTTTTATCTTCTCAATCTTTCTGATAGCTTTAGGATTGTCTCCAATCGGGTAACCAGTTACAATATGCAACACTTCCTTTATGATCTTCACAAGTTGATCTAACCACATACATTGATCGTGTACTCGGCTAAGTACCATCCTTATCCACTCAATCTTAAATATCCTTGGGATATGTAGGGAATGTGTCAAACCTTTTTACTTTAGATGAACATGATCACTCTTCAGTTTTCCATTTGCACATAACTTCTGGTAAGATGAATCAATCTCAACTTCACAAATTTCCTCAACCTTACAATGGGTGAAAGTTCGCACATCTTCAATCAATAGAAATTTTTCTAGAATGGATGAAAGTGCTCCCATCATGTTTGGTCCAGCTTCCTTTGCAGGAGGTAGGTTGTACTTAGAATTCACGAACTCAATATTCTCAACCACAACTGTGTTTCAAGCTTTCGAAGCCATAGCCTCTTGTCAAATACAAAAACTTTTGAACTAGGGTTTTGCATCTAGGACTCGATTGCACTAACAAACCTAGGGAAACACCAAAAATACCTTAAATAAATTCAAATATCCTCAAAGTGGTATAGTATTACCTTCACAATCACTCATATCTACTTGAGGACTGAGTTCTCCAACTCTTCTCACACTGGTCTAGAAAATGTTAAGTAACAATGATAGATGATGTAGTCTATATATGGCTTTTTCTAGATTTAGGGTTTCCAACGGTCTTAAAGTAGCAATTAATGCCCAGTCAACTTACTTTATTGAATACCTAACTTTATTTTCCTTTTACCGAATAAATGTGAAACATAAACTCGACAGTATGTATCCAAATGCATCTAATTATGCTCATATAGATCTTTGCACATAAACTAGGAACCGATTAAGATTTGAAATTTAACTTGTAGTTCCTACTCATACCTCTTACCTAATTAGGTAGATTCAGTTGCACCCAATCCAGAGGATGAGGTGCCTTCAACTATTCTGAATGATATTCCATCATCCATGGTCTCTCTTCTCCATGTCTTATTCATCCGATCTCTCATTTCTTCTACATTCACTTTAGGTTTTTTCAAATGTTTCTTCCTTGGTAGGAGCTTTTTCTCGGTACTTGTAGTCTTTGCCAAGGTGACCTAGCTTGTGATAATGGAAGAATGACATGTCAAGGATTCTCCAAGATCTTCTATTGTTCCTACCATGTAACAACATGCAATTTGCAACAATGTACCCATATCTTTTGCAGACTAAATGATATAGAGCTCTCCTCTATCTAGGAAACTTTGTTATGGTGTGGCCTTAGGTGTCTTCTCTACACCCAAATTAGATCAAGAGAGTGCTCTACACCTTAAAAAGGATTCCTAATGCAACTATAAGACACACTATCCTCCTAGAGGATACTAATTCTTCTTTCAAGAAAGTAACTTATACTTTTTTTTAACATAAAATAGGAACATATATGTTGTACAGGATGGAAAGGTTCCAAACAATTCAAAGGTCTCTAAAAGAGATTATTTTTAACCCGTAAGAGTGTTTAAGAAATCAGACAACAATTCTGGCTTTAGGCATTCCTGGCTTGTAGCCCTATTGAGCGAGTTTTTAGGACTTGTATATAAAAAAGTTCCTAAAGGAACTATCAAAAAAAGATTATATCTAGACACCCTTTATATATTTATATCAAACCCCAAAAGAATAGACTCCCAAGCAGAAAGGAAAGTACCTAATGCTCACTGCTGTAGGAGGCCTAATTAGGCATATAAGGGTTGATTTCTTCTAGAAGTCTTCACCAGTCAAACTCATCTGACAAGCCACCATTTGGAATGGTTAATGGGACCCCTTAGAGACCAAAATCCACCATTATATTGAGTTGTCTACCCCCAAAGTGTTGCTGCTACTTCATTCTTCTCTGGCCTGAACCAAGCACATAAAGACGCTTGGCCTAGGGATTTCATAAAAAATAGTAGATCCATTCCCCTTATTCCCAGCGTCTGGAATCCTATATTACATTGACCCTACTTGAATTTCCTTGAGGGACAAAGAATTCCTATGGTGGAAAGTAAATTTAGGGCATGATCTCTGAAAACTGCCTATCCAGGAAGGGTTTCTGTACACCCGAGAGAGTTTTGCTTATAAATTTTGATCCTGATCTTAGAAAAACTTTAAACCAATTGAATCTATTCCTTAACTCATCCTATATTTTAATTCATCAGCTCATTGTCTTCTTTCAATCCATACCTTTTTAGTTTGCAGACATAATTTATGGAAAATAGGGAATCTTTATTGATTTCAAAAACAAATTACATCATCCATGTCTTCCACCCACCTGAAAGGACTTATGAAGACTTTTCCCAATGGATTTAAATACTTTTTAAAGGTTGTTACCATTGTGAATCATTTACAACATTTTTAGCAACCTTTTACAAAATTTGCTTTGACAATATTTCTAGCAATGAGCAACTTTTTGCATTTCTTGCAAAAGTGCATATTTCCCTTAACAAGACCTAAGTCTAAGATCCTAGGGATCATAATTAACACAAAATGTGATAAAAAATCCTAAGAAAACATCTAGACTAAACACAAAACATGCCAAACGACCATAGTCAAAGCCCAAGGGTTGTAAAGACACCAAGGGTGACTAGGCCTTACAAAGTGGCTTATTGAAAACTCTTGAGATTATCTTGATGACCCTTAGGCATGGAGGCCCTTGGGTAAATCCTTTGAACACCCTAATAAGATGATTGTTTTTAAGAGTGGAGGGAAGGTTCTCCTGCACCATACTCCCTTGTTTTGAAAACTCAAGTTCCACTTGAGAGTAATTGTTGAACATAAGTTCTATGCTTGTGAATACACTCTGCACTCATCCATGTGGCATCAATATCAAGTAGTCCCTTCCATTTAACCAAGTATTCTATGTAGGTCTTCTTCCTAGTTTGTTTGACAACTTTGGAGTCAAGAATCTTTTCCAACTATAATGGTTGGCTTTGTGGCAATTCCTTTATCCATTCTGCATGTGTATCTTCATCATCCTGCAAAGAATTATTAGATCCTTAATCACCCTTAAAAGGAGTGAGATCACAAATGTTGAAGATAGGAGAAATAGAAATAGTTGGGGGTAAATAAATTTCATAAGCATTGTCCCCAAATTTATGAAGTATTTGACAGGGGCCAATCTTCCTCATATGTAGTTTAGTGTGCCACAATGTTTCTCTATGATCAGATTTTCTCTCATAGACAATTTAGGAATACAAAGTTGACCCCCTCTAAACAAAAGACCATTATGAAATAAATATTCTAAATAAGTAGTGTTATATGCATCTGAGAGAGTGGAGAAAACCTTGTATATTTCACCAAAGTCTTCATCCTCCTTGTATAGGTTCTTGAGGGCATAAATTCCCATGCTTTGAACCTATACTTCTTCAACCAAGATCACTCTCCTACTAAGAGGATCTGCAAATTTTTTGGAGGTTCCTTTCTTATGATTTATAGAAAATGTGAATGCTTGGAGTTGTTCAACCCATTTCATGTGCCTGCAACTTAACCTGTCTTGACTGTTAAGAAAACTTAATGCATGGTTATTTGTAAAAACAATAAATTCCTTTGGTAGTAAGTAGTGCCTCCATTTCTTGAGGGATTGAACCATAGCATAAAGTTCTAGGTCATATGTAGTGTACTTTTTCTTGGCCTCATTCAATTTTTCAGAGAAGAAAGCCACTTGTATTCCATCCTGACTGAGGAATGCACCTATGGCTAGATTGCTAGCATATGCCTCTACTGTGAACAACTTGTTGAAGGTAGGTAGTGCCAAGATAGGATATTGTGCTACTCTTCCCTTCAAATACTCAAAAGCTTCATTTGCTTGCATTGTCCACTAAAATTTGATTTTCCTACCACCTTTGATGGTATCAAGTAGAGGTGCACAAATATGACTAAATTTTTTGACAAATTTCCTATAAAAGGTAGCCAATCCATGGAAGCTCCTAACTTCTCCTGGTGTTTTTGGTGTTGGAAAATTGATGATAGCCTCTACCTTTTCAGGATCCATCTTCAAAGTGCCCTTTGAGATGACAAAATCAAGAAATGTCAACTCTTGTTGCATGAATGCACAATTTTCTAGGTTGATGGATAGTCTCTTTTCATGAAGTCTTTGGAGGACTTGTTCCAAGTGTCTCATATGTTCTTCCTTGGTTCTACTAAAGATCAAAATGTCATCCAAGTAGACCACTACAAACTTTCCAATGAAATCATGAAGCCCTTCATTCATTAGCCCCATGAAGTTCTAGGAGCATTACTAAGATCAAATGGAATCACAAGACATTAATATAATCCCTTAGTGGTTTTAAATGCAGTTTTCCACTCATCTCCAGGCCTTATCCTTATTTGATGACAGCCTGATTTGAGGTCTATCTTGGAAAAATAACATGGTCCTCCAAGTTGGTCTAGTAGATCCTCTATTCTTGGTATAGGGAATCTATATCTAATTGTTATTTTGTTTATTGCTCTAGAGTCCATGCATAGTCTCCATTTTCCATCCTTCTTAGGGGCCAAAACACTTGGGACTGCACAAGGCTAAGACTATTTTGTATGAGACCTTTGGTCAACAATTCACTAATTTGCTTAGTGACTTCTGCATTCTGATCAAGGGTGAGTGTATATGCAGATTTGTTGGGTAGGGAAGCACCTGGAATGAAATCTATCTGATGACATATGTCCCTCAATTGTGGGAGTTCATCTAGTGTGTCTCCTAAAATATTTCCTCATACTTTTGCAGTAGACTATCTACTTCCTTAGGTACCTCTTTGTGCACTATTTTCTCCTTTGGTTTAAGGACTAGGGCATATCCTACCTCTCAATATTGGATAGTACTGATCATTTCTTGTTCTCCTGAAAGCATGACTAATTGTTCCTTTGGTTTTTCTTGTTGGGGATCAAGATTTGGGAGAAGATTGAACTTGTGACCATTCTGCTTAATCTGATATTTTTTTGTGACTCCATCATGTTTGGCTTGAAGATCATACTGACATGGACATCCTAACAAAAGGTGATAGACATCCATATCTACAACATCACAAAAGAATCTATCCTTATAGTCTTTGATGGAAAAATCTACCCAAGCTTGTTCATTTATAAGGGTTTGTTGTCCTTTTGTCAACCAAGAAACATGGGAGGGATTTGGGTGGGGTACTTTCTCCAATTTTAATTTATCTACCATCTCCCTAGATAAAATATTTTTACTAGAACCAGAATCAATAACTAATTTACATACCTTTCCATGGCTCTTGCAGTTGGTTCTAAAGAGATTCTTTCTTTGAGGAGGATCCACTGGCATATGTGCTTGGATTAGGGTCCTCTTCATCACGAGCCATACTCCTTCTTTAGTACAGTCTCTCACACTGTTAGCATCATCTTCTTGCACTAGATTGGCTCTTCTTTCACCTTGGTTATTCTGTCTATTTTTTTCTGGACACCTATTGGTGTAGTGACCTATTTGATTGCAATTATAGCACTTGATTTGTTCATTATTTCTTCCTCCATTTCTACCCCTTCCATTACCTCTTCTACCTTTGTATCCACCCCTTGAACTGCTTTCTCCTTGGGTGTTCTCCTGATTGGATTCTCCTTGTGGTCTATTATTTTGTCCTCTTCCTCTATCAATCTTACCTTTTCCCCTACTACTATGTTCATTTCTTCTTCTGAACTTTTCTTCTACCTTTAGTGCAATTGATAGCACTGGTTTACTGTGGTAGGGATTTTTAGTCTAACTTCATCTTGAATTGAAATTTTTAGTCCTTTCATATTGTTGGTAAACAAATTGTTCTTCTTCACTTAATCTCTGAAATACCCAAATATTAAAGAAACAATCGAATACAACAGTTGGGAAATATAAATGAACAATTAATTTCCCTCTAAATTTGAAGGTACAAATCCCTTAAATGAATGATTTTAAATGAACATAAATCTTTCCTAATCTAATAGGGGTATGTTCTTAACCTGAGAATATAAGAGGTAATCCAAGCTAGGCCTATACAGGAACTAGCTCAGGCATATTAAATTTAACTAAATCTAACCAATCTGGAGATCTTAGCAATCATACGAGCTCTAGAAACTGGTAATGCAATGACAAATAATAAAGATGAAAATGCAAAACTAAGGATTAATGATAAAGCAACAATGAGTCGATCTATTTCATAGGAACATCTCCCAAACATGGAATAACACAGATTCTCCTCTAGTTAGCTGTATCAAGTCATAATACAGAACTTCGGTTCAATCATAAACTGTAAATCCAATTTCAAGGAAGCATTCAAATAAAATAGAAAGATAAATGCAATGCAATGGAAAAGTTAAAGCAATGGTATTCAAACATACACAAATTTGACTCAGCAAAATGCCATCCTTCACACCAAAATTTAGCCGACCCTTTATTGATTTTTGGAAATAGTACATATAGAGTTCCAGAGTTGGACCGTTACAAAAAGGGGGTAATCGAAACGGTTCAAATTCTCTAACTAGAAATGATAAAAAAAGGTTTATCCATTACAATATTTATCAAAATTTAGTACAAGAAGGAATCTATCTATGCTTCAGCTTTCTTCCCCTTGTCTAATTTAGCCCTATAGGCGGCAACAATTGTAATGATTGGGATGAGCTCTTCGTGCCTATTGATGTGGACATTGGTATATCTGATGAGCCACCGGGAATGATCTTTGGACAGAACTTTGACAATGTCTACCCGATCCTTCAACTCCTCCATAGCCTTGTAGATACATCCACTCAATTACTGGAGATCTGGTACTTTATCCAAGCGGGAAGAAGACTGTTGTGCCAGTTTGTCCACATATTCTGAGAAGAATTTTTGCATGTTAGCCACTCCAATCATTTCCTTTCCATGAACACTTGTCTATGTTTCCATGTGGAGACCTTGAAGGAGTTTAAAATCTCTATTCTGCTCCTCTTTGATTTTGACATCTGTCTGTTGCAACCCTACTTCAGCTTCAATGATCATCTCAATCTTAAATTCTAGACTTTGGAGCCATTCAATCAAAGGATCATCTCCTTTCTACAAGATATTGGCCTTTATTTCCTCCTTGGTCTTCATCTTTACTGCTACATGTAGCATTACTATGCATTCTTGACACTTCACTCTTTCTGCTGTGAGAGTCTGCAAGTTCTGGTCAATGTTATTTCTCTCCTTTTCCAACCTAAGGAGAGTATCACCTAATTTCTCAACAACCACAAGCCCTTCAAACCTGAGTCTCTCGATCCAGTTCCTACCAATTTTCCCAAAATACCTATCCTCTTGCAACTTGGAAATGATAACTTGATTCTCTGTAGCATTGGGATCGAAAGTGACTTGAGCACTAGGAACACTTGCGATTAGAGTGATGAGCTGCTTGATGAAATTTGTCAACTCATTAACTTGTGCTTGGAGTTGCACTTTAGCGGTCTTGAGTTCTTCGAGCTCTTCTTTAATCACTACATTGGTAGACTTCCACCAATCCACCTTGGTGTCATGATGAGCCAACCCCATATCGAATGACTACAACTAAAAATTGGAGGCAGCCATGTCCTCGAATCTACCCTCCTTCGTAGGCTTGGCTACTTCCATAGTGAAATGCCCAGCTTTAGGATCTTGGCCTAGTGTAGACATTGTCTTTACTTTCTTCACTTTACTCATAGTAGTGTCAGGTTGTAAGACCCATGAAAGGGTATCTTTGCTGGATGACCCTTCCTCTACTCTCTTCCTCTTGAGTTCCAGAGTGTTCTCTATCCAAGATCTAACACTAGTAACTTTGGAAGCAGAGACCAGTTCTTCTATGAACAACTTCCTGATCACTGGAGGAGTAGCTTTGGGTCTAGAAGTAAATGGGTTCACCAAAGTAGGAGAGGAGGAGACTAATTTAACGACTTGAGAAACTTTTTGTTGCTTCCCAACCCTTTCATTTGGTTTTGTAGCTAAAGTATTGGAGCTATCTTCACCCACCTCTACTATAGTAGGGGATCCTCGCCTTGGAGTATCTTGAATCGAGGTGTCAACTTGTGTGTCTACAACACTAGCCTTAGCTGATTGCTCAGGTCCTGCACCTTTAGTGAGCTCAACTGCAAACTTGGCCAGGTCCTTGGAGACTGCTTCTTCAGGTGAACTGATGTCTGGAAGTGGGCCCTCTCCACATGTCTTCTCTAGTGGGATCTCTTTCTTAGGAGGTTCATCACCTCCGCCCGCTAGCTGAACTAATACTTTAGCCACAGTTGAGGTTGTTGTTGAGGATGTTGCGGGAACATTCAAAATCTCCTTTGCAGGAGTTCATTGAGAAGGAGGCTTCCTTTTCGACCTCTTCCTTCTGCTTGTTGTCCACTCGACCCACTGCTCCGTCCTTTTGTATATCCCACCCATCAAGGTCTGTAATTCATTAATGACTTGACCTAGCATGGGTTTGGAACTTGTAGGGAGGGGCTTTATCTTTTCTAAATATGTATTGTCATACATATGCTAGCCATCATCTTCTAACCCCTCAACTTCAATGTTTACTTTGAACTTTTTGATTTGTTCAATAGTTAACCTTGCATAGAATCTTTCTCTACTTTCCAAGTCATCCTTATGGTTGGCCCAATAGTCTTCAATATCATCAAAGTGATGAATAGAATGACTCATTTGCAGGTGATCTCGGGAAAAATTTACAGGATCATACTGCGGCCTTAGTACATCATATGTCTCTAATTGAAACCTTTTTTAGAATGTTTTCTAAACATTCTTTTCCTCAGACTGGAATGAACAACTGTTAGCTCCAATGGTCATTAGGAAATTGTAGCCTTTCTTCGTAGCATTAGCACAGATCAGATTCACTTGGATTTCTTGCCTCATCACTTCAACTAGCACGATCATATCATCAGGATATCTGGGCAGCTTCAAAGGGAAGTCATTGAATCCTGCAAGACGAATATATGAGAAATCTACAAATTGAATAAAGTAGCACCTAAACTGGCTGATAAACACCATGGCTTTAGGAGAAAATCTCCTCTTTGGGCAACCTTGTAGCTCCCTGCATAGTCTCATTGTGAATGCATCATTAACTTTGAGATAATCAACATAACTATTATGTAATTGCAAATAGGGGAAGAATTCATAACTCTTAACATCCTCTAGGAATTCTTCTAATCTAGGAAGCCCTGGCCAAATTTGAATTATAGCCAATATATATTAAGATAGAAGAGATGTAGAACTCATCCTGATGTTTAGCTCTATTTAGGGAATTGGAGAGATTTTCGCTTACCATAAGAGCCCAATCAATGAAATGGTGTTGAGAGAAGATCACCTAGACTAAGAAGAAATGGTGTTTAACAAAATTTAGTGCATCACTCTCACCTCTAATCCTGTGGAGCAGCACCAAGATATCTACGATTTCTGGCTTCAGGTTCATGCCGTATAATTTTTTAGGCAACTTTCCCTTAGCACTCCTAGGCTCTTGAAACCATGACTTCATTATTTCTTTCTTCCACAGAACCTTATTTGCTCCATACTCAGTAATTTCCTGACTGTATGTCATCTCTAAGTATTCAGCCTGCTACGGAATGCACAAGGAGTTCTGGATGGAGTCTCGATCAATGGAGAGTAGCACCGTGTCATCAGGTAGGAGAATTTTCTTAGTATCCATATTATACCAAGATATACATTCTCGAACAAGCTCTGGCTCTTGAACTGCAACGGGAAAACCAATGACTTCAACCAAACCACTCTCCTTCAATTTTTTAGTAACAGGGTGCATCTGGTCCACCCCCAATCTATTTTGGAAGATCTACATATCGAAGAACTTCAGAGAGGTGTCTGAGATTTTATGCCAGTCAAAAGTGATATCGTTCATCCCATCGAACCCCGTAAACTTAGTGGCCATGCTTTGATTGATTTTGACTCAGGAATTAGGGATATCTCTCAGGAATGTAAGAGCAGAGAACAACTATTGCTAAGAGCTTCAAGTTCAGACAATTCGTCAAACAGATGGTAGTTCCTGTTTGCAATATTTCACTGATTTTATAACTTTTGAATTATTACCATTTAACGGCCGACTTCCCACACCACACGAATGAAAAGATTAAAGCATTTATGAAAAAGTGCGTTACGAAGCAAAATAAATTTATTTGAATTAATTACTTTACCCCTACGGGCTGTTTAAGAAATGTCTTTTCACTTTAGGTAACCGTAACGGTAAATTTTTGGAGGTGGCAGAAAATCACTTTTCTGCTTCCCTTTTGGGCGGAGAAATGCTTTTGGAGTGTTCTCTAACCAAAAATCCGCTGAGGGAGAATTTCAGCCTATTGAGATGCTAAAATGATGTGTGTCAATTTCACCAGCTTCTTTATACCTTAGATCACTTATGAGATAGATTCTTCTTCAAATTTGTTCCATTTTAATGATTTGGTGGAAAACATACTCCGCAGGTCGAAATCTGCCTCCTAGAGTAGTGGAGAAGTCATTTTCCGCTTTTCTGCCCATAAGTTTGGGTCTTGGATTCTTCTTCTTTTAAGCTTTCTTTTTGGCCCATAGAGGTGCATTTTGAATGCAATAATCTTTCTAGCCCCTAAATCATCCACTTTCAAACTTTACTGACTGCTGAGACATTTGGAATTACTCACCGCAACACAATATACAGGTGATTTTCCGCCAAGGATAAGCCCGAAACCAATTTTCTGCCAATGCTGTAAAATGAAGTGTCAACACCAAAGACTTTGAATGTAAATAGAACCAATGTTAGAAACCTCTGAAATATGACCTTTACCAGATTTGGGAACTTAACCTACCCAATGAAAGATGATCTCAGATACAAATTCTGTCTAGCTTACAAAAGAGAAGTCAAATTGGGGAAATCCGATAAAGGCCTCCTAGATTAAGGGGAAAACTAGACTTAGACCCAAGACTCTCGTGAAGACTACAAGACCAATACTACACACTAAACTTCCATTTTCATCTAAAGGTATGCATGAAAAAAATGGGGCAACACATATATCTAGCAATCTTTACATACTCTAGTTCAGTAAGATTGGATTTCATCACCAATTTCTAAAATTCCTCAGTATAGGTAGAGATATCTATCTCTTTTTATCTTAGACTCATCCTTTGCTTATGAATTTGGACTTCATAAGCTTCAGGGACATAGTTTTCCCTGAGTAGTGCCACCATTTTATTCCACGTGGTGACTGGATTCTTTCCTTTCTTCATCCTATCATCTTGAGTGAAGTTCCACCATGTGAGTGCAGAGCCTTTGAGCTTTGACTTAGCAATCTTCACCCTCTGGTTTTCAGGGATGTCTTCACAATCAAGGAAACTATTTAGGGCATCCACCCAATCCATTGCAGCATCTGCGTCCATCTTCCCATTGTATGTAGGAAACTCAAACTTGGTATCCATGGTTCTCCTCTCCATATATTTTAGAGTATTCATAAGTGGCCTCTGATCTGTAGGACATTAATTTTCCTCATGCTCAAGGGGTTCTTCATCACTCCCTTGTTCAACATCTTCAGAGTTTCCACCACTTTTTCTACAAAGCGCTTCCCTAAGCTCTTCCATTTTTTGTCTCATCAACTGCATCTCAGTGTCTCTTTTCTCATCATGCTTTTTCCTTTTCTCTCTGAGGTATCTTACTATCTCTGTATTGGTCATCCTTGTTGATAACCCTCCATCATCTTCTCCTTCCATGGTGTTGGTTTGATTTTTCCCTTAAGGATCTTTGATGCTCTGATACCACTTGATGAAGAGATCTCCTCTATCTAGGAAAATTTTCTATGGTGTGGCCTTAGGTGTCTTCTCTACACCCAAATTGGATCAAGAGAGTGCTCTACACCTTCAAAAGGGTTCCTGCAACAACTACAAGGCACACTATCTTTGTAGAGGATACTAATTCTTATTTCAAGAAAGTAACTTATACTTGTTTTTAACATAAAATGGGAACCTATATGTTGTAGGGGATGGAAAGGTTCCAAACAATTCAAAGGTCTCTAAAAGAGATGATTTGTAACACTTAAGAGTGTCTAAGAAATCAGACAACAATTCTGGCTTTAGGCATTCCTGGCTTGTAGCCCTATTGAGTGAGTTTTTAGGACTTAGATTAAAAAATTCCTAAAGGACCTATCAAAAAAATATTATATCTAGACACCCTTTATAGAGTTATATCAAACTCCAAAAGCATAGACTCCCAAACAGAAAGGAAAGTACCTAATGCTCATTGTTGTAGGAGGCCTAATTAGGCCTAGAAGGGTTGATTTCTTCTAGAATTCTTCACCAGTTGAACTCCTCTAACAAACCACCATTTGGAATGGTTAAAGATACCCCTTAGAGACAAAAATTCACCATTATATTGAGTTTTTCCACCCCCAAAGTGCTTCTACTACTTCATTTTTCTCTGGCCTGAACCAAGCACATAGAGATGCTTGGCCTAGGGCTTGCAAGAAAAAATAGTAGATCCATTCCCCTTCTCCCCAGCCTCTAGAATCCTATAGTAAATTTACCCTACTTGAATTTCCTTGAGGGACAAGGAATTCTCATGGTGGAAAGGCAAGTTAGGGCATGATCTCTGAAAACTGCCTATCCAGGAAGGGTTTCTGTGCACCCAAGAGAGTTTTTCTTATAACATTTGATCCTAATCTTAGAAACACTTCAAACCAATTGCATCTATTCCTTAACTCATCTTAGATTTCAATTCATCCACTCATTGGCTTATTTCAATCCGTACCAGTCCGTACTCATTCAGTTTGCAGACATAATCTAGGGAAAATAGGGAATCTTTATTGATTTAAAAAAAAAATTACATCATCCATGTCTTCCACCCGCCTGAAAGGGCTTATGAAGACTTTTACCAATGGATCCATCTAATTTTTGAAGGTTTTTACCATTGGGAATCATTTACAACATTTTTAGCAACTTTTTACAAAAGTTGCTTTGACAACATTTCTAGCAATGAGCAACTTTTTGCATTTCTTGCAAAAGTGCATCTTTCCCTTAACAAGACCTAAGTCTAAGATCCTAGGGATCATAATTAGCACAAAACATGATCAAAAAGCCTAAGAACACATCTAGAATAAACACAAAACATGCCAAATGACCATAGTCAAAGCCCGAGGTTTATAAATACACCACGAGTGACTAGGCCTTACAAAGTGGCTTATTGAAAACTCTTGAAATTATCTTGATGACCCTTAGGAATGGAGGCCCTTGGGTGAATCATTTGAAGACCCTAAGTGATGACATGTAACTGATTGAATTTTTGACAATGTTAAGTTGAAGATAATGCAAGGCATTAAATCAGTTAATGATTTGTATTGTCATTGATGTCAACTTGATATCATCTGTACGGTCATATACATAAAGCCAAAGACTTCAGAGAACCAAATTAACTAAGGTTATGCTTTCAGCAATACATAAAAGTCATGTATTCAGTAAGTGACAAACAACACTGACGGAGTGCACACCATCGGTAAAAGAAAAGAGGAACAGTCATAGTGTTACCCGATGATAGGAAGCAAAGTGTTGCCCGACAAAGCAAAAACACAGAATGCTTGAAGAGCAAAGCAAAGAGTAACCCGACGGAAGAAAATATAGTGTTTCCTGACAAACGAAGATCACGAAGCTAACTAGAGTCTCACTGACGGAACTGTCAGTTGTCATTGAAAACTAACTGCAAAGGTAACCGACGGAACAAAGAGTTCAAAAAATGACAAAATATCTAACTGGCAGAGCTAAATAAGGACTTAACTAGTTTTCTACTTTGTTTTATTCGACCAAAGATAAGTGATTGATTTAAAGCTGATTTGTACAGTTGGCAAGAAGATATCTATGAGAAAAATCAAGAGTAATGCTTTAAATCTAATTGGATGGATTGTTTTTCATGCCAAGAATCAAGAATCAAGAAATAATGAATATCATGTCTATATAAGAGACAAGCTTAATTCATTTTTGTAATGCATGAAAAGGGGATTAAGGAGAAGAAAAAAGAGGATGTTGAAGAGAAACTGATGAAGAATAACTTCATACAGTCCTGATCAATCAAGCTGAAGGAGAGCTAAGGAATTCTGGAGACACCGACAAATAGTGAGTACAACATCACAGAGCAGAAAGTGTGGAGCACAAAGAATTAAATTGATACATTGATCAAAGAGGTAATGTACTTAAATAGATCTAAAAATCTGCAATTCAAAGTTGCATTAGAAACATGTCATAGTGTTTCAATTTAACCATTGAAGCATCAAGTCTCTTAATAGAGCAGGACTTAACAGTCTTCTATATATTGAGGTACATCCCAAGGAGTGCCAAAAGGTTGATTCATGAAAGTAGCATTGGATATGCCCGATGCCTATTGACAGTCTAAGAGAGAAGCTGATTCAAGGATGATAGCATTAGATTCTCGATACTAAGTGACAACCTCTATGTATAAAATCCTCTAACAAGGTCACACCTAACAGTGTGTTTGTAACCTTTAACAGGGTTGGCTCTTAGTAGGGCTCACTTCATAAGAGTGAAAATTTGGGGTACTGGTCCCAGAGGTTTTTTCCCTTAATAGGGTTTCCACTTTAAAATCCATGTGTTATGTGTGTATGATTCATTTCTTGTCTATTTTGTATCTTACATAATTCATTCTAGATATATCGGTATACTCTGCTTATTTACTGAGTTTCGGTAAATAGTTATACTGCTTATCGGTAATGAAGAAAGAATAAGGAAAGACAGAGAACACCAAAAAATAGTTAATCATTATAAGTATTTCATGGCATGCATCTTGTAGGGATAGAATAATCTGAGGTTTATTGATTGGTGGTTAATTTTGAAGGATAAATTTTTGAGGCCACTGATTCACCCCCCCTCCCAGTTATTACTAACACCTAAGAAGATGATTGTTTTGAAGAGTGGAGGGAAGGTGCTCTTGCACCACTAAACAAGATATCCTTGTGTTATTTTATCATGGTATGGATGTACCTTATCAGTTGTTTGACATATTATGTCAGTTTGGTATCCATTTTTCATCTCTTTTGTGCTTTGGATTCTTCATATTTGTGACCATACTTATTGTAGTAGCCATAAAAATTTGGGTTTCTTGTGTTTTTCTCAGTCTTTGATCTGCATTCATGTGCTCGGTGCCCCTACTTGTTATAGTTATAGCAATGTTCATCAAACTTGGGTGAACTCGGTGACTTGCCTCTTTTGCTTCTGCATATGTTTGCAGTATGTCCAGGCTTCCCACAGTAATGGCAACTAGGTTTTTTTAACTTTGGTGGGGTAGAGGTTCCTTGACTATCAGCTTGATTAGGACTCTCCTTTCTTAGTAGTGCTCTTACTATTGAATCATAGTCTAGTCTTGTTTGTCGGTTGTCTTTGACCTTTAATCTGTGCATCCAATGATCTCAGTGTTTCTTCATTTCCTTTTAGTATCTCATTTGCTTCTCTTTCAGATTTCAGCTCTCTGGTCAATCTATTAGCTTCACACTTTAGTGCCTGATTCTCAAATTGTTTCATGGATGACTCTATATTAGCACTTACTAGTTGGTTGGTCATATTATAGTGTACTTGCATCATCCTCATGATTTCACTATCTTTCTTGGCTATTCTTGTTTCAAACTGTCTTTTGTCTTCTTCATCTATTCTCAGTGCATTTTCAACTACTCCCTTAAAGTAAAGTATCAAACTCATTCTTAGTGCTTGTGTTTCTTGATCTATCTTTTCCAAGTTTAGTTGCTCAGTGAGTTTCTTGTTCTTTTCCACGAGTTCTACAATGACAAAATCGGCTTCACCATTCAGACTACCTTCATATTTTGTTTTAAGAGTATCAACATTCTCTTGTGTGGATTTTGGTTCATTACATAACTGCTTCCTCACTTTTAAGGACTTTTCTAACTTGTTTTTCATATCTTCAATCACTTCTTGTGCACTCTCCAACTCAAACTCAAGACTATCAATTTTCTTTGATTGCTTGTAACTCTCCATGGTCATGATCTTTACTCTTAGGTGTTTAAACCTTTATCTCAAGAGACTATCACTGATACCAATTATTGGATTAATCTTATGGAAAGGTATGTGCTAAGAGGGGAGGGGTGAATGAGTACTTTAAAACTTTTAACCACTATTCATTCCTTTTCCACTGAACTGAATATCATTCATAAAAAACATTAAAAAGCATAAAACATAAATGAGAAAACCATGACACATAAAACCATGATTTTTGGTCACACAGAAATCCTTGGTTAGAGGAAAAAAATGTGGTGGGGATGACACCCACAATCCTTCACTTCTACAAAATAAAGGTTGCTTGGTTAGAGCTACAATGTTAGATACTTCTGGTAGCTTACCCTATTAGGAGTACTATACTCGATCAAGGGTACAAAAAGACTTGTTCAATCTACCTGGTTAAAGGATTTTACAATCTCTCATCTAAGAGATGTACCCAATTAGAGGATTTACAAAATAAGACCTGTTAGGGCCTACCCACAAGATGATATTTCTAATCTCCTAACTATTACAAAAACTTAGTACAAAAATGTCTACAAGTATGCATCAACCATAATGTTGTTCAGACTCTTTATGCTCTGCAAGTGCATTACCTCTTTTTGCACTCGGTAACTTATCTTTTCTGCACCCTATATCTTCATCATTATGTCTTTATATCTATTGTTGTAACTAATTCTCTCTCTCTCTCTCTCTCTCTCTGTAATATTTTCCCTCTTCTATATGTCATATTCAACATCCTTCTTTCATCTTAATGTTATGTTCATTTTATATGATCTTAAGGCAGTTAAAATAATTAGATTTTTCTCCTTCTACGGTGGAGGTGAGGTGGTGCAAGGTTGGTTCCATTCCCAATGCATTTATTGTTCTTGAATATCATTGGTTGAATTGCCTCACGATCATGTGAAATAATATTTGTGCAATCGCAATGTTCAACCTAACTTTTCTCTTGAATACTATGAAAGTTTTCTCGCTCGGCATCCAGGTTTAATGTATTCAAATTTAAATTTTTATGTCAGCTCTGGTGTGTACAGTGATGTTCTTTGATATTTCTCAGTGACATAATCATCTGCTCGGTAACTAACTCTACTCGGTGACTAACTCTGCTATGTGTCTTTGTGACTAACTCTGCTTGGTGTCTCAGTGACTAACTCTTCTTGGTGTCATTGATAATCTACTTTACCGACTGTCTACCTTAGTGTATTCTCCTTCTTTACCGATAATTTTTATTGACTATTATGATTTTGACAAAACTAATGACAAAAAACTAGCTCATAGGAGTATCAAAATTTGCATATAATAATTATATCAATAGGAGAATTGATAAATCACCATTGCAGATAGTAGATGGAAGTAGTCCCAAAAATGCATCAAAATTAAGAAAGTTGGACAAAGGAGAGACAAGTAGTACTGAAGCTGAACTCTTTGTAGAACACTTGAAGAATTTTCATGAGGAGGTAAGGAAGCATATTAATAAAATGAATACATAGTACTAGGCTAAGGAAGATACGAAAAGGAGGTATAAAGAGTTCCAGGTGGGGGATGAATCCATAGTTCATTTGAGAAAGGAGATATTTCTAGTAGGAACATACATTAAGTTGGAGATGAAGAAGTTTGGACCATGCAAAATAATGAAGAAGCATGTTTCAAGAAATGTTTATGAAGTAGAATTGCCCAGTGAACTCAATATTTCACCAGTATTTAACATTTCAGATATGATAGAATATCATTAAGGAAGTGTTGAGGATTAGGTCACAGAAGGACAATAGAATATTCTAGCAACTACTTAAGATATAGAGGATAATGAAGATATCTTGGATAGTCGTGTTGGCAAAGGCACAAGGAACAAGACATATGAAGAATATTTGGTCAAATGGAAAAGATGACCTGTGGAAGATTCATCATGGCTATCAAGGGATGAGGTTAACCATCTTGGTTTTCTTTTGAACACCTGAGATGTGACAAGGTCACTTCTCAAATTACCCCTAGTATCTGATGCAGGAGCATCCTGGGCGTAAGGGCAATCTTGCATCACCCAAAAATATTTTCTGGTTTCTTTTCAATAAGGGCTATCTTTGTGTAGAGATGTTATTTATGGAAATTTACTATTTTTAGTAAGTTTTTCATTTGAGTTAAAAAATTTCTATTTTCTTCCCTGGAGGTTCACTTTGATTATATCAGCGTGCTCGTAAAGTTTTGTTGCAAGATCAAGTCTAGTTTTGGAGATATTGAAAATTTTTGGTATTGGCAGTAGGGTATAGAAGCTTTAAACTCAATTTTAAAGGCTTTAGAGGATCTAAAGGGGGTTAAAACCTCGGCTGACTGGAGCTTTGAAACTTAAGTGTTGTAGACAGCTTCACACCATTTTCAAAATGGGTTTATAATAGCCAATTGGGTCACCGAGCGATGAGTTATGGTCTCCAGAAGTTGCGCTACCTGAAATAGCAAAAAATGAAATTCCTTCAAAACTTCTTTTGAGTTTCAAAAGTTGTTTGGGCCTATTCTAATGTAGTAAAAATGAATAATAATATATTAGGGATGGTTGGCCTCAAAATTTAGGGTTAAAATTTCTAGAACCTTCTTGGGAAATTAAAATTGCCTATATAATGAAGGCCCGTAGGGTTATCTAGGGCATTTTTTGGGGAAATTCCTCTAGTGGCTCTGGCTTGCAGAATATTGTAATGAAATGCCATGTGGTTGTGCATGTTATATTTCTAAATATTATAATTCCATTTCATTGGAGATAATAGAAAGCCCATTTCTTGTCCTTACAATTTGTTGTTATTCTCAATTCTATTGTGTGTGTTTGTGTTAATAAGGAGAGTATCCTTCATCACAACTTTAACTTAAAATCATAAAACCCTAATCATCCAAAACAACTTTAACAACAACAACTTTTGTAACAACAACTTGTAACTCTCTCTCTCTCTGATTCCTTAAATAAACAATTTGCACCGACTTGAAAATGATCTTCAAATTATTTTCCCACGACAACACCATGTGTCCAATTGATAATATCAATGAGAAAAATGACTTACCATGACCGCGTTAGGTCAAGATAAGATCTGCAAGTTTATATCTCCAAGATAACTAACACATTTTTTCTTCTCCAATGTAATCCCTTAAATCTGTCTTAAATTGTTGCATTGATCATGTAAATACACATTCATTGGATGTATAACCTTTATTCCACATCATCATATCATTAAAAATGATCGCATAGATTTTATTACTCACCGCTTTGTGATCTACTAACCGGTTGATCAAGAACATAAAATTTCTACCTATCTTAGTGTCTATGTCTCTCAAAACTTTATCACCACTCAACCAAATGTGTTGTGGTGGGAACCATGTTACAATGTGATCTTTTTGATTCTGTATCTATGACCACTCCACACAATTATGCTTATATCATGACCTTCAACAAAATGTTGTTTGCACAGTCCACTGCTCTTATATACTTAACCAAATTTTAGTATACCTTCTTATCGATTATACCTTCACTTTTACATGTTGTATATTATGGCTTATATTCACTTAGTTTCACTATATTGACTTGGTTGACATCAATGACAACAATATAAATGTCTCCTTATCATTGCACCACAATAGTCAGCAATCTATAATACCAACAATCTCCCCCTTTGGCTTGATGGAAAATATATACTAACTCAAATATATGCTTATAATCATAATATCAACTTATGACTCCCTATACTCATACTCTACATACATGCATATACTCCCCCATACATATACTCCCCCTTTTACAAAAATGACAAAGGTACCAAAAAATTGAATGTATGTACACAAAATCTTTCTTACATCCTATCAAAAATTACCTTCAAGTGAATCTTTTCCAAAGTCAAGGTTGTTTCCCATATCTTCTACAAGTACTTCATAGCCACAATTTTCTTAATCAAACTCGACACTAGCTCTTCCATGCTATCGAAAGTGTTTAAGACTGGCAAGGAAAATATAGCTTCTACATTTTTCACATTTTGTTGCATCACTTCTATTGTAGGAGATAACGTGGTTTAAAGTTCTAGTAGAGTGATCAATCTCCGGTCTTGCACACCTCCAATTTTCTTAATCTTATGATTGATTTTATTGACTTGATGACTGTAAGTTGTGAATTAACTTGACAGTGGATCAAGTTGATCGCTTAAGTTCTCCAACTCCTTCTCAGCTTTAGCTCTTCTTTGCTCCAAATCTTGAACAAATTTTGAATACCTTGATACTTTGATAATCAACTAACCGGCCTCAGTCAATGTACACTTAAATTCATCTATCAAGTCTAATAATTTGACCTTGTCAGCTGTAATCTTTTCCATCAAATTTCATGTCATCTTCTTTTCTAGTTTCTCTGCTGCATTCTTCACCGTATATGTATACAAGTCTAGGCCTTGATGTAGAATATCCTTCACAAGTGTGTCCATTTGATCAATAGGTGTTTCATCTTCACCATATGTTACCTTAGGCACAAACTTAGCTAGGATGTCTCTAACTTGCCTTAATACTCATGTCTTCTTCTTTGATTTTATCTTGTTTCTTACAGCTTGAATCCTAAATTGTTCTGAAAGTTTCATCAATTCCTTAAGTTTTAGTTTACATATATCTACTGGTGTGATTGATAATTTGTCTTCATCAATTTCTTTTTCATCTTCAATAATATTCATCATTTTATGTTTCTTATGTGCACTAAATACTACAAGACTTAAGTCTTTTGAAATCTTAGGTTCTTCAATCTTCTTTAGAGTCTCCACCTGCTTATTTTCTTCTTCTTTCTCTTCTTCCTTCTGAGAAATTTTCTCTTCTTTCTATTCCAAAAGAAAAGATGAATCCTTCTTGCATGCTATCTCACCACCACTAGTTTGTAATTGAATGATATCTTGTGTTTCAATGTCTTTCACTAAGTTAGGAATGTCTAGAACAATATTTCCAGTTGTTTGATATGCAGACACTGTGTCATTTCCTTGTATTGGTTTAATTGATTATGTATGAACTTGATCTTCTTGGACTGTAATTGCCTTTATTTGAATTATTTCTCTCCATGTCTCAACAATGTCATCATGTACACTTTGTGTATCATCAATTAGAAGTATAGCTAATTTGCTCTTAATATTGAATTTATGCCTATGAGCAGCAATCATAATCTTAGCATCTTCTTCAGATAACTATGGTTGAACTTGAATAAGTTCTCTCTGTGATTTTTCTATCCAACTATAATACAACACTCCATCTAGCATCAATTACGTGATATAACTAATTAGGGATGCAAGAATGTATTTCCAAAGGTATTCTGCAAAATTTATGAAAATGATATAGAATTGCATCTTCTATTTTCTTCTTAATTATCTTCACTGCTCCCCAAGGTGTATCTTTTTCCAACAGTAGAAAGTCTACCATTTTCAACAATACCTTTCACAATATCATACATAGAAGAGGCCAACTTTTTTTCACCATTCTTCTTCTATTTAGATGTATCATTATCCGATTCTGACCTTTCTTCATCAGTTAAACTTCTCTTTTTCTTATAGATTCTCTTTGGAGTAGAAATATGTTGACATTTCTTCCTTGAAGATTCCCTTCCAAACTACACTTCACTAGTAGTTGATTTACTCTATTTTCTCTTAGCTATAGTTAGGGTTGTAGTAGTGCGAGATGTTCCTGCAATCACTTCTTCCAAAAAATTTCTCTAGGTTAGATACCACTCTTCTAGTCTTTCTCTCTAAGACCCGTCTCTTCAATACCTTTTGAATTTTAGAAACAACTTCATCACGAGTTCCAAATCTCTGTGCCTTTTTTTCTAATGGTTTTGAAAACAACTCTTCAACATGCAAAGTTACTATATCACTTTCAACTTCATAACCCATAGGAGAGATCCAACATGTCCTAGGCTCCACAGCTTGCACAATACATGAATCCGTGTCTACAAGAAAACATATATCACTCTTGTACTTCTCTACAATGCTAGCTGGAATCCTTTCTTGTTTATGCATTCTAGATTGAAAATCTTTGAAATAAACCCACATGACCTTATTTAAGTTATTCCCTAGTTCCTTTATGAATTCTTTTATTTGCATAATGACCGGTTTATCCCTTGACCATGTAACATTTCATTTACTAGGTAAAAACTTTTGAACATAGAAAAAGATGCATACCAATAGAGATCCATACTTGAATGATTGTCTCTTGTCTCTCTTAATCCTTTCCATATTCACCATAAATTGGCTTCTTATCATCTCACATAGATCACATGTTTAATTATCCTTCACAATTTGATAGGCAATGTGAATCGCTCCACCAGGTACACTGTTAGCTTGACTCAACTGATAAAATCTGTAACCCATCACCATAGATGCAAAATGAACTTCCTTGTCTACAATATGCTCAATAGTCATCACTCTCCCATCCAATTTGGATTTGGTAAGTTCAGTGACCAAGTGAGGCCCATCATTCTTAATGTGCATTCCAAAACTTGTGCTCAAAATCCTGTAACTCTATGAATCAATGCCTTCGAAATCTTGTGTGGTCTATCCAACCATATGTATTGATCGTGCACTATTGTCAACACATAACATATCCAATTGGGATAAAATTTTGTGGGAATATCCACAACATAAGTCAAACCCTTTTCCTATAAATGTTTGTGCTCGACTTTCAAATTTCCATTGATACATAGATCCTTGTATTCTTTCTATAGTTATTCAGTTTCTAATTATTTGATTCTATAATGAATCAAGAATGAACATCTTCAATCAACATCACACCATGAGGAATAATGGATAGGGCACTGGACATATCTATCTCAGCCACTTTGTTGGAATACAATTTGAACACGGGTCAAGGTTCCTTAGAAATGTTCATCACAACAGGTGTATTGATGTTCTCTTCAATTATGACCAACTACAATAACACAAAATTCTAACCACCAAATGAAATGATATTCTACACTGCACAGGTTAGAATTCCATGAAAACCTTGATATGAAATAATCACTAGATCTTGATCACAAAAGTAGCTTTTTGCACACACTAGCTCAAGATACCTCTTCTAATTCTTTAATGAAAAATGTGAAAAGAAGTTACTCTTTCCTTTATATATACTGCTAGAGAAATAAACATTGCATACATCAATGGTAGGAATAGTGATGCATTCTATGACATTTCACCAATTAACACTAAACCATTGGTTGGTGCTCAACCAACAACAATAATTCCTCTCAAATAGATGATTGACCTTGAAATCTCAATGTGGTCCATGCACAATCTCAAAATAAAAAAAAACATATAAAATTACACCATAATGTGCATATAGATATTTACCTCTTTTTCATCTAGGGAATCAGTAATGGATTTTTCTTTTTAATTTCTCCCATAAGAAAATAACATGCTTAGTTTATCGATAGAACATCCACATTTACTAAACTTGTGGAGTTCTCAGTCAACTCAGAGGAATTTAGTTCACCTTTCTTCACCCAAGTCTTCTTCATATTACTTCTGACTTCATCAATGTTAGCAACTAGCTTTCCTTTTCTATCTTCAGACTGATGAGGTGATTGATTCTTAAATAGATATTATTTTTCTATATGACCTATCTTATGACAGGCAAAACATGCTTTACCAATTGATTTCCAATTACTAGCATCACCTCTTATAGTTCTCATTCTACAATTCATTGCTAGGTCTCCATAATAACCACATATAGAACATGTAGTGTTGAATTGTCTTTCCCTTCTGATCACATTCATCGATAGAATAGGTGACCTAGGTGCATATACTCTTGACCTACAATGTTCACCTTTGTGTCCATACTTGTTGCTTCAAAAATAGGATCCATCAAAGTTTCCACTACTGGAGCTATTGCTAGATCTACTACTAGATATACACTCATATGAAACATGAGCATACTTGTGACAATTGTAACAATAACCATTAAAAGAGTAGGTTCTATTCATCAGTATGCTTCTACACACATTTGTAGTATGACCAAAATTTACACAATTATAGCAAGTAGGTTTGTTAGGTTTCTTACCTGAATTGATTAGATCTACCTTTTGATCTTTCTGAGCCTCCTTAGATTCAACATTAGGGGATTCTCCAACTTTGAATATTCCTTCTCCTGAATAACCTAGACCGGTTGTATCTTTGTTTCTTCATTGAATCTTCAGTTGTTCATCAAGCTTTTGTGAGCTTTCATCATATCTTTTTAGTTTTTCATTTGCTTCTTTCTTAGATTACAGTTCTTTTCTTAGTGACTCATTCATCTTCCTTAGTTTTTCATTCTCAGCTAATACTTAAATTTCTCTGTAACAGTATGATGCATTTGACTCTGATAGAGGTTATATTCCTATCTTAGTTTGACAAGTTCTTCACTTTGTGTGTCTAGGGCATCATCAACAATTTTCTTAGCAGCTACTACACTCCTTTTCTCTTCCAAATCTTCACACATCCTGACAGGATGACATTCTAGTTCTCTTTTTCATATTAGCTATGTGTTCTTTAATATTATTGTTCTTTTCTAATAGATTTGCTACAAATTCTTTAGATGTACTTCCTTGAGATAGTTGTTCTATGTAGTCTTGAATTTGACTCAGTTGATTAACAAGTTATCTCCTCTTTGCAAGAGAGTGTCTTGGATTTTACTTTAGCTCCCTAATCATCATGTTTGCATTATCAAGTTGCATCACATACCTATACTCCTCCATGATGATGGATCTTTACCCCAAGTTGTTAGACTTATCACCAAAAGGACCTATGCTCTGAGACCAATTGTTGGGAATGATAGGTACTGAGAGGGGAGAGTGAATCAGGACAAACAAATTTTCTAATTCAACCACTAAAAAAAATAACTACTGCAATGCTTTCAAACATTTAAAGTAAGTATCTTATGCAAATATGAATGAAATAATAATAACAAGCATCCATAAATTTCATAGATATAACACAATAATTTTCACTTGGAAACCCTTGTAAGAGGGAAAAAACCATGGTGAGGATGACACCCATAAGCCTAATAAATGCAGTATATGAGCTTTCCCAATTAGGAGCTACAATGCCCTTTTTGAGGGTTCACCCTGTTAAAAGTGACTAGTACAATGTTAGGAGTATCATAGGATCAGCTATGATCTACCTTCCTAGAGGATTTAAAACCTCAATAAATAATGTTAGGATTGGATAATACTAAGAGGGGGGTGAATCAGTATTATAGCACTTAATTAATTTCTTTAACCATTTAAGTATTAACCATAAACTTGCAGTAAAGAAAATAACATAAGAAAATGACACAATACTCATAACACCATATTTTTTTTTTGAGGAAACCATGGCTAAGGGAAAACCCCAGTGGGGATGGTACCCACAAGAATGTACTAAATTATAATATCCCTGTAAGGAGACCTGGCCCTATTAGGAGCTGAATATTACATAGCACATTTCCTTGTTAAAGGAATTACAACCCTGTTAAAGGTTCACAACACCCTGTTAGGGGCCAACTGAGCATACAACTCTTACAATATAATTCAGTTTACAAAGTGTTCTCAGTCATGAAAAAAAACAAGAAACACTAGTGCTTAGATAGTTACTTTATTGTTCTTCCATGATCTCTATCATTCTCTACTCTTTTATTCGCTTAACCAACTTTCCAACTTCCAACTCTTCAATCTTTACCAAAAATATCTTACATATATATCTCACAACTTTACAAAGTCGACTCTCAATATGAATATTAAAAATATTACAAAGTTGGCCTTCAATACAAAATACATTTAATATAGTAAATACCAAATGCATAGTTGGCACTCTTGCATAGTCAATGTGGAGGTGATCAACAACCAAAATACAACTTTGATTTTCTAGAGTCCAAGCCATACTCCCTCAATCTTTGCTATTGTCAAACTGCTCTGTTTCGCTATTCTACTGCAGTCTGTCTATCTTTAATTATTTCTAAATCACCGTAGACTCAACCGAAACCAAATCGATCTTAGGTGGAGGTCATACATACCCCATACTGTCTTCCTCTAATCTTGATTTCCCTAAATCATCGATCTTGATCTTCGACATCCAAAACACTTTTGTATCCCTACTTCTACACTTAGTCGATTTCTAAATCATCAAAACTTATCTTGACTAGAATCGATCTGAAACCCAGATGTGTTTCCATAAATGACAACCAAAAATTAAATCACATTTACACAAAATTGATTACTTGCCAACAATCTCTCCCTTTGGCATTGATGGCAACACTTAACAAAAAAATGAATAAGTGTTCCAACAAATCTATCTCCTCTATAATACTCCTTTCCTTTTCTTTTCTCTTTTCTTTTCTTCTCCTATATAATTTTTTTATTATATATATATCTATATTTTTTTTTCCTCTTTTCCCCCTTTGACAACAATGACAAAGGTGCATATAAAACAATAGGTTTTAGTGCTTGCTCACCAATTTCAGAATATCCTGAAAGGAATCTTCCAAGATATTTACTTTTGCAGTCCATGTTTTGAACAATATTTGGCTAATGTGAATTAAGCCATTCAGGACAAATTATATGGTCTCAAATTCTTTCAAGTCTATGGGAATATATTTGTTCAGTGAATCTGTTACTTTCTCCAAGTCTGAGAGATGAACCTCAAGTATTGATAACTTAGGAGTGATAAAGCTCTTCAGCAAATTGAATCTTGTCAATACTCTCCCTTTCTTATTATCTAATACATTGAGTTTATCCAAAATCCTTGTGACTTATTTGTCTAACTCTGTTGTGGATTGTGAAGATGTTTCACAACCGCCCATCATACTATTCAGAGTTTCCCTCTCTTTGGCAATAATGTCTTCTACATTCTGAACATGCCTTATTGGATTCATGCAATAACTAAACAATTTTCTCCCATTTCCAATGCAGCTCCTTGCATTTTTCAAGCAAGTTTTCACAATGCCTAAGTCCCATGTGATAGATTCACAAACTATTGTTAACTTCTTCTCTAAGTATGTCTTTTCTGCCTTCTCCTCTGCTATCTTCAATAAGTTCTCATAGTGCCCATCAAATTCATCAAGTGTAATTCTCAGATTTTGAATGTCATCTTTGTTCTGGAAAACAATAGGTACTGGAAGCAATTTGTTTATAGTATCAATTTCTCTTGTAATTACTTTTTCCTTCTTGTCTCCTTTTTGTTCTGATCTTTCCTTGGCTTTGTTCAAAGCAGTAAATGCCAATTTTAGTAATTCAACTTTATCCATGCTGTCAACATTTACATCCTTGCTTTCCAACAATGAAATGGATGATGTGTTTACCTCTTTCTTTTCATCCTCTTTCTGATCTGCCTTCTGTTCTTCTTCCTTCTTCTGCTCTTCTTCCTTCTTCTGTTCTTCTTCCATCTTTTGTTCCTCTTCCTTCTTCTGTTCAGCCTCATCCGCTATAGAAGTGTCCATATTCCCTAAAAAAGGGTCTTTTTCATCTTGAGAGGTGTCAAGAGTTACTTCTACACCAGAAACATAGAAATCTGGTGGTGGATATACTTCACTCTTCTCAGCAGTTGTCTCTATTGCTTTTGATCTTTCACCCATTCCCAATTGTGTGGGTGAAGTGGTCTTAGGAGGTGAGGGCTTGTTAGAAGTAGTATTCATCAGTATCTTCTCTAGTGCCTTTTGAGTTTCCTCAGTGACTTCATCATACTTCCTCGCCATGATTTTCAATAATCTCACCTTGGTCCTTAATAGAGGTTTTAATTCCTTGTATATTCTATCCCTTTCTTTTACTGATATCACAGGCAACATGTTATCAATTTCTTGGTTCCTGATTGTATCATCTTCAATTTGTGCTACATTTTTTCTTATCTCCAATCTCCCATATAAGTCTATAGGTATGCTTCTTTCAATTTCTAAAAGTGTCTTCATGAAAGTAAGTAAGTGTTCAATCACAATGTCCTGAATCTTAAGCTTGTCTACTTCTTCATACTTGTTATAATATTTATCAATTGTGACCAATTTTCCTTGTTCTAATGCTCTCTTCTCTAGCATCTTCAGGTTAGGTTTCCATATGTGTTTTTCTTCTTTCTTCTCTTCTCCTACTATGCTCTTCTCTTTAGGTGATGTTTGCATGCTTGATCTAGTAACTCTAGAAGTAATGTTTTTTGCTTATGTTGTTTGCTATTGAGGAGGAGGTGGACTGTCTACCATAACTACCTCAGGAGTGGGAGGGGCTGTAGTACGTCCACTTTCTGGTCCAAGAGATCTTTCTATCATCTTCCTTTTGACTTCTTTTAGTTCTTCTTCTGTCAACCCAGCTTTTACTCCGCATTCATGTACAAGATTCTCAATCTTTCTCTTCCTCAGACCTCTGGTCTATTCTTTTCTCACCTTTGCTGACATTTCCTCATATGTTCCCCATCTTTCCTCTATTGTATCAATTTCTAATGCAAGGACTTGTTCTACTTGCATGGTAAGTACCGCAGAACTTACTTCATAACCCATGGGATAACACCATTTCTTTTTGGGTATGACTGGTTCAAAACATACACAATCAGTTTCAACCATGAAACAAATTGCATCTTTGTATTTTTCAATAATGTCTTCATGTATCCTGTACCTAGTTTTCATCTGTCTCTGTAGGATCTTGATCATAGCGAACAATTCTCCATCAACCCAAGTAGCATTCTGTCTCTTGTAGCTCTGTGAAATTAAAATGCCAGTAGGTATTTCTAGATTTCCAAACACTAGGATGTAAGCTAGTAAATTTGTGCTCAATATGAATAAACATATGCATCAACAATGAACCAAATCTGAAGGTCTTAGTTCTGTCCTTCTTCACTAGCTTCACATTCTCAAGGAATTTTTGTGCCAAAAATTCACATAGATTATATTTTACATTTTTCTTCACCATTCTCCATGGCATCATGATTACCCTAGCAGATACTGAGTTAGGTCTGCTACTTTAGTAGAACTTGTACCCAAGTATCATAGCAATCAATCTTACATCTTACTGAAAGATGTTGTTTACTGTCATTGCCTATCTATCCCATTTGGAATGAGTTAGGGTTTCAACTTCTTTCTTTACATGTTTCTCCACAATAGGAATGAATCCAGTGTTGTCTAGTCTAGTGATTTCATGGATTAGGTCACTACAAATCTTCACAGGTTGATCACCTATCCAGATAAACTGATCATGAACCCTACTTAATAGTATCTTGAACCATTCATCTTCATCGAATTCACATAAGTCCATAATTTTCATTAGGCTCAACTGATTAATGTGTTTGTATTCTTCTCTCATGATTCCATTTTCAATCATATACTCGATTTCAGTCGATATATCATCAATTCCCAGTATGTCATACTTACAATGTATGTAAGCCCTAATATCTTCTATGTGTAATATGCCATACGGGGTTTCAGAAAATGCTCCTTTTGGATCCTCTTCACATGACTTGAATGGATGTTTCTTAAATTTATACCTAGGTCGATCTGTAACATCAAAAATAATAGGTGCATCCATGGCTAGATGATGTAAATACCTTTCTTTCGCTGAATTCCAAGTTTATCCTTCAATTGATCATGCACGACCAATGTAGAATAGTCTAAATTTATCTTCTATTTGATCTCCTTAGCTCGCTCTTCATCAAATGATAAAGAGATAGGTAATCAAGTGGTGCTTTATACAAGTTTAAGTAATGAATTTAACTTTTACTTAAAACTATCTATTCGGTTGTTAGATCTCGCGAAAAAATATATGCGTCGACTGATGTTGCGCTCTTAGATGTATATTCCATGATGTTGTCCAAGCTTATACCCAAGCTTGCTTGAGCTCAATCCATGAATTATGGGGCAGGATATATTTTGATGTATGTATCCAATGCTCCTCCTAAGGCCATGATCGGCCAATTAGGTCGATTATGTTTTGCTACCATCAGGTGAAGATCCAGTAGCCTCTACTGACTCTCTCTGAACTGATGTCTCACTTGTTTCTTTGATCCTCCATATCTTACCACTATTTCTATCTTCTTCCTTCTTTTTTGAATTCATAGGAGGTGGTGCTCTTCTATTGTCTAATCCATTATACCTGCAAAATTTTTCTATATGTCCTAGATTATTGCATTTATAACATATAGGAGGTATTCTTTCCTAATTAACTTGTAGCTTACAGTACTTTGCAATGTGTCCAATGTTATTACATTTGGAGCATGTAGGTTTCACTATAGATTCTCTTCCATTGTCTTTTCTATATCCTGATTGATTAGGTTTTCTACATTTATATTTCTTGTGCTCATAACCATTGCAGTTAAAACAATAGCCAGAAATAGTTCTAAAAGGGGCATTACCTCTACAGTCTCTCTTCATGTGTCCAAATCTATTGCAGCCAAAACATCTACCTCTGAAGGGTCTGATCTTCTCTTTAGGTTCTTCAATAGAAGGTTTCTCAGCATCAATCTTCTCATTTGATTTCTCTTCTTGATTCTTTGAACATTCAACTTTATTGAAGCCAATACCAGTCATATCACCTTTAGGTTTTTGTTTGTCTCTTTGTTCATCAATCAAATCAATGCTGGTGTGAAGTTTCTCAATGTGTTTCTTTGCTTCAACAAGTTCACCTTTTATAATCTGATTGTATTTTTCCATTTCCAGATACTTGTTCTTGTAGTTGTCAGCCTCATTATTCATTTGATCTAATGCACTGTTTAAAGCTTCTTCAAATTTCTTCTTAGAATCCTTCTGTACCTATATTTCTTTAGCCATAGTCTCATTTTCAAGTTTCAAAGTTTCATTCTCTTCTTTTAGTTGCTTCACCTGATCTAGACTGTCTTCATCTGAATCCTCTTTTATCTGAACAACAAGATCCTGTCTTTGATTTCTGGAAAGCTCACGTTGGTCTTTGAGTTTCTTTATGAATTTCTTAGCTCTTTGCATGTTGAATCTCAATTCTCCATTTTTTTCTTTTTCTTTGTTAAGGTCTTCAAGTGCAGCATCAAAGTTTTCTTTCAAACTGTCCAAATCCATTATGATCTCCCTCAAGCTATTAGACTTTCTCTCCAAGGGCCAAAAGCTTTGATACCAATTGTTAGGATTGGATAATACTGAGAGGGGGGTGAATTAGTATAATATCACTTAATTAAATTCTTCAACCATTTAAATATTAACCATAAACTTGCAGTAAAGAAAAGAACATAAGAAAATGACATAGTACTCATAACACCATATTTTGTTTTCAAGGAAACCCTGGCCAAGGGAAAACCCCGGTGGGGATGGTACCCACAAGAATGTACTAAAGTATAATGTCCCTATAAGGAGACCTATCCCTATTAGGAGCTAAATATTACATAGCACATTTCCTTGTTATAGTAATTACAACCCTGTTAAAGTTTCACAACACCCTGTTAGGGGCCAACTGAGCTTACAACTCTTACAATGTAATTTAGGTTACAAAGTGTTCTCAGTCATGAACAAACACAAGAAACACTGGTGCTTAGATAGTTCCTTTATTTTTCTTCAATGATCTCTATCATTCTCTGCTCTGATATTCTCTTAACCAACTTTCCAACTTACAACTCTTCAATCTTTACCAAAAAATCTTACATATATATCTCACAACTTTACAAAGTCGGCTCTCAATATGAATATTACAAAGTCGACCTTCAATAAAAAATACATTTAATATAGTAAAAACCAAATTCATAGTCAGAGCTCTTGTATAGTCAATGTGGAGGTTATCAAAAACCAAAATACATCTTCTATTGTCTGGAATCCAAGCCATACTCCCTCAATCTTCGCTACTGTCAAACTGCTCTGTTTCGCTGTTCTGTTGCAGTCTGTCTGTCTTCAATTCTTTCTAACTCACTGTAGACTCAACCAAAACCAAATAGATCTTAGGTGGAGGTCACACATACCCCATACTATCTTCCTCTAAGCTTTCTTTCCCTAAATCATTGATCTCGATCTTCGACATCCAAAACACTTCTATATCTCTGCTTCTACACTTAGTCGATTTATGAATCATCAAAACTTATCTTTACTGGAATCGATCTAAAACCTAGATGTGTTACCATAAATGACAAACAAAAAGTAAATCACATTTACACAAAATTGATTACTTGCCAACAAATAAGTCACCTTGTTAAACGATTTACAAATAAGAACTTCTTAGAATTCACCCAACTAAGGGATTTGACCTGCTGCAGCTGTTAGAAAAGCAACAAGATAAATGATATGAGTGTAGCACTAATTTATTAAAATATATTATAAGTTCTTCATACTATACTCTATACTCTTCTCTCTATTCTCTGATCACAACTTCAACTTAAAATCATAAAACCCTAATCATCCAAAACAACTTTAACAACTTGCAACTCTCTCTCTCTCTCTCTGACTCCTTAAATAAATAATTTGCACTGACTTGAAAATGATCCTCAAATTGATTTCCCATGAAAAAACCATGTGTCCAATTGATAATATTGATGAGAAAAATGATTTATCATGACTGTGTTAGGTCAAGATAAGATATGCAAGTTTATATCTCCATGATAACTAACACATTTTTGCTTCTCCAATGTAATCCCTTAAATCTATCTTAAATGCTTGCATTGATTGCATAAATACAAATTAATTGGATGCATAACCTTTATTCCACATCATAATATCATTAAAAATGATCGCATACATTTTATTACTCACCGCTCTGTGATCTACTAATTGGTTGATCAAGAACATAAAAGTTCTACTTGTCTTAGTATTTGTGTCTCTCAAAACTTATCATCTCTCAACCAAATGTGTTGTGTTTGGAACCATGTTGTAATTTGATCTTGTTGAGTTTGTATTTGTGACCCTTCTACATAATTATGTTTATATCATGACCTTCACCAAAATGTTGTTTGCATAGTCTACCGCTCTTCTATACTTAACCAAATTTCAATATACCTTCTTATCGATTCTACCTTCACTTTTACCTGTTGTATATTTTGACTTATATTCACTTAGTTGCACTATATTGACTCAAATACCAACAATCTGATTCAAATACCAACAGGTCTCTCCTTGGGATTTTCATATCGATTTCTTGAGGTGGGAGAGATGTTCCTTTTTTGTTGCAGGTGTTGGGCCTCATAGTTTTGGACTCTTCATTTTAGAGTTCTTGGAGCTTGAGGGGGTTGGTTTTATTTTGGGGATGAACATTGATGATCGTGAACCTCTTTTTCTCCCCTCTCTATTGTGGGAGTTTGTTTCCTTGATGCTCTTCTTCTCCAGTGCTATTTGGGTTTTGGTCTCTCTCTGTGATTTTCAGTCTACCTCTTTTAGATGGGAGATATGCTTCTTCCTAGTGGATAGTATTGGGTCTACTAAGGTTAAAATATTCTTCTCTTGGGTTGACGGATTATTTGGTTGGATTATGGTGGTGGTTGGTGCTGATTTTTTAAGAAAGAGGGCTTTGATGATTTTGGCCATTCTACCTCCTTCCTTCTGATCAAAGTTTCTTTTCTGGAAAAGTTTACTCATGGTAGTTGTCACTCTTTTGGTACTAGTGTTGAGATTTTTTGTTGATATTTCTTGTTTTCAAAGTTGTTTTAGTTTGGGGTGAGGATAGTTTTATTTTGGAAGGGCACATTGATGATCTCATCCCCCTCTTCCTCCCCTCTTCCTCCCCTCTTTGTTTTGGGATTTTTCTGCCATATGGCTCTTTTCCAACGTTGGATCCATTTTGGAGATGCCTTTGGGATATTTCCTCTTGGTGTTGAGTTTTTTTCCTTCTGGTTGGTGGGCGGTGGTGGGGATGATGACTTTCTTAAGATTGGGTGCTTTGATAATTTTGGCCCTTCCTCTGCCTCCCTTTCCTTAAGGTTCCTTTCACTCTCGAGCTGATTTCTCTAGGCATTGTTGTTTGGAGGTTGATTTTCCATATGTGGGTGGAGATGGTGGGTTGTATGATTTTTAAGAGAGGGGGATTTATTTTTCATATGTCACTCTTCTCCTTCTACATGTGGTTGGTATCCTCCTGCCTTTAGTGTTTCTTGGCTTTGGATGGTGGGTCTTTGGCTGAGGAGGCTTTGGTTGAGTTTAGGGAGGATATTTTAGTGAGGTTGGGCTTTGATGTGTCTCCCTCCTTTCTTTCCTTGCCTCTTCATTGGATCCTTTATATGTTTCCTTGTTGTTTGGCGACAGGTGAGAAGAATTTGGTTATAGCATAGTTTGAGGAGGTTGGTTGTGACAATCTTCTAAGTGGGAGCTTTATTGAGTTCATGGATTTCCTTCTTTCATCTTTGCATTGGGTTCTCCCTCTCATGTGTGTTTTTTTTGGGTGTATTTGGTGTTGGTTATTTTGGTAAAGTGATTGGGGTGGTTTTGGTTTATGAGCACTTTAAATGGGAGTTCTTTAATGTGCTTACTTCATTCCTTCCCCTTTTTCTGGGTTGGAGCTTTCCACTTCTATTGTTGGTCTCTACTTTGTCTCATGGGAGGTTATGGGTATTCCTATAGAGGTGGAATCCAATGTAGCCTTTGTGATATTTGTACTCCTATGTTCATTTTATTTGATACCTTCTATTGAGGTGGACTATAGAGTTGAGCTCAGGTATGGTTTTTGGAGCCATGGTAAAACCCAGTTATTATGGCTCGAGGATCTGTCAAATCCCATTGGATCTCTTTTGTTTTGAGTTTTTTTTTTTATGTAACGCATTGACCTCTTTTGGGGTTATCTTGGGCATCCTGTGCTTTGGATGATCTTCTTTTCATGGTTGTTGTCTGTTTGTTGACTATGGGATGGCTTTGGGTTGTTGGTCTCTAAATGATTTATGTTTTGAAACATCTCATCTTAGTGGGGTTCCAGATCCCCCTCAAAATCTATTTGTAATGGGTTTTGGGGCCCCATCAAAACCTTCTTTTTCTTTGATAAAAAACAAAACTTTCTAGAGAGTTTAGTAGGAACAACGGGAAAGAAATAATGTCATGGTTCCTAAAGTGATTAAAAAGTGGTGCATATGATAAAAATAGTATACTTTGAAATGAGATTCTAAGGTAAAATATTTCATAATCATGAGATAAACCCAACTCTATGGTGGTGACAACTACTCCCTTTCATTATCACCATGCATCTTGACTCAAGCTTTATTTCTGCTTAAAAACCTATTGAGGATTTTATTGTTTGCCACCTAATTGGTTTTCTTCCATTTTCTACCCTTCATGGGAAACCTAGTAGCATTTTATATCACACCTTCATTGATTTCAAAGAAAAATCTTTCCACTATAACCCTCCTATCCTTCCAAGAGGTAGAAAATTTTATAGACAAACCATCATTGTAGCCATTACTAGACTCGATAAACTTAGAAACCCCTCATTCTCTATAGATATGTCACACACTGACATCATTTTTTAAATCATTAGGATTTCCAAGCTCAATGAAAACATGGTCCCCACCCCTCTTGGGGAAAGAAAGAAAAGGATTAGTAGAGAGGCCCATCCAAGTCATAAAATTAAAGACTTAGACATAATTAGGGAAACTTTTTGTATAGTCACAGTAGTTAAAAGAGAAAGTTAAGCCTTGCATCCCAGCTTGGGTATAACTATTTATCCATCCTCTCAAAATACTCTTCTTGTATAGACAAAGTTTCATAGTGCACGAAGGCCTTTTTCCCATAGTATACAATAATCATTCCCTTTAAAAAAGAATGGTACTTATTAATTTAGTAGTTAAGTGTCATCATGAAATGATGTCATTACATCATTATAAGACCCACATCAAAATTCACATGGTTCCTAGAGTCCTTCTCTTTCCAAAAATGATTTTTTGTTACTAAATATGATTTTACCCCCACTTCCTTTAGCTAGTCCACATCCCCAAGCCCTATTTCAAATTCCTCCACTCCCTATTTCAATTCAAATTCATTTTCACATCAAAGTTTTCCTATTTCAGGTTTTCCAATTTTAAACCCCTATAATTATATGTCCAACACATGGTTGTATAAACTAGGATATGTAAAAAACAAAGGTAAATGTCACCCATCAATATCAATAATTGAGCTCTCTCCCCTCATAAGTTTTTGAACTTTATTTAGAAGGGAATATTTCTTCCTCAAGCATCTCAAATCTTCCATATAATAGACCAGTACAATAATGGCACCAACTACCATAATTCCTTCTCTAAAAACATGATTAATTTCAAAGAGATCTAGCCCTAGTATAATTTTGTGAATGTCTCCCACAATTCCTTCAATAGAAAAATTGACTCTAGATATTCCTTTAACAACATCAACAATGAGTTTGGAATCACCTTCTATTGACAATACCTTACTTCCAATTGAGAGAGAATTTTTGAGACTCCATAGGAGGGTCATTCCTTTAGGTTGGTTATTCATATTACCCTAAATATTACCACTGTAGGCTACCACCATCTTTCTAGAGTTTATTCTAATCACTCCCTCTGCTACAACACTTCCCTAGGGTTACCTTGTAGCCTACCAAAATTTAACTTGAACCACTTGGGGGGGGGGGGGGTTGATTTANACCACTTGGGGGGGGGGGGTGTTGATTTATATTCTCTCCTTCTCAATCTTTCTGAACTATCAAATCTTGCATATAAAAAGTCTACTAGGAAATAACTCCTAACAATTATATTATCTAGATTTGTTAGAGGAAAGGAAGGGTAAGGCCACCTAGTAACCAAAAGATTATTTGACATAAGCAGTTTGTGAAAAAAACTAAAAATTTCTTCAGTCGGATTCTCTACACCATGGAAAATATTGTGGTTTATTTCCTTCCAAATGCTCAAGCCCAAATGGGGGTTGCTTCCATAATTTCCTAATAAGGGGATTATGGGAAGTGCCATACCAATTGAAACCAAGATACTCAACATCTTCATTCATGACCCAAGAATAGCTTATGTAGTACCATACTCTGCAAGGGTTGTGTATAGGTACCTTGAATAAGTAGGTGAGGGACATTCTCCTCCTTATGCTTGTATATCGCATTACAGTCAGACAACTGGAATCCACACTTAATGAGATTATCTTATGCTATAATTTATTACGTATAATTGTCCACCATAAAAAGTTAATTTGGGGATAAGCTGGGAATTCCAAACTTTTCTCCAAAGACCAGTGTTGTTACCCTCCCTCACAATTAGATAATAAGAAGTTCTAACATTAAAATCTCTTCCAAGGTTCTTTTTTTAGATGAGCTTATCCTTCTTTTTATTTCTAGAGGGACTCTATTTTTTCTTGACAACTTCTATAACATATTCAAATCCTGAAATAGATGTGGTTGGTTGTAGAAACAAGGTGAGATATTTTTCTAGGAGTTGGACTAGGATAGATAGCCCAGTACCAATTTCCCAAAACACCTCTTGGTAGTCCCATAAAAATCCTTGAACATTTGGTGCAAAACTAATGGCTTGTTCCCCAACTAAGTGGCTTCCTAAAACCATATATTTTGACCATTACAAATTTTCCACTTTAGACCAGTGTGAATTATATTAGAATTTGAAGATATTATTCCATATCTTGGAACCACTAGGGAATCCTTGGGTAGTAAGAAGCATGTATAAATTCTAATTATTTGAATATTTGGTGGTCATAATATTACACCAATAAAAATTATGGGGAGCTAATTTCTAGCCAAGTTCTGCCAGAAGGGCTCTATTAGGTAACAAGATTTTACTTATTCCCAGCCCTCCCATATTCTTTAGCTAGAAATCCTTATCCCAACTAATGAGTGTCATTCTTCTTTTCTCTTCCAATTTCTCTACTATTGACCCTGAGATCTTGAATAAGGAAAGACAACAAGTAGGGATTCCTTGTAAGGAAGCTGCCAAAAGCTACAATTTGCTTGCGTTGCTAAGTAGTTTTCCTTTCCATTCAAATAATTTTCATTGAATTATTTCTAAGATTGAGCCCCAAAATATATTGGACACCTCTTTGACAATAAGAGGTAAACCTAGATATATTCCTAGAAGAACAACACACTAACAGTCCATAATATATTTTATTTTATTTTGTAGACTATCTGTGATATTAAATAGGTATATGGTACCTTTATCATAATTAATATGTTGTCTCAAGACTTATGCATATTGGTTAATGAATCATTTTCATTCTCTTTCTTCTGCCACTTAGGCAATGCCAAACAAGATGATATCATCCACAAACTGTTACAAGACCATTGGTGGTATAATGGAGGTAGGCTTAATGCCTTGAATTTTACCATCCTGAGGGAAGGGGATCCCTACCTAATTCGTCTAGCTACCCTAAATAAACCTCTAGGGAATCTATTGTAAAGAACAAAATATCAAACAATCGAAACACATTCCATAATGAAGCTAATCATTTTGTTATTAAACCCCAACTTTTTGAGGAATTTGAACAGGAAGTCCCAATTAACTTTTTCATAAGCCTTCAAGATAAGATCCATTCTCAGTTGATTATATTTTGTCCATAGAATGGATGACCTTGTGAGTTGTAAAAAAAATATCAAGGATCGGTTGGAATGAGGGAACATTGAGAGGGGGGTGAATCAATGTTCAATAAATTTTAATTTAAATACTGTGATCCACAAACCACTTATCACATAAAATGAAAAGTAACATGTAGGGTAAAAGCATGGCCGGGTTTCACACTTTTGGCTAACTCAAAAAACTTGGCCGAGTACTACTCGACCAAGTAGGACTTGATCGAGTCTACGTAGGCACCGCATGGCGCCCAGTGGTGCCTACGTGCTGTGTATTACTTGACTGAGTCGTACCGACAATTATTAATACCCCAAAAGCTCATTTAATCCTTCATTTGCACGTTGAGGGGCTTGTAGAGCACAGAAGGGGTACTCGACCAAGTGTGAGGTAAAGGTCCCACATTTTATTTATTTATTATTATTATTTATTTAGTAATTACATGCTTAGAAAACTTTTTTTTAATGTTTTATTAGTATTAAATGTATATTCTTTTCATGTTTTGTTTTTATAATGATGTGTATGAAAAATGTAGTTTTAATCTTTTATTGTGAAAATTGTTTATTTTGAAATGTTTTTTTTTAAAGTTAATTTATTTTTTAGTGTTTAGAATAGATGTAAATATGTAACTCAAATAATTACATTGAAATACGACTTAAACCATTAGATTGAAATATGACTTAAACCAATAGATTGAAATACGATTTAAACCTTAAACTGTCAAACTATTAAACCTATAACAAAACTTAAACCTTCAAACTATTAAACCTAAGACAAAACTTAAACCATTAAACTATTAAACATAAAATAAAACTATTAACCCTCATATAATACATTTTCTACTTCCCTCTATACTCTCCATGTACCCTTTTACACTATTAGGTTCTCATTTAAAACTAGATTCTTATTTGACCATATATTGCATGCACACAATTCTCTGCCACTTGTATATTCCTAATTAATTATACCCTCCTCTTTGAATATTATGTGCAACCCTAAAATTATAAAGGAAACCTTTAAAACCATGTGTCTCATTTTCCAAAAACATATATATGCTTGTATACAAATATAGGTAGATGAGATGGTATAGGTAGTCACAAAATTTAAGTGTACATTTGGTGATTTGAATGGCTTAAGGGGAATGTAATATGTAATGATTTGAATTTCTTAAGGGGATGTAATATGTAATGAATTTAATGTCTTAAGGGGATGTAATATGTAATGATTTGAATTTCTTAAGGGGATCCACACCTTATGTATTCTCACGATTCGCAACCACAACAATAATATCACCTATACAAATGAATCACGCATAAATTAAAAATAAAATTAAGATCTCTAAAATTTGAACATCACTCAAGTGATAAATTAAAATTTAATTAAGGAACACATACATGCACACACACCTGTAACAACTAAATCAGAAACACATTCATAATCAGCTGAATATATAGGATCATGAGTGTCTATGTCATTGTCATCATCTTCATAAGGAGGCATTTTGATTAACTCTTTCTATTCCCATTGTGAAACATCCATTTGCAATATTCTCATATTGACTCATTGCATTGTTCTAAAAATAGTCATCCCAAAAGCATGATTTACTCATACTTGAATCAGTAGAGGCTTGTGGTGTCCTGAAGTCATCACTTGATGTAAAATTCTAATATTAACAACGGATTAACAATTGTAAGGATTAGATCGATCAATATCTATTGTACAAATATGAAATTATTAGATCAACAATTTTGATAAAATTGAAATGCACTTCATGAAATTTTAAAAGAATTTGAGTTCAATTTTTTTACCTTTCACATCCCAAAAATAACGTTTGTTGTATTTTGTGTCCCGACTAGCAAAATGAGTTTGAAAGCATTCAACAATTTTCTTTGAATTCTCTATCATGCTACCTACATAAAATAAGTATTAGTTTAAATCAAATAGAAATTGAAGTTCAATGTACTTACATGCATTAAACACTGAACACCATTTGTGTACCTTCAATTTTGTGTTGTTAGAGTGCATGCTTCACACATGCTCCTACTCCATCATGCTCTTCTTTTCCATGTCCACTTTCAAAAAAGTTCCAGAGAAACTTAAAATTGTGTCTAGAATGTTACATGGCTAACCAATTAAAGGCTTTTGCAAACTTAAATTGTTGTGGGAGAAAGTTGTAGACACATCTATAAATAATAATTTAATAAAATCTATAAATTGAAATTATAAATATACTAGAATTGAATTAAAGATAATTTACTGACCTGCACAACCAATAAACCAAATCTAGTGTTGTGAAGCATTTATCTAGTGATTTGTAAGATCTTCAAAAAAATATTGCAAAATAATGAGCCACATAGCTCCTATCATGTACTTGTTGGTGCTCAAATCAACATATTGGATTTCCTATGGACATGCCAATCCAATGCTGGGAAACCAAAATGATTTAGCCAACTAACAAGATTCAACCAAGGTAAGGTTGAACCTTCTGCAATTATGGCTCTGCAGAAACAATGCTGGTAAGCCTATACCTTAAACTTATCCTTCAAGTCTTAAGGATTTTTTATAGAAGATAGAACACACCTCAAATCCTATCTCTCAAGTATGGAAAAGGCACTTGAAACAAATCTAACTGAAAGAAATATATCATAAACTGTAAAATTGAAATACTTTGAGTAATTGAAAGAATGTTTAGAAAATATATGTATAAATAGAAAAGAAAAGATCGATAGGATGTCACAAAACCTTAAACAATAAACTGAATAACCATAATCCAATTAATGAATAGATCAGTGCCTTATTCTATCACGAGCAATAGAGTCAAAATCATCCCAACCCTATGTACAACCTTAGAGATAGTTTGCAAGAGACATATCACTTCAAAGGTGTTCAAATGAGCATATATATCAAGATAAATCTACAACTATCTCAATTGAATTTAACTTTTCAAATGACAGACTGATTGATTGTGGCCACAAATTAATTGAATTTAACCGTGCAAGATGAAAAGACCAATTAATAATAAAGCTGTAAATTTAATCAAAAGTATGCAACATCTAACTATCACTTTGAAGAATTTTTTTTTTTAATCCAAGGGACTAATAAAAAATGAAATTTAATTAATTTTCCCATAGATGAAAGAAAAAGCACTTATCTTTATTGATTTTGAAAAAATGGCACATCCAAGTTCATGTTACAAGATGTTGATCCAACTACCCAATCTGTAAAATATTGTATCTTATTGTTGTTTATTTGTTTAAATTTTACACCTCATATATATGTGGATGAATGGTTTTCACACCCCTTTAGGGTGAAGAGACACCACCCTATGTTAAAATTTAAAAACTTCTTTTGAAAAAACTAATCAACAAACTAACTAATAACTACCTATCTTTCGGATTTGGCTTTGGCCGAAAATCGAAAACAAATTGTACAAACATAAGATTTTATTGGAGATAGGAAATTTGATTTTCCGAACTAGGTCTATTTAGACTTGCAATGTTTGATCATTTTCATTCTCTGTCGACGTCATCTTTATAGTAGGTCAAAATTCCAGCATCTTTAAAACCTTTGCCTACAGAATTTTGATTCTTCCTACCACAGAGATTCCTTCCTCAATCCCTCAACTTTTAATTGAAAAATAATATATTTTTGTATCCCAATTCATGTACTCCATCATATCATCAATTACTGGGCATGGAGTTTAGGACTCTATTTTTAGAGTTTTATCACTATATAGAACTCCAAATTTTGCCAAAAATTTAGAGCTCCAAGAGGCTCTTTCTGGGGACGTATACTCCATGTGAGCATAGAGAGATCCTAGTTATCTCTGGAGAAGCAGACCATTAGTTTATTATCCTCTTCATAAAATATTTGTCTCAACTTAATTTGGTGGCCCCTAGCCCCCAAAATGAATATTATTCTTTTCCTCTGTCAAAGATATGATTTTATCCACGTAACACTTTGAATCTCCTGAATACGATATTCTATCGTTCCTTATCTTTATCAACAAGAGTTTTGAAAATTAAAAAATCTCAAAATTATTTATCCCCAACACATGATCCCTTATTGTATTAGATATATCATCCTTATAGATAATACTTATTGGTTCCACTTCATCAATGCAGTCTTTGTCTTTTGATTTATGTTTTTTCTTTGAGAAAATATCAGGTGCACCATGTTCTTTGCTAGATGGAGGATCCTTGTGCATATGATAAGTCATATAAGTATCTAAACTAAGTTTTTATTCTTGGATGTTTCCTTGCACACAATCTACCCCATTTCCATTCTCTAGATAGTGTTTCTCTTCACAAAATTTTTTTGAGGATAGCTCATATTTAGGAACTATTACTTCTCTTATATCAGGAATCTGATCAGATAGGATATTTGGATAATTTTCAAAACTTTTCTTCAACATATTCTCAACATTATGCTTGGTTATTTTAGTCTCATCTTCACAATTCTGATACAAATCTCACTCGTAGGATGAACTAAATGATATCTTACCTTCTGAATGCATATTTTGAGTGTTATCAACTTCAATATCGTCATTAGGCTTGTTACCTTCATCATGACATTGATATATTTTATTGTTTAGAAAATATCCTTCATATAATGGATTCAGGAACATAGAGAACACAAATTTATCTTCCTCTACTTCCTCTTCAAACACTGGATTCAGGAACATAGAAAATCCAGGCACACCTTCATGAGAGTTTTCATCAGGATCATTGGATGTTTCATCAATAAGACTAATATATTCATTGACAATATTTTTTGAAACTTCCTGTTGCTCATATGTTGTATGTTGTTCTATTTTATCTCCTCTATTTTATTTTTGGAAGTCATCATCTCCTTCGTCTAGTACTCCCTAAATATATATTGATCCATCAACTTTCTTATCATGATGAAAAAAAATTTGACCACTCTTCTCAACATGTTTTTGATATTCCGTGTCTAACAAAGCTGAAATTTCTTCTGTACTGAGAAGGCTTTCATCAGCCACTTCATTGTTTGCATCTATTTTTCATGTCCTATTACCCAAAAATTCAACCACACATGTATCAATTACTGGTTCATCCTCCACATCATCTTCTCTGATGAATGCACCATGACATGTATGTCTGATTATTTGAGATATGTAGCTATGGTTGGAGTTATTATTTTCTGCACATATTTTGAAAGAAGAATTTGAACAAGGCATTGAATCTATGGTGTTATCTTGGCTTCTTTCTATATCTATCCTATATGTATTTTATTCTCCATATGCATTATAAGGAGGCATGTAAGGTTTTTATTCCATAATGTAATTTGGATCTTCTTCCTGTTCATAGAACATGTTTTTCTCATAACACATGTTTTCTTCTTCATCACTGAGATTTCCATCTTGTTCAGTCTGATCATAATCCTCCTTTTCTCTATCTTCATCATCTTCTTCTAATGCATGCATAAGGAACTTCAAATCAGGGTCATTTGGCAAGATTCCCAACTCTCAAAATTTTCTTATGAATTCCTTGAGTGGAGGCCTAATGTTTGATGGTATCTCCTTATAAATGCTTGTCATTATAATGAAAAAATGTGGAATAGAATCCCCCTCAAATATCTCCAAACTAAAAAATGCATCAAGTGGACACAAAATATAATCCTCTTCCATGTTGTAACTTTGGTCTTCATAGTGTTCATAACACCTATTGTTTTCTTCACCACTAAGATCATGAAACATATCAAGAAACCATTGCTCAAACTGTCTCCATGATGAAATGGACCATGTAGGTAATGATTTGTGTTATTTTTGTGCATAGTCCCTTAAATTCCTAATAAATAATTTCATCACCTGATCTTCTGCACAAATCTCATAATCTTCTATAAATATGTAAAATGCATCCAAGTGTTGCAGTGTTGATTCATCTCATTCTCCATGGAACCTTGGTAGAAGTTGTGAAAGTTTTGGGGATAACTTATTTGGGATGTGTTCACTCTTTTTCTTGTAGGTTCTTAATACAATATGAATGCTTACACCTTATTCTTCCAATTTCTAACTCATGCAAGATAAAGCCTAATTGATGAGGACTAATTCCTCCTTCTACTTTGAGATCCACAAGCTTAGACGGGTGCACCTTCAAATGATTACTAATTCTCAGTATCTGTAATAGTGGAATAGGGCATTCACTGATTGGCTAATTGTCCTTCACTATATCAATTGATAAAACAACTTCCAGATGACAATAATTAACTTAATATAGAGCTTTACAAGCCAAATTATGATCTTAACAATAATAAACATCGGTGAGATAAGGATTCTCATCCTTCTCCCTTTTGGAGTTCTTTAAACTTAGGAGGGCTAACCTAGTGATTCTCTCTTTAAGGAATCAATAAAATGAATTGTATTCTCTATTACAATTACTCAAATATATATATTCTTTGTAACTGAAAAATGAACATGATTGATTGCTTTAATATTGGATGATGATTAACTGCTTGCCAAACCCTAAACCAGTGCCTAATTCTTGGGCAGAGTCAATATCAAATATAAATCCACAATAAACCGATTAATGAAAACACATGTAGTTTAGATAGAATGCCTTACAAACTACCTTTTCACTCCCACACCCTTGTTATCAGATCCTTACACCAATGTTTTAACTCTTTGGAATCACCTATAAGAATTACTCTTTCCTTGAAAGAACTCAAAAGTAATTGCAAAATCACCTTGTAACTAGTATATATAAGATGCCTTGAAAATTAAACATAAAAGAGATTAAACAGAAATATAAAGAGACAATAAAAGATATAGAACATAAATTGTAATGTATTTTATTAACATGTTACTGCTTCAAATACATTCAATAGACAAAAATCAAAAAGCTCAAACAAAATTGTGAAGTCTACCTTGCAATTGTATATTTCACCATCATTACAAATATGTTCAATATTGTTATTTATAGAGTCTTATCCATATTGGAATCCTTTAAAAACTAAGGATGCAATAGGCTTTAGATGGCTTAGACCTAACCCTTAAAGATACTAGAAGATAAAATACAAAATGACCTTAAGCAGTGGAAAGACAAAGTAGGAATACAATCAGATTTAATCTTCAAATCTTTGAATGCTGGCACCTTTGTCTGTAGATATTATGGAAAGCCTCAAATATTTATTGCAAGATCTAGTGACCTCCATTATAGGCTAACTTACACTATTTTTTTTGATGACTAACCTCCCTATGCTTAAAGATCAGGTGCCAGGTGTCTCTTTACTCCTCGTCCAGTATGTCCAAGTTAACTGTTGCAAGATTCTTTTTCTTGGGCTTGGTGAGAACATCCCATGCTACAAAATCTGCCTCTATAGGCCAATTAAAGCTCTGGATGCTTTATAATTGTGCCTTTTGTCTTTCCCATCTGGCATTTGTTATGCTTTTGACATATGTAAAAAACTTATTAATGTCTGTTTCGGCCTTAAATGCCTCATCTAAGGTTTTATTGAACCACTGTCAGAAATAAATGCCTCTTTATTAGGTAGTAATGCATCAAATTCATTTCTCCATACTTCTGCTGCCTTGATTTGATCATCTTCTCCCTTTATTGGAGGAATAAACTTATTGTAATCTGAGCCAAACATGTTGACCCTGACTTCAATCCGATTTGCCTTGCCCTTGAAGAAAGACAAGGTAACCCCAATCTACTCAATCTCCTCGCTAACTTGTGTTACAATCTCTGGGAGATCTTCCCTAAGTGGTTGTAGGGCTGCTAACCTTTCAAACAAATTAGTCCTTATTGACCAGGTCCCAAAATAAGAGCTCAAAGTTGAAACAAAATTATTCACCTCTATCTGTAGACCAGGAAAATTGTTATAAGCACTGTGTATGTACTAGATCAACCTTGTCCTTTAGGATATTGATCCTATGTTGTAAGATTTTTCCAAGGCTTCCAAAGCCTCCTTATTTTGATCCTTATCCTTATGCTCTATTTCCTTACCAATATCCCCTGCATCTTCAGTCTGTACTAAGGCATCTGCAACTTGCTTGGGTTTAGTAGGAACAACCTCAGAGATCTCTTGTAATTTCACATTCAATTCTACCACCAACTTCTCCAATGCATGATCTTTATCAAGCATAACTCCCTATCTTTTACTACAGTACTTGCTTCATCAAATAATTTCTGATATCTTTTAGCCACCTGTTCAACTTTTGCTTCATTCAGATGATAAAAATGTGTGAGTGTTTGAGAAATCTCTAAATCACCTCTGCTATGGATGGACCATATGATTTTATCCCCATTCATCTTTTCTTATACATTAATTAATGATTTCTTTTGAGTCTTGGGAGCTAGAGCCCACATGGCTAGAGTTTGGGATTGTGCATTGTATCCACATTCCCTTGATCATTTCTCCCACCTGTGTCTCTAAAGACAATTTTATGTTAGACTACCTCCTTATCTGGTCAATGATGAAAGCTGATGCTAGATCCCATCCTTCCATGAGTAGCATCCCACTAGACTTAACCAACTATCTAGCTTCATCTAGTGTCATGTTTTCTGATTTAGGCTCATATTCCTGCAGAGCCTGCAAGGATTCATTAGGTACTGATTCACCTCCTGCTAATTGCAGCTATGATCCGACTTGTTTTTTCTTTGCCCAGAAGAGTAAGTCCTTGAACTCTATGGGTTTTATGAAATTTTCATCATTCAAGAATTGTTCTTGTTGAATCTCTCTTTCATCTTGGCATAATAACAGAGGTATTTCAATATTCTCTTCTACATCCTCTCTTTTCTTCTTACCTTCTCTTATAAGCTTCCTAAGCTGATGATCATAATTTCTATTTCCAGTGATCAAAGCACTCACTTTATCTTTTTTCTGCTTCTATGTCTTGACATCAGAAGGCTCTCTTGTTTCCACTTTTGGCTTCTTCTTGGGAGGTTCAACAGACACCTTAGCCTCTTGTTCTTGAGTCAAATCCATTATATCTTCCTCTATTTGAGGTGGCTGATCCATTGGTGGAGGGATATGTACTGAATAGCTGCTATCATTGTATTATGAGGAAGAGTTCTTGTTAGGACCTCTATCCTTATATTCTATTTGCTCCTCTAGCTGGTTGCACAATGTTCCATAAGATTCTATCATCTTATCTAGTCTTTGCAAATAAGGAATATCTGGGAAGTAACCCCCAAAAGGGATCCCTTTCTTCTTAAGTTTTTTTTCTAGATCCATTAGTTATTGGAACTTATCTGCTCTTCTCACAACTTAATCATCCTCTAGGATGTTCCTTATTAGGTCCTCTTTTACACATTGCTCATGCACTTTAGTATTTGGGATAGTTGGTGTCAAGAGCTTCTTTGCACTTTGAATGAAACCATTTTTTTCAACATGCCTATATAAAGCTACATTCATTCTGAAGTGACCTAACCATGTGTTCACTAAATCAAATTCCCTCTTGCCAATTGTTAAGCCATCAAATTTAAATTGTTGATGTGTGAATGTACCTTTCATGTGTGGATCCAAATGCTCCTTATCAGTCTACATCAGTTTCCATGTGAACTCCATAAAAACAATTCTTGGTGGCACATGGTATGGTAGAATATGTGGTGGCTGGGAGCAACCATAAACCCTTATCAAAGTAAAATCCTTATGGTAGTAGAAGTCTCCCCAATTGTGGTCTCCAGTCCACTTGTCAACAAACTTACAAGGCCTAAGAAGCTGTAATACGTTAATTGGTAGTATTGTCATGTTGAATCCCAAACAACTTAATATGGGATATACCATCTAGTTCTGGAAAGCACAAAATTCATTGTCCCTAGATGTATAATTCCACACCCTCAACTAGAGTTGTATAGGGTTGGATTGACTTTGGTAGAATCTCCTAGGTCTCAAATTTGGTTTCTCCATGATATTGAATTTATAAAACAAAATTAATTGCATTAATCAAGAATACTGCAAGAATTTAGGGATGGATTCCTTCTTCTAAATGTCTACAAACCCTTGATGCATTCTATCAATCACATATTGGATATAATCATAGTCTGTCCTGACATGTGGACTTTGCAGGTCCAAAACAATCGTTAGAATATAAGAGGATATCCTTTCACTTCTCCCATCGACTCCTAGAACTCTACACAGACCATAGGAAATATATTTCATGTAAAAGGCTAGATCCTTGTAGAAGTAGGGTGCAGTGCTATTAGGAATGGGTGCTATGTAATTTCTGGTACCTTTTGGCACATGACCTTGAATTAACTTTGCCACAACACAATCTTCCCTTGTATACCTAGCTGCTAAGGCTTTCAAGTCTATATCTGTAGTGAAAGGGTTATAAATGTTGAAGGCTTACATAAAGGATGCCCTATCTAGAGTAACTAGGGCTGTACCGTCAGTCTTTTTGATGGTTTTGGAGATGGTATCATATCTATTAGCTAGCTCAAGTAAAAAATCTACATCTACAAATACGTCTAGAAATATCAGTTTGGCTAACCTTGAAGTCCAAGGGTTTGACATAGGAACATGACCGTCACTATTCTTATGAAAGTAATTAAATAGGTGGTATCCATAACAAAAAAGAGTCTTAGCATATCTAACATATGACATATTATCACCGAGGTATTTGTCATTTACCTTTTTCCCTGATTAGTCCCTGGTAGCAGAGCCACAAATTCATCAGAGTATTTCCTTTTCCCTTTCAGATTATCATCAGCGTCTCCACTCTTTCCACTAGTTGAAGCCATGCTTACAACTTGACTCATCTTGTCTTCTCTAAACTGAACAATACTAATCAAACTCTTATTTCTTCACTCTGCAACCTCGACAATTCTATTCTTCTAAAAGCACTAATCACTCATGTAATCTTAGCTCTGTGTTTTGAAAGTCTAGTAGACTGAAATGAGCAATGGAAATGCTTATTTATTCCTGAGAAATCCATCTACCAATCTATTCAAAATCATGTATTTTCTATTCAATCACTTCTACCATTACTCTACATGCTTTAATATCAATTTCTCTTAGTAGTAGCGCCTGAGGTTGACAGGTTATCAATTTTGAAAAATTCCATTTAGAGTAATCATGAAACCTTATTTTATATGAAATAAATTCTATGTTTGATATGATTGGCTCACATTACTACAACTCAGATGCTTCATACATGCTGTCATAATTCTCTTTTTTTTATTGACTAGAGACTGTACTTTATGGCACGAGGCATAATTCTTAACCTTTACCTTTCTCATACTCAGGTTCTCTTTAGCGACCATGCGACTGTTTTATCTCCTTGTTGCTGAGGGTTAGCCTTAACTCTAGTTTCATCATGAGAATTAGCGCCAACTGCATGATCAAAAATTTGATCAATGATTATCTCAAAGCCGCTAAACAAATTACTTAACTAATGCTTCATTATGAGATTCCACGACTAAAGCTTAAGAATAACTCTTGTTTAACCTTTGGTTTCTTTGGAGATTATGCGACTATATAATTTTGAAGTTGCTGAAAGATTTTATTAACCATGAGTTTAATTAGAGATTACACGACCATCGTTAGATCATCTTTAAATCTGACGGTTCATGTGAAATCTCTAATTCTTCTTGTACTTACTGCATCTGATCAGAGACTTTGCGACTACCCTTAGATCACTTTTAATCCAATGAATCACGTGAAAACTATTTAGCTTTACCCTTAACTGTAGATTGTCATGATACTTTGTGACTACAAGTTATCTCTAAGTTGCCAAATGGATTTCCTAACCACAAGTTTATTTTGAGACTTCACGCAAACTATAGATCTCTGGAATGACTTAAACACATGTCAACATCTGAATCTTTAGCTCTGAGTTGCTGAAATTTCTTTGAATTTTTGACTTCTCTCAGTGACTTAACACCAACCATCAAATCTCTTCTTATCTACGGTCCATATTTTCCCGCTGCAAACTTCACTGAGCTTTGAATTATCCTTTGCTAACTACAGTTCATATGGCGACTTAGCGACTAACTAAATCTCATTGTCATTGAACAAGTTATCTAACTCAAGTTTTATTATGAGATTAAACACCAACCTTTAGATCTATCCTTAATATGACAGTAGTCGCTGAATCTCTTGAACTTTTACTGATCTAAACTTTTACCGTGCGACTAAATGCTAGCCACAAGATCAATTTTGAATCAGACAGTAGTTGCTAGATCTCAAAACATTTGACTTAACCCTTTTTTTTATCAGAGATCTCATGACTAAATAGATATAACCATGTCTTTAAACTTGGTAAACTTGTGAGACTTCACGACTAAAGAAACTTGAAGTCGCTTTATAATTTCTTAACTGAGGAGTTTATCTGGAGATTAAATGCTAGCCCTTTGATCTTTCTTTCATTCAACGGCTGGCGTTAAGTCTCTTAATCTTGATGTACTTTATAAAATCCTTCTAAGATTATGCGTCTGCCCTTGATTCATTTTTCATCTCATGGTCTGCGTTAAATCTCAGGAACTTTTACTAATCATCATTTTCATCTAGCGACTAAACGCTAGCCACAAGATCAACTGATCATCTACGGCTATCACTAAATCTCTTAATATTTAACTTAACTCTTGTTACTTTCCAAGATCTCGTGACTGAATAGAAATCAAACAAAGCATTAACTCTAATTTTCTTGTGAGACTGCATGACTGCAAAAACTCAAAGTCGCTAGACCATTTCTTAACTCTGGGGTTTCAAATGAGACTCTGCACACACCACAAGATCTCAATCTAAATCAATGGCCTACATTAGATCGCTCAATCCTTCAAGGCACATTCTTTTCTTTACACGATAATGCGACCAAATCCATTGCACTAAGTCTCAAAATAGAAAGGAATATTCTAAAAATTTTAAGAGACTATGCGACTAACTTAAAACATGAAAAGATCACATGACTTAAGTGATTTGGATTTCTGAAAAAAGGTAACTGAAAATTAGAAGCCGATTATGAAGAACTAGGTTTTTCTCTCAATGTGAATGAAAAATGACCTAGGACCTAGGGTTTTACACATCTCATTGATTTTATGGCTCAAAGATCAATATTTGCAGAGAAAATTTGATAGCACTTTGGATAGAAATTGACACTTGTGCAATAACATCACTGGGAACTCAAAAAGTTTATAGCAAGATTTCAAAACTGGAAATACAACCAACAGTGGCTCTTTCTGAGGATTCTTAAATGCAATTTTATAGCAAGAACCACATATCTATGGGAGACAAACCATGCTTACTAACCTACTGTAGAAAGTAATCACACAACATAAACAAACACACCTATACATATAATACAGAACTACTGTGCATGGAAATCAAATTTTAATCAAAGAAAGATTTCAAGAATTGTCCATGTACTAGCAATTCAAATACCTCTCCATCCATATTTTTTAATAAATATGAATCTTTTCCAAAACTTTGATAAATAACAAAGGGACCTAACCATAATGATTTGAATTTCTTATGTTTCCCTTTGTCCTCAGCCCTTACATTCCATTGAAGTACTAAGTCATCATGCTGAAATTTCTTGTTGATGGCTCTTTTATCAAACAGATATTTCATTTTCTGCTGTAACTTAATGTTCTCTTTTTGACTATCTTTTTTGACCTCATCCAGTTCTGCTAACTGCATCATTCTATCTTGCATTGGTTCATAAACATCTAATTCCTCTTCCTGAATAAACTTATATACTGGAAGCAAGTTATTCATGGGCATTCTAGATTGAAAACCATATACTTGTTCAAAGGGAGACTTACCTGTTGCTTTTTTCACAGTGATCCTGTCAGCCCATAGAGCAAGTTTCAGTTTTGTATGCCAAGCTCTTTTATTTTTTCCAAGGGTCTTTTTCAAGATTTTCAATATGCTCTTGTTACTGGATTCTTCTTGGCCATTAGCTTGAGGATGATATGGGGAAGAGTATGACATCATAATCCCATATTTCTCACAGAAATCCTTAAGTTCATCTGACCTAAAGCATATAGCATTGTCCATTACCAATTTTGCAGGGACACCAAATCTGGTCAAAATATTTTCCATCAGAAAATCAGTGACCACTTTACTAGTTTCCTTCTTTGTAGGAATTGCTTCTATCCATTTTGTGAAATGATTTGTAGCAACTAGTATCCAACTATGTCCACCACTAGATTTCTCTAAAAACTCTCCAATGAAGTCAATCCCCCACATGGAAAAAGCTGCTTGAACACTTAAAGGATTTAGTAATAGGGCAGCTAAAAATTTCAACTTGTTTGAGAATATTTGATAAGGTTCACACTTTCTAAAAAAGGCATGAGCATCTTTGAATAAGTAGGGCCAATAATAACTAGCCCTCAAGATTTTATGAGTAGTGGTTTTAGCAGAGTAATGTCCTCCACACACTCTAGCATGCATTTCAACCAAGACCTTTGCAGCTTGACTCTGATCTAAACATAGTAACAGTACACCATTCCTATCTTTCCAATACAAATCTCCTTATACTAAGGTGTACCTTTGAGCTTGAAACCTGAGATTTATTTTCTGATTATCTGTCATAGTCTCAGGGCACTTGGCATTTTTTAGATAGTACATGATATCAACATAATAGGGTTGTCTTTCAATACTAGTCACTGTTGAATCCTGTACCTTTGTATTATTTACTTGAACCAAGTCCAAATTTTCTTTTGTCATTAATTTTTCTAAGTCTTTTCCTCTTACCAATTTGGTAAAGTGAATTTACAAATTAAACTCTTGAATCCTGTTGATCCATTTGCACTGCTTACCAGTTAATTCTGACTGAGTAAGGATATCCTTAAATACTGGATGAGGTGCACATGTCATTAATTTTGCACAAACCAGATAAGGTCTGAATGAATTTACACCTTTGACCAAGGCATATGCTTGTTTCTCCATCATTTCATAATTCAACTCTGCATCTTGGAGGGATTTACTAAAAAATGCAATAGGATATTCATAACCCTTGTAATCTTTTTGCAGTAAAACAACAACAATTGTTTGAAAAGATGCAAAAGAGAATAACAAGAAAGGTTTACTATAATCAGGAGATCTCAAAACAGGTGCCTCTTGAATTGATTTCTTAATTTTTTCAAAAGCTAATTGTGTTTCTTTACTCCATTGAAACTTTTCATCTTTTTTCAACAGTTTAATTATAGGTTTGACAATTTTAAAAAAATTATCAATAAATCTTCTCACAAAATTAATCTTTCCTAAGAAAGACTGGACACTTTTGATATTTTAAGGAGCAGTGACCTTCTGAATGGCTTCTATCCTCCCTGGGTCAATTCTCACTCCATCCTTTGATACTATATGTCCCAACGACTTTCCTTCTGTCACTGCAAATTGACATTTTCTAGGATTCAGGAAAATACCATATTCCAAATCCTTATTAATTTTTTTTTCTAGGTGTCCACTATAGTCCTCTGCTTTCTTGTAATATGTTGTCAAATCATCTTGATATATTACCATAAACAAGTCAATAAATTCTTTTAATGTAACATCCATGGCTCTCTGAAAAGTTACTCCTGCATTTATAAGACCAAATGGAATTCTAATATACACATATGTCCCCCACAGAGTAGTAAATATATTTTTCAATTATTCTTGTTAAGGCCAAAAAATATCACTCTAACTCAGGCATTAGGGCATACTAATATTTCATGGTAACAATGGAAACCTTCCCGAGTTGTGGGTGGACTCTGAATAAGAAGGAATCTCCGAATTCTAGGCCGGTTCCTATTGGATTTGGGCTATCGATAATTTACTGCTTTCTTCTTATTTTTGGAAGGAAAGGGAGAAATTCTAACTAAAAATGAATGAACATAACTTAAAAGGTGATACACCAAATAGGATTTCAAAATTTTCAAAGGATTCAAACTAACATCCACTTGACATACCCTAATTATTTCTGCAAAATCATTCACTGTCCAATACATAGGCTAACTTGGATATCACTACTAGGGATCTCACCACAAATAATGACAATCCGATCAATAGACATGCAGATTCTACAAAAGGTTATATTCTATAACCTAGAATAGGAATCAAGACAACTCACTAATCTATGTTATAGATACACTACACTTCAATACAAAAATTTGAATAGGATTGATAACAAAGACCATAACAAGGTGTATGAATAATGGGCATGATTTATTCTTATTAAAAATAGTGGGTAGTTACATGAAAGAGTTTCAGAATAATGGCAAGGAATACATGCATCCTCTTGCACAAAATCAATACTCAACATGAACCAAAATGGATACAAAATGTACAAAAAAGGGCTATAGGAACAAATAGTTCACTAAAAACACCTTCTCTCTCTAAATTCTGAACCCCTACCCTCAAAGCAAAAGCTCATCTATATAGCCCATGGAGCCAAATTCAAAAATCATTCTCCCTCTAAAAGCCCTCCAAAATAGTATGTCACTAATCCTAAGGCTTAATTAGTGCTCAAAATTAAGCCCTAAATCTAGCCCCTCCAAAGTTGGTTTCTAAAGATTTACATCTTTTACAAAGTCTACCAACTTCTAATACAAATACCATACAAAGATCATCAAAAACTAACCCAAAGCATAAACCCGATCCACATTTTCATAAAACCCTAACTCCATGGCAAAGCTGACACCATATCTTAAAAACCCTAACCCATGGAAAATCTGACATAATAGTAAAGCTAACTCTAACTCCATAACAAAGCCCAATGCCATAGCTAAGATCACTAACTCAACTCAATCACAGCTCATGACTGATATGACCACACCCACTGTAAAATATCTCACTATCTTCATGGCATATTGGGGGTACTGTCATGGCACTACAAACTAATAGGGCATTAAATTTCTTTGTCAGTGGACTTGAAAGTTTGCAAAAAAACACTGCATAACGTATTTTCACATCTCATTTGTATTTGGTTTTGGAGGTAAAGCTTAGGGTTTTCATTTTTCTCTACACTTCCATGTTTGGTTGGATTTGGAGTTTGATGCCATGATGTATGGTGTTGTCTGTGGATTTTTCTTAAGAAGCTCAGGCCTCATGCTGTGAACTTGGGCTCTTTGTGTTGCACTGTGAGTTAAAAAGTTGTATGCCATTACACATGGTGTTCTTTGTGGATGTTTCTTTGAATGCTTGCTGGGGTTTTGGGTATCTTGTTTGAATTGGAGTGATGGAGAGCTTGGGCTCTTGGATAAGTAGGAGTCTTTGCCGTAGCTTTCAAAGAGTTGTAACTTGAAAATATTGGCCTCTTTACTGACTTCTATAGCTTTCTTCAAATCTCATGCCATGACATATGGCACCTTCTCTGCATTCCATTGAGCTCGACCTTTCTCCACATGTTTAATACCCAGATAAGTAACACTTTTACTCATTCTGTCTTGCATCTTTACTTGAGGTAGCTTGTTTACTATAGTCAACATTATATTATTTTTCAATACTAGTTAAGATCTCAGTTTCAAAAGCCTCCACCTTTCTAGGTTTTAAAGACTTACATCTTTTCAGCATCAAATCTGGGTTTTCATTTACTTCTCTATTGATTCCATATGTTACACTCTTCATTATTGTAGACTATTTGTTGGTTGTTGAATAACAACAAAATCTGGAATACCCACATGGCTTTTTCTGCACATCCAGATGTAAACACAAAACATATGCAAGCTATCGGTGTTTGACTGAGAGATGAACTCCAGATGTAAACTTAAGAACACACCCACAAGCTGTTATTCTGTTGTTGAGAAATGAACTCCATTTTATCTTATGTCAGCTCCATTCAATGCTTTCTTTAAAACATGACAATATTGTTATAAAACAAAATACATCTTTTTTCTGTTGAAGCCGTGGACATTTCTTTGAGCTGAGAAACATTTATGTATTTAATTTGCATAAAAATCCTAACCCTTGTTTGACAGTTGCTTCATTCAATGTCTCCTTTTAAAACATGACCATACTGTCACTCGAACATAAAACACCTTCACACTGTTGAGGGTGTGAGCATTTTTACTGAACTAAACACATTACATGTTTAATATGCATCATAATGTAACTTGTGCTTTGTTTGCATCCATTAATGTCTGAACATTTTTTTAAATATGTAGTTTCTCTGTGCAAAAAATAGTATATAAATACATTGTTATTCAATTTTATATAAAACATCACCCATGGGGTTTGAGCACGGGCTCGTGACTCCTATGGGCAAAATTCATTACATGAAACTCATTCAAATATGCACATATCCTTTCACTGTGTCTGCTTGACTCCATCCCCTACATGCACTGAACTCTCCAAATTTATTCAAACATGAATACTATACTTGTAACAACATTATAATTGATGGATACATATATCACTGTCATTTCAACACACCAAAATAACACTGTTTTCTTAATACCCTGTATAGAACATCACTTCAAATTCACATTAGGTACATGGATACTATACTTGTTCAATTCTTATGGATATATGCATACATATATATCAGTGATTTATATGCACAATCTCTTTTACTTGTTTTACAGAAATAGATGTCTCTGTAGACTAATTTCTTCTTATTCAAGGATAACAGTAACCAAACAACATTGATTTGTTTAATAACAATAGTTTATGAAATCATGCATATGATTTTCTCATCTAGACACAATGTAACTGGTCATTTTCTATAAATGTATATTTTATGATAGCATATAAATACACTGTTTACTCCAATTTTTGCACATTGTTTCCTTTAGTAATTCATATGCAGATTGTCAATCATTGTTAATTATCTTCCCTCTTTGCAAATAATATTGTTATATAAACATAAACAACAACATTTGGATGTACTATAGATTGATGATAACATGATTGACTGTAAGCTTGTATTTCCCATAATTGAATCCAATTCAAATGATTTTTCTGCATTTATACTTACTATAACAACATCATTTAGTTGACCCTTCTTGAATGATGACAGTAAACACTTTTACCTCCACTTCTCCATATCTCTTCTCAGGAACCTTTCATTTACCATGTGTCTCCTGCAACATCATTGCACCATCCTTCATGAACTGTATCCTCTTATTCTACATCTTTCATGTATGTAATGCATCATGTGAAGTTTGAGCACGGGCTCGTGACACTCACTGCATTTCTTTTGTTATCTGCATTTAGTTAATCTTTAATCACCCAGTGCACACACATTACAAATCAACCTGTTAGGTCAGCAAACAAGATGAGCCAATTAATGTTTGTGTGTGAGTGCCATATGAGATGACACTCATGCATGAATGTTGGTTGGTTTGTTTGTGTTTTTTAACCTAACAGACTGATGTCATTCTAAATTTTTTTTCTCAGATTCAAGACCTAAGTCCCTTTGATTTAGATTCTTCTAGTTCTACAAACAATAATACTTTTAAAAAATGCACACTAATAACCATATGCAATAAAAGGTTTCATAAAGATACATCCCTTTGATATTCTTTATTCAATTGATGTTGAGGTATATCTTGTTGTTGTATTGATGTTATTGGTAAATGTTCAACTTTGAAAGTTTGATTGATATATGTTGTTTTGGTTCATGTATTTCTTAGATCCAATTGGATCTAACATCTCTTTCTTTCCATGATGCAGGATAGAACCCTAGACCTAATATGCAGAGCTGACTCAAGGATGGGATAAAAGACCTTATGAGGACTAGACAAAGAAAGACAACCAACACCAAATGCAGACACTCTACCATACAAGGCAATGCATGGACCCCTACTCATGTTTCAATCATGCTTTGTTTTCTGTAATTACCTCTAAGTTTTGAATCCAAAAGATGTAACATGGAAACATTATTTGTATACTACATTCACTTTGAATGCACAATGTAATGATCAATTTATGAAATTTGAATTTTGAACATGATCAATACTTAGAATACAATTTTATGATAGTATGAATGCAATAGCAAGATTTTCATTATCATCTTCTGAATAAAAAATGTGGAAGAGGTGTACATTTATGCAATGTTTTGTGTGTATGATTGTTAGATTGCAAATGTGTAAATTTAGGGCAACAATTCTGGCAATCTATGCTAGATGTCTGCCTGCTAGACATGAACTTAGACCTTATCCGTGGGGAAAATGGAGGAACAACTTAGGAAACCAAATTTAGCCTTATTGAAAAAACAAAATCAACCTAGACCCAGGACTCATGCAACCTAACTAGGACCTTGTTCCAAGGAGGCACTATATTGAAAAAGAAAATTGAAGACCCCTAGTGCTTGACAATGCTTATTGAAAATAAACTAAGTTGCAAGTACTAAACCTCAAACCAGAGCTTTGAGGAAGATCCCATTGACTAGGATAGGCTAGATTTCTCCATCTATAGTAGATAACTGAAAAGCATTATTCTCTTTACATTCAGTAATGACAAATGGGTCAGAGCAAAAATTGTCAAATTTATCATGCTACCCTGGTCTTCTCTTTAGTACATCTCATTTCAGAACTAGGTCACCTTCCTTGAACTCTTTATGAGTTTCCTTTTTTTATAAAAATCTCTCTTAGTTTGATTCTTCCTTAGCTCACTATTCCTTAAATTTGTGTTCCTTTTCTCCTCTAGCTACAATAATTCAGCATACCTCAACTTAAGAGGATCCTCTTCTTCAAACAACAACATCTGATCAGCCAATTGCATGGCTGGAAACTCAGTAGAAATAGGTAACCTTTCTTCTTTACCATAAACCAATAAATAAGGTGAGCTTCCAGTGATCTATTTTGGTGTGATTCTATCCAACCACAGAGCTGCCTTTAGTTTAGTATGCCAATCCCTCTTGTTTTCCTGAAGAGTCCTTTTGATAATCCTTATTAGGTTCTTGTTAGTAGACTCAGCAAGACCATTACCTTGAGGGTAATAGTTAGATGATGTGTTCAAATATATCCCATTTTTAACATCCCATTCTATTATTCTAGAACCAACAAAAGCTAATGCATTATCTGAAATAATTGAGTGAGGTACTCCAAACCTAGTTATAATGTCTTCATAAAAGCTGAGAACAACAGATCCGATTGATTACTTTAATGCAATGGCTTCAATTCATCTTGTAAAGTATTCTGTGGCAGTTAATATCCATTTGTGACCTGCACTGGAATTGGGGTTAATTGGACCTATGAAATCCACTCCCCATTTGATAAATGGTTGTTCAACAATGATAGGCTTTAGTGGCAATAATACTAGCCTTTGTTTTCCTGCAAATAATGCACATTTTTGACAGTTTCTTGCCCAAGAATGGACATCTTTGAATAGATCAGGCCAATAATATCCTCCCCTTAATATTTTCCATGCTGTAGTTTTAGGATTGAAGTGCCCTCCACATGCTCCATCATGGAACTCAGATAAAATTCTATTTTGATCTATAGTATCAATGCATTTCAACAACATTCCAGAATAGTCTTTTCTATAGAGAATTCCATTTATCAAAACATAAGGAAAAAATTCCAATCTGGAATAGCTCCTTTTGGCTTTTCTAAGATTAATTGGGCATTGTCCAATTTGCAGAAATATGCTCATATCAGTCAACCAACTTGCTGGTTAACCATTAAGGACAAGAGTATCTTAAAACAACACAACCTCATTACTATCTTCGGTCCCTTGTTCTTCTTTCTCTGCCATCTGTGCACACAAACCCTTGCCTCTAACCAGCTTGGTTACATGGATATGTACATCATATTCCTTAACTTTTGTGATCCAATCTGCCCTCTTTTCATTTACATCCTTATTTAAAAGAAAATCTTTGATGCTAGGGTGTGCAACCATAAGGTGAATTTTATTCCTAGAAACAAGATGTTTGAATTTCTTTAAGGACTTGATAACAAAAAGTACATGCTTTTCTACAAAAATGTACCTTTTTTCATAATCATCCATTCCTTTACTGAAAAAAGCTACAGACTGCTCCAATTTGGCATCATTTTTCTGCACCAACATAGCTGAAATAGTATCATAGCCTCCAAAAGCATACAAAATAAAATCTTTAGTAAAATAAGGATTAGCTAAAGTAGGAGTTGATGACAAGGCTTCTTTTGCATGCTCAAAACTTGACCTTCCTTCCTTTGTCCGGCTAAAAGGTACATTCTTCTTCAGCATTGCAGTCAAGGGTTTTAGCAATTCAACAATGTCTGGAATAAAGCGCCTAAGAAAGTTAATTCTACCAATAAAACTTTGCAGCCCTTTCTTATGCTTTGGTAATGATAGATCCAGAATTGCATGAATCCTTTTGAGGTCTATTGTTGTACCCTCTTTTGAGACTTGGTAGCCTAGGAGCTTACCTTCATGAACTGCAAAAACTAACTTTTTAGGGTTGAGAGAGATTCCAAAATCTCTGCATCTTTGAAACACTTGCCTCAAATGGCCTATATGTTGATCTGCAACTTTGCTGTAAATGGCAACATCATCCAAATAAACAAGAACAAACTTATACATTAGATTCTTAAAGGCCATGTCCATAGCCTTTTGGAATGTGGCTCCTACATTTGATAAACCAAATGGCATTCTCCCGTATTCCATTGTTCCCCATTTAGTAGTAAAAGAAGTTTTAAATTTTTTTTCATCCTTCACTAGTACTTGGTTCTAGCTAGAATAACCATCAAGGAGAGAGAATCTTTCAAAACCAGAGACATATTGTAAAATTTATTCCATGGATGGAAGAGGGTGTCTATCTTTTAGAGATGCCCTATTGAGGTCTCTAAAGTCTACACATAATCTAATCTCTCCATTTTTCTTCCTCACAGGGACTAGATTTGAAACCCAAGATGTATGCTTGATTGGAAAGATTATACCACTATCTAGAAATTTATTGAGCTCCTTGAGCATCAAGGGCTCTAACTTTGGGTTAATTTGCCTTTGCCTTGAATTGGGTTCTAATTCGATGGTGTGTTGGGTTAATTGAGGGTCAAACCCTTTTAAATCAGCATTATCCCATGCAAAGACATCATTGAACTCTTTAAATAAAGCAATAAGTAGTTCTTTCTCTTGAGGGGAGTTGACTTTACCCACCTTTAAGTACTTGTCTCTAAAAATTTCCATCTCCTCATAGTGATCCTCTTTGATCAACATGTTGGTTTTATTCCTCTTAAACTAATCATCAGAGATAAAGAGGGACTCCAAGATGACTATTCCTTTAGGTAGCTTATTGGACTTCAACTGTATGATCTGGTCCTCAAATTGCTATTTTATCTTGTTGTCCTTGGAAGCTACAAAGCCATCTGTATCTGTCATAAAGCTTAAGATCTGCTCATCAGTATTGAAAACTTGCCAATTAAGGTCATTATCTGGGATAGATGGCCTAACAACAATCTGAATATGGGATTGATCAGAATCTACACCTTTATTTTCAGAAATAATAACTTGACCACCAATGGCAGCTAACCTATCAGCATGCTAGTTTTTATTTCTTGGTACAAAAATCAGATTGAATGCATCAAAATCAGCTAGAATATCTGATACTTTAGATTTGTATAACTTCAATAAATCATTTTTTACAGCATTCAAGCCTCTCACTTGATTGACCACCAATTCACTATCTCCAGTTGCTCTTAAATATTTAATATTTCTCTTTCTTGCCCACTCCAATCCCTGAATCAGAATCTTATATTCAACCAAATTGTTAGAACAAGGAAATAACAATCTAAATGCAACATAATATTTGTCACCATCTAGAGACACAAGCATAACCCCTGCACCAACTGCATCCTTGTTCTTAGATCCATCAAAATAAAGATCCCAAAGTTGATTAGGTTATTCTAAATCAACACTTTGAGATTTTACCAAATTAGGAATAACTGAATCAGATTCTGCAATCATATAATTACCAAATCCAACATCATGAAAAACATTATCTTGGGTGTTAAAGGCATTACTAGCTGCCCATTCATCCAATAAATTAGTAAGGATGCCTTCAATCTGAGTATCAAAGGCCAGATAGTCTTTAAGATCATCAACATCTATGATCACACAACTAGCATTTATGGAACTTGGAATGTACAAATCAATGTGATCATTGGTCAAGAATTCTGATTTTATGGTCACTTTTGCACCATATTTGGTTCTGAAAAACATATGAGACCAATTGGATGAGAAATATCCTCCTATTTTTGTAGTAAAGTCTCTAGATAAACACATGAAAAAATAGGGAGGCGGATCTATAACATACATGTCTTGGAAAATAGAGAAATTGGGACAAGAATGTAGGGTCAAACTTGCATTTTTAACAACACCTAGAGTGTGAACTGATGAACCATCTAACTAAATTACTCCTTTATCAAGAGGTTAATACTTCAAATCAAGCAGATCTACAATATTTTTAGGCATTACTATGCTGGTTGCACCACTATCAACCATACAATTATGCACAATTTATCCCCCATTATCAAAGACACATAAAAAGGAGGTGGATTAACATTTGAGAATTTCTTGCCATCCTTTACTGTTGTCCCTTGCACATCTGCAGCCCCTGAATTAGCCAAAACAATCCTTGAAGGATATTTTAAGGCTTGCTATGAACTTGTTGTCCCTTTTGACAGCTCTTCCTTCAATAAATCAGCTTTCCCTGGAATGGCTAATGAATCCCACATAGAAATAGAAACATTCTTCTTCATATCATCAACAATATTATAGGGAACAAAAAATTGTACCTTTTGAGGAGATTTACCAATGGTCTGATCTGTCTGCTTCTGATGTTGTTTTTCTTTGTTTGCAAGAGTGGAGTGGTCTTTTAGAATAGAAATAGGAGGAATGAGTGGTGATTGAGTTGTGGAAGAAATCTTAGCAGCTGACTGCTCTGACTCTAGAGCTCTCTTCTTGGCTTTTGTGTTTGCTGATACAGGTGAATCATTACTCACTCCATAGAACTCTTCCTCTTGCCAATTTAGAAATGTTGTGTCCAGAGTAGTTAGGTACGACTGTTGTTGAGTCTCTTCAATGGATGTGGTAGGTTGTGAATCCATGACACTTTTAACCATTAGGGCTTGATTGAGCACTCCATTAGTGCACTTAGACTGGTTGTGGGGTTTCCCACAAGGATAACACCATTCATAATCAGTAGCAAGGTTATTTTGGTTAGGAAAAATATCCCTAACAGTATTAAGAGGTGCAAGATTATAAGGTCTATAAGGCCTTTGGTTCCAATTTTGCCTATTGGCATTGTTACTTCCTTGGTATTGCTGCTTGTTGCCTTGGTAAGTGGGCTGATTAGGCTGCTAGGATGAAGAAATAGGAAACTGGTTTTTCATATGGGCTATTTGATTTCCTTGAGCTTGCTTCCTTTTAAGGTTTACCAACTCATTTCCAAAGGTTTGTAATAATATCTCAATCTTTTTTTGGCTGTCGTTTATACTTTGCAACTTATTAGAAGGGACATCAGGTACAATCTCTTCATTTTTATAAGATGGTAATGGAGCCAAAGGCAGGGTAATCAATGGAATATTGGATTGGATGCTAGGAAAGAAAGGCATACGTGGCCTAGGAGATATCTTCCCTGTCTGAATAAGGCTATTTTCTACCCTAATTGCAATATCAAAAACTTGAGGTAAAGAATTCCCCCCCACGGATTGAATCATAACTAAAATATCACTATTTAGGCTTTTAAGGAAGTATAAAAATGCATGTTCAGCAGAAGGTCTTACTGTGTCAGGAATCCTATTCCAAGTATTTTGAAATCAAAGATTTAAATCACTTATCTCTTCTTGTGGGGCCCTTTTAACAATAGTTAGTTGTTCCACCAAAGAAAGATTGTTAGATTTATCTTCAAAAAATTTAGACAAATCCTGACCTAGAGCATCCCATGTGTAGCAATTGATCCAACTCAGAGAGTTTGGAACCATTTCAATGCTTTGCCCTTCAATGATGTAGCCAATAACCTCAAAGCTACATCCTCCTCTGTGATATGATGAACATTTCAAAGAGAAGCAACATCTCTGATGTGCTCAATGGTTGTTGTTTTTCCTTCTCCCATAAAAGATGGCAATCCTTTCAAGGCTTCCAATGGTATGTTGTTATGATTTGCAATCCTCAATGCACTGCCTTGATCAAAAGGCACAAAAGATAGTCTTTTAGCCATTCTTGGTGTTACTGCAGCAGAGTTTGAAGATGGTGGTTATCCTTCTGCTGGTTGTTCAAGAACAACTTGGAATTGAAGTGCTAGAGGACTTTCTGAAGATTCTTGATCTGAATCTGGTAAATCAGTATAGAAAGTAGGAGGAGTTGAAATTCTTTTAGATCTTCTTTTCCTTGGTCTTCCCAGCTTCCTACCCCTTGATACAGGCTAGAAGGAGAGTTATTTTGGACCTCTAGGCTCTCTCTGCAAAGTTCTTCCTCTCTTGGTATGTGATAATTGCAAATACTCAAACTCTTTTCTGCTCCTTGTTTGGATTTTGTTCATGTATCACAAGGAGTCCCACCGGGCGTGCCAAAAAATGTTAAGGCAAAAAAATATCACCTTAACTCAGGCATTAGGGCATACTAATATTTCATGGTAATAATGGAAACCTTCCTAAGTTGTGGGTGGACTCTGAATAAGAAGGAATCTTTGAATTCTAGGCCGGTTCCTATTGGATTTGGGGTATCAATAATTTACTTCTTTCTTCTAATTTTTGGAAGGAAAGGGATAAATTCTAACTAAAACTGAATGAACATAACTTAAAAGGTGATACACCAAATAGGATTTCAAATTTTTCAAAAGGATTCAAACTAACATCCACTTGACATACCCTAATGATTTATGCAAAATTATTCATTGTCCAATACATAGGCTAACTTGGATATCACTACTAGGGATCTCACCACAAGTAATGACAATACTGTCAACAGACATGCAAATTCCACAAAAGATTATATTCTACAACCTAGAATATGAATCAAGACAATTCACTAATCTATGTTATAGATACACTACACTTCAATGCATAAAATTGAATAGGGTTGATAACAAAGACCATAACAAGGTGTATGAATAATGGGCCAACTTTATTCTTATTAAAAACTATGGGTAGTTACATGAAAGAGTTTCAGAATAATGGCAAGGAATACATGCATCCTCTTACACAAAATTGATACTCAACATGAACCAAAATGGATACAAAATGCATAAAAAGGGCTATAGGAACAAATAGTTCACTAAAAGCACCTTCTCTCTAAATTCTGAACCCCTACCCTCAAAGCAAAAGCTCAACTATATAGCCCATGGAGCCAAATTCAAAAATCATTCTCGCTCTGAAAGCCCTCTAAAATAGTATGTCACTAATCCTAAGGCATAATTAGTGCTCAAAATTAAGCCCTAAATCTAGCCCTTCCAAAGTTGGTTTCTAAATATTTACAGCTTTTACAAAGTTTACCAACTTCTAATACAAATACCATACAAAAATCATCAAAAACTAACCCAAAGCATAAACCTGATCCACATTTGCATAAAACCCTAACTCCATGGAAAAGCTGACACCATAGCTTAAAAACCCTAACCCATAGAAAAGACGATATCATAGTCAAGCTAACTCTAACTCCATAACGAAGCCCGATGCCATAGCTAAGATCACTAACTCAACTCGATCACAACTCATGACTGATATGACCACACCCACTGTAAATATCTCATTGTCTTTGTGGCATCTTGGGGGTACTGTCGTGGCACTACAAACTGACATGGCATTAAATTTCTTTGTCAGTGGACTTGAAAGTTTGCAAAAAAATACCGCATAATGTATTTTCGCATCTCATTTTCCAATGGTTTTGGAGGTAAAGCTTAGGGTTTTCATTTTTCTCTGTACCTCCATGTTTGGTTGGATCTGGAGTTTGATGCCATGATGTATGGTGCTTTCTGTGGATTTTTCTTAAGAAGCTCAGGCCTCTTGCTGTGAACTTGGGCTCTTTGTGTTGCACTATGAGTTATAAAGTTGTATTCCATTATACATGGTGTTCTTTGTGGATGTTTCTTTGAATTCTTGATGTGGTTTTGGGCATCTTGTTCAAACTGGAGTGATGGAGAGCTCGGGCTCTTGGAGAAGTAGGAGTCTTGGCCATGACTTTCAAAGATTTATAACTTGAAAAGATCGACCTCTTTACTGACTTCTATAGCTTTCTTTGAATCTCATGCCATGACATATGGTGCCTTCTTTGCATTCCATTGAACTCGGCCTTGCTCCACATGTTTAATACCCAGATAAGTAACACTTTTACTCGTTCTGTCTTGCATCTTTATTTGAGGTAGCTTGTTTCATGTAGTCAACATGGTATTCTTTTGCAATACTAGTTAAGATCTCAGTTTCAAAAGCCTCCACCTTTCTAGGTTTTAAAGACTTGCATCTTTTTGGTAGCAAATCTGGGTTTTCATTTACTTCTTTGTTGATTCCATATGTTACACTCTTCATTATTGCGGACTATTTGTTGGTTGTTGAATAGAAACAAAATTTGGAATATCCACATGGCTTTTTCCACACATCCAGATGTAAACACAAAACATATGCAAGCTATCGGTGTTTGACTGAGAGATGAACTCCAGATGTAAACTTAAGAACACACTCGCAAGCTGTTATTTTGTTGTTGAGAAATGAACTCCATTTTGTCTTATGTGGGCTCCATTCAGTGTTTTCTTTAAAACACGACAATATTGTTATAAAACAAAACACATCTTCTTTCTGTTGAAGCTGTGGATATTTCTTTGAGCTAAGAAACATTTATGTATTTAATCTGCATAAAAACCCCAACCCTTGTTTTATAGTTGCTTCATTCAATGTCTCCTTTTAAAACACGACCATACTGTCACTCGAACATAAAACACCTTCACACTGTTGAGGCTGTGAGCATTTTTACTGAACTAAACACATTACATGTTTAATATGCATCATAATGTAACTCGTGCTTTGTTTCCATCCATTACTGTCTGAACATTTTTTAAATATGCAGTTTCTCTGTGCAAGAAATATTATATAAATACACTGTTATTCAATTTTATATAAAACATCACCCATGAGGTTTGAGCATGGGCTCATGACTCCTATGGGCAACATTTATAACAGGAAACTCATTCAAATATGCAAATCTCCTTTCACTGTGTCTGCTCAACTCCATCCCCTGCATGCACTGAACTCTCCAAATTTATTCAAACATGAGTATTGTACTTGTAACAACATTGTAATTGATGGATACATATATCACTGTCATTTCAGCACACCAGAATAACACTATTTTCTTAATACCCTGTATAGAACATCACTTCAAATTCACATCAGGCACATGGATACTGTACTTGTTCAATTCTTATGGATATATGCATACATAGATATCAGTGATTTATATGCACAATCTCTTTTACTTGTTTTGTAGAAATAGATGTCACTGTAGACTAATTTCTTCTTATTCAAGGATAATAGTACTCAAACAACATTGATTTTTTTAATAACAATAGTTTATGAAATCACGCATATACTTTTCTCATCTTGACACAATGTAATTAGTCATTTTCTGTAAATGTACATTTTATGACAACATATAAATACACTATTTACTCCAATTCTTGCACATTGTTTCCTTTAGTAACTCATATACAGATTGTCAAGCACTATTATTTATCTTCCCTCTTTGCAAATAATATTGTTATGTAAACATAAACAACAACATTTGGATGTACTATAGACTGATGATAACATGATTGATTGTAAGCTTGTATTTCCCATAATTGAATCCAATTCAAATGAGTTTTCTGCATTTGCATACTTACTATAACAACATCATTTAGTTGGTTCTTCTTGAATGATGACTGTAAACACTTTTACCTCCACTTATGCATATCTCTTCTCAGGAACCCTTCATTTCCCATGTGTCTCTTGCAACATTTTTTCACCATCCTTCATAAACTGTATCCTCTTATTCTACATCTTTCATGTATGTAATGCATCATGTGAAGTTTGAGCACGGGCTCATGACACTCACTTCATTTCTTTTTTTATTTAATCACCCAGTACACACACATCACAAATCAACATGTTAGGTCAACAAACAAGATGAGCCAATTAATGTTTGTGTGTGAGTGCCATATGAGATGACACTCATGCATGAATGTTGGCTGGTTTGTTTGTGTTTGTTAACCTAACAGGCTAATTTCATTCTAAAAAATATTTCTTAGATTCAAGACCTAAGTCCATTTGATTCAAATTCTTCTGGTTCTACAAACAACAATACTTTTAAGAAATGCAAACTAATAATCATATGCAATAAAAGGTTTCATAAAGATATGTCCCTTTGATATTCTTTATTCAGTTGATGTTGAGGTATATCTTTCTATTGTATTGATTTTATTGGTAAATGTTCAGCTTTGAAAGTTTGAATGATGTATGTTGTTTTGGTTCATGTATTGCTTACATCCAATTGGATCTAACATCTCTTTCTTTCCATGATGTAGGATAGGACCCTAGACCTAATATGCAGAGCTGACTCATGGATGGGACAAAAGACCTTATGAGGACTGGACAGAGGAAGACAACCAACACCAAATGCAAACACTCTACCATACAAGGCAATGCATGGAACCCTACTCATGCTTCAGTCATGCTTTCTTTTATGTAATTACCTCTAAGTTTTGAATCCAAAAGATGTAACATGGAAATATCATTTGCATACTACATTCAGTTTGAATGCACAATGTAATGATCAATTTATGAAATTTGAATTTTGAACATGATCAATACTTAGAATACAATTTTTTGATAGTATGAATGCAATAGCAAGATTTTCATTATCATCTTCTGAATAAAAAAATGTGGAAGAGGTGTACATTTATGTAATTTTGTGTGTGTATGATTGTTAGATTGCAAATGTGTAAATTTAGGGTAACAGTTCTGATTCTTTAACTAATACCTGGTTGTATCCTAAAAGACCATCCATCATTGATAATAGCTCACAACTAGTAACCTTGTGTAATATTGCCTCCATATTAGGTGAAGAGTAATTATCCTTCAGAGATACAATGTTCAAATTTCTGAAATCAACACACAGCCTTATGTCACCATTTTTTTTCTCACTGGGACCAAATTAGAGACCCAAGTTGAATGTCTTATGGGCTGAATAATCCCTGGCTCTTCTATTTTCATCAACTCTTTTTGTATTTTGGGATCCAACAATGGGTTGATTGGTCTTTGTTTCTGTCTGAATGGATTAGCATATGATTTTAGTGGGATTTCATGTTGAAAAATGTCTTCCCTATAGGATTTCAAATCCTCATAAGACCAGGCAAACACATGTTTATGTTTCCTTAACAATTTTATTAGATTTGATCTAACATGAGAATCTAACCCTTTTCCAATATACACAATTTGAGGAGTGGTTTCTGATCCTAGATTTGCTTCTTCCAAATCCTCAATTTTAACATTGCTCATTTTTTTTTATAAATGATCATCTTGACTACTAAACAATGCTTCTAATTGTACCAGTCCTTTAGGGATATGATTATAACTCAATTGGACAACCTCATTCCCCAAAACAATATCTTTTCCATCAATGACCTCAAGTAAAGAGTTACAATCTATATGCTAGTCTTCATAATGGTCTAGGCATCGAATAAATCTAAGAATATCTTGGTCATCCTCAAAAAATTTCCATCTGTAAATGTTATCAGGGACAACTAGTCTTGTCTTAATTTCCACTATTGATACCCCACTTAAGGTCAAATCACCAGTCTTCAAAGCAACATTAGCTAAAAAATCTGCCATGATGTTTTTTGACCTTTCTATCTTGTTAATATTAAAGGCATCAAAAGATTCAATCTGATCCAAAATAGCATGTTTGTACATTTTCAACCTATCATTTTTTACATCATATTTGTATCTAACTTGGGCTGCTAATAGCTCATAATCACCATAAACTTTTAGACATTTAATTCCATGCCTAGCAGCAATATTTAACCCCAAAAACAAAGCCTCATATTTAGTAGTATTATTTGTACATTGGAATGATAACAAGAAAGAGTACTTGAATGTTGTACCTGATGGAGAAATAAATAAGACACCAGCTCCTGATCCTTCTCTAGAACAAGTGCCATCAATGTACATCTGCCATAAACTATCCTGTAGTGTATTCAACTCCTCAATCAAGGGATCCACATCTTTACATTGATGAATACTTTTCTTCACTCTGAAATTCTCCATGTCTATATCCACACAATAATTGATGTCAGTATCTTCATTTAATTCAATCATATGAGGTGTCCTACCTTTCCTGGACACCTTGACATTATTTTCGGCAATGTTGAAAGTAGCATAAGATAAATCACATTGAATACTGCACCCATTGAAGCACTCTATTTCCTTGATAGCAACATGCCATAATGAGGTGAGATATCAACCACCAATACACACATTGTTAATACTGTGTCAGGGCATATAGCTAACCTATAAGGTAAAGCCTCAATAGTACCAACAATAGGGATCTCTCTAGAGTCCATTGCCTGACATCTCCCATGAGGAGTGTTAACTTGTAATCCCATGGATCTCATTATTTCTACTGGCATAACAGCGTTAGATGCTCCAGAATCTATCATACAGTTTTTAAGCATCTTACTATTTGTATTCAAATAAATCTAAGGGATTTCAGAAATAATTCCCTCAAGCTCTTTTCCTTTGTTTTTATACTTCTTTTCAACATCGTCTGGTTTTTGGAGTTTTATTGGAGAAACATTGTTTAGCACTGAAAGGCCTTTTTCCTTATGCTCCTTAATTCTCATCATTTCTAGAAATGGAACCTTAACAGTTATTTGTGATAGAAAATGACCCATATCAATAGGGGTGTATTTTAAATCAGAGGACTTTGGTTTTTCAACAATGATATTATTATCCTCTATTTGAATATTTAGAGTAGACTCTTCCTTCTTTGATTTCTTATTTTCAACCTTGGAAGGGGAAGAACTTGTTTCTCGCACTTTAACTTTTCCCTCATGTACAATGTTTGAATCATTTACTTTGTTTATAATTTTGACCTTTGGATTATTTAAATTTTCAGTAGATCCTTCTCTTTTTCATGTATAATTGGCATCTACTTTGTTTTCTTTAATAAAGATGCCAGCTGGTTGACTGCCTACATCACCCACTACTCTATTCCTCAAGTTATAGTTACTTCTTACCTTATTCACTAAATCAATAGTGATTCTTTCTCTTTCTTCATTAGAAGGTTTTCTTACTGTTGTAGACTCTTGACTATTTTGAGCATAGCATCTTATATTATCAACCTCTTCATCTTCACTATTAGACAAGACTTGTTGATGATATACTTCTATTCTTCCCTGTGAACCATACATATCATTGTTCTCAACTTCATTGTCAGAATCTATATCAGGGCATGCATAAGAATCATTAATAGAACATCCATTACGATCACATAATTCACCTTCTTCACCTTCTTGTTCTTCATTGGCATTGATGTCTAGAGCTATAACACAAAAAATAGGATTGTGTGGGGCTTAACAAGCTTCAGACCAATAAGTATCACTGCACATGTTTACAACATTTTTGCGTAAAGGATCAGGGGTCCTATTATCAAGATTATCTTTTCTTGGTGGGACAATAGGTTTTCCATCCTTAAACTAAGTACCATAAGGGTGATTTTGCATCCTATTTTATGGATTACAACTATTTTAGGATGGTCTATTGTTTTGTGGAGCTTTATAGTCTTTATATTCTTGTTCCTTTTGGTTGTTCCTACTAAAACGTGCATCAACCCTTCTACCCAATTTCACTAACACTCTTCTATTCATTTCTATATTCACTACTATCTTATATGCATTAGTAAGACTTTTGGGATTTTTGTCTCTTAGAGCATACCCCATTTTAGAGTCAAAATCATTCAGATATGTAGCAAGACATACCTTTTCATCAAGTTTGATCTTTTGGAATAGCTTGTGCATGGCTCTTTGGAACCTTGTGTTGAATTCAGTGACTTCCTCATTGAAATTTTTATTTATATTATTGAATTCATTCAACAAGAATCCTTCATTTTTTTTATCACCATACTGATCTTTCAATAATTCTATTAATTCATCCATAGATGCCACATACCCATTAGATAGTCCTCTAAACCATTCCCTTGCATCTTCAACTAAGGACTGAACAAAAAGTCTCATTAAGACATCTTCATGATTAATATTCAAGTCATCTATGATATCAATAAACTTTCTCAAGTGTACTTAACAAGAAATAACATTATTTCCTAAAAACTTTGGGAGTTTTTCCCCAATATAATCTAGTATTGTATTAGGGTAACAAGGAATATCAATAAAAGTAAATTATTTGTACCTTTCTGGATGCAGTGGTTTTCTTTGAAATCTATCATCATCCTAGAAAGTAGAAACTTTGGCTTTTGAATTTGTAGCACTTTCAGCACCAGCATAGGAATGTCTAGAAGATTGCAAGAAATCAATCTTCTTCTTCATTTCTAAAGTGGCAGCCTCTGCTTCGACCTTTTCCAACATTTTGGCCATGGTTTCTTTCTCCCTTTTTGATCTCTCAAGATCAATGTCTAATTTAAACATTTGTTTTGTTGAAACTTTGTGATTTTTTGGTTCATCAATCTCACTTCCTATCACCTTCTTTTTCCCTTTATCTTTAGAAGCTTGTGAACCAAAACTTTTGTGAGTGACTAGTGTCTCTTGATCTCTATGAGACCTTTCAATATTATTTGTTGTTTGATGTCTTAATGATCTTCTTCTTAGTTTATCAAAATTTCTTTGATCTTTTTTTTTTCTTTTAAAAATCTTTCTCTCTTTTCTTTTGCTGAATAATGGCCAACTGCCTCATTAAAATTCTTTCTTCTTCAGCAAGTTCATCAGAAGGAACTTCAAAATTTGAAATGATAGTATCAGTCCCTTCTCTTTTACTAGAAGTACTGCTATTTGCATATGTTTCCAATCCTAGGTCAAGGTCTTCTTCATATTCTGAGGTGTTCCCCTCATGACTGGACTGGATTGAGTCTCTTCTCCTAGTGTTTTCCTCTTCTTTTCTTGGAGATGAGTTATCTATATTAGCTTGGTTCTTCTTTTCTCTCCAAAGACATTTTAGTCCTAGAATTAGTTGGAATTCCACTTTCCAGCTCAACTTCGGGATGATCTCTTACTCTTCATCTTGTATTCATATTGAAAAGGATGTGTATGTATATTGAATATCACTTTAGTACTGATTATAGAGATTTCCTTTGAGTCACCACCCAAAAACAAGTTGGGGAAAAATAACACAATCAAATATAAATACTATAAGAGTAAATTAGATAGGTAAACTCAACTCTAAATTGAATTAACTTTTAAAATACCAAAGATTCCTTGAAAGGTTTTTACAAAACCTTTACTTCTCTAATCCCCAACAAAGTCACCAATTTTTTAGTGCGACTTGGATGGGAAAACTCATTCTATGGTATTTGTGACTCTCTTCTTCAACCAGATTCTGAGATGATTCTTTTCTAGTCCCCAGAAGAGTCACCAATTTGTTAGGTCTTTTTCTTGCAGGTTATTAATACAGTATGAATTCTTATACCTTATTCTTCCAATTTCTAACTCATGCAAGATAAATCCTAATTGATGAGGACTAATTCCTCATACTTTGAGATCTACAAGCTCAGGTGGGTGTACCTTCAAATGATTACTGTTTCTCAATATCTGTAATTATGGATTAGGGCATTCACTAATTAGCTAATTGTCCTTCACTATATAAATTGATAAACACACCTTGTAGATGAGAATAATAAACTTAATACAGAGCTTTACAAGACAAATTATGATCTTAACAATAATAAACATCAGTGAGATAAGGATTCTCTTCCTTCTTCCTTTTGGAGTTCTTTGAACTTAGGAGGGCTAACCTAGTGATTCTCTCTTTAAGGAATCAATAAACTAAATTGTATTCTCTAATACAATTACTCAAACATATATATTCTTTGTAACTAAAAAATGAATGATTAATTGATTTAATATTGGATGCTGATTAACTTCTTGCCAAACCCTAAACCAGTTCCTAATTCTTGGGCAAAGAGTCAATATCAAATATAAATCCACAATAAACTGATTAATGAAAACACATCAAGTTTAGATAGAATTCCTTAAAAATTACCTTTTCACTCCCACACCCCTGTTATCATATCCTTACACCAATGTTTTAACTCTCTGGAATCACCTATAAGAATTACTCTTTCCTTGAAATAACTCACAAGTAATTGCACAATCACCTTGTAATGGGTATATCTAAGATGCCTTGCAAATTAAACATACACGAGTTTAAACAAAAATATAAAGAGACAAAAAAAATATATAGAACATAAACTGAAATGTATTTTATTAATATTTTACTTCTTCAAATACATTCAATAGACAAAATTCACAAAGCTTAGACAAAAATCACAAAGTTCAGACAAAATTGAGAAGTCTTCCTTGCAATTGTATATTTCACCATCATTACAAATATGTTCAATCTTGCTATTTATAGAGTCTTAGCCATCTTGGAATCCTTTAAAAACTAAGGATGCAACAAGCTTCATATGGATTAGCCCTAACCCTAAAAGATACTAGAAGAAAAAATACAAAAAGACCTTAAGCGGTGGAAAGACAAAATAGGAATACAATCAGATTTGCTATTCAAATCTTTGATAGCTGGAACCTTTGTCTATAGATATTCTGGAAAGCCTCAAATAGTTATTGCAAGATCTAGTGACCACCATTACAGGCTAACTTACACTAGTCTTTCTGATGACTAACCTCCCTGTGCTGAAAGATCAGGTGTCGGGTTCAGGTGTCGAGTGTCTCTTTACTCCTCATCTAGTATGTCGAAGTCAACTATTGCAAGCTTCTTTTTCTTGGGCTTGGTGAGAACATCCCATGTTGCAACCTCTGGCTCTGTAGGACAATTAAAGCTCTAGATTCTTTGTAATTGTGCCTTTTTTGTTTCCCATCTGGCATCTATTATGCTTTTGACATCTATAAAAAACTTATTAAAGTTTGTTTCTACCTTAAATGCCTCATCTAAGGTTTTATTGAACCTTTTCATATCTAGCTCACCACTGTTAGAAATAAATGCCTCTTTATTAGGCAGTAATGCATCAAATTCATTTCTCCATACTTCTACTGCCTTGATCTGATCAGGTCCCAAAATAAGGGTTCAAAGTTGAAACATAATTATTCACCTCTATTTGTAGACCAGGCAACTTGTTATAAGCACTGTGTACTAGATCAAGCTTGTCCTTTAGGATATGGATCCTATGTTGTAATATTTTTTCCAAGGCTTCCAAAGCCTCCTTATTTTGATCCTTATCCTTATGCTCTATTTCCTTACCAATATCCCCTACATCTCCAGTCTGTACTAAGGCATATGCAACTTGCTTGGGTTCAGCAGGAACAACCTCAAGGATCTCTTAAAATTTCACATTCAATTCTTCAACCAGCTTCTCCAATGCATTGACCTTTATCAAGCATAGCTCCCTATCTTTTACTACAGTACTTGCTTCATCAAATAATGTCTTATATCTTTTAGACATCTGTTCATATTTTGCTTCATTCAGATGAGAAAAATGTGTGAGTGCTTGAGAAATCTCTAAATCATCTATGTTATGGATGGACCATATGATTTTATCCCCATCCATATTTTCTTGTACATAAATCAATGATGTCTTATGAGTCTTGGGAGCTAGAGCCCACATGGTGATAGTTTGGGATTGTGCATTGTATCCACATCCCCTGGTCATTTCTACCACCTGTATCACTGAAGATAATTTATATCAGGCTACCTCCTTATTTGTTCAATGATGAAAGTTGATGCTAGATCCCATCCTTCCACTAGTAGCATCCCACTAGACTTAACCAACTGTCTAGCTTCATCTAGTGTCATGTTTTCTGATTCAGGATCATATTCCTGCAGAGCCTGCAAAGCTTCATTAGGTACTTATTCACCTCCTACTAATTTCAGTTGTAATCCCACTTTTTGTTTCTTTGCCTAGATGAGGAAGTCCTTGAACTCTTTGGTTTTTATGAAATTTTCATCATTCAAGGATTTTTCTTGAAGAAGCTCTCTTTCATCTAGGCATAATAATAGAGGTATTTTAACATTCTCTTCTACATTCTCTCTTTTCTTCTTACCTTCCCTTATAAGATTCTTGAGATGATGATCATAATTTCTATTTCCAGTGATCAAATCACTCACTTTATCTTTATTCTTCTTCTGTGTCTTGACATTAGAAGGTTCCACTTTTTGCTTTTTCCTGGGAGGTTCACCAGTCACCTCAGCCTCTTGTTCTTGAGTCAAATCCATTATATCTTCCTCTGTTTGAGGTGGATAATCCATTGGTGGAGGAATATGTACTGAATAGTTGTTTTCACTATATTCTAAGGAAGAGTGCTTGTTAGGACCTCTATCATTATCTTCTATTTGCTCCTCTAGCTGGTTGCACAATGTTCCATAAGATTCTATCATCTTATCTAGTCTTTGCAAATAAGGAATATCTAGGAATTAACCCCCAAAAGGAATCCCTTTCTTCTTAAGTTGTTGTTCTAGATCCATTATTTCTTAGAACTTATCTTCTCTTCTCACAACTTCATCATCCTCTAGGATGCTCCTTATTAGGTCCTCTTCTACACATTGCTCATGCACTTTAGTATTTGGGATAGTTGGTGTCAAGATCTTCTTTGCACTTTGAATGAAACCCTCTATGTCAACATACCTATATAAGGCTACATTCATTCTGAAGTGACCTAACCATCTGTTCACTGAATTAAATTCCCTCTTTCCAATTGTGAAGCCATAAACTTTAAATTGCCAACCTGTTAATGTATCTTTCCTGTGTGGAGCCAAATGCTCCTTATCAGTCAACATTAGTTGCCATATGAACTCCATAACAATAATTCTTGGTGGAAGATGATATGGTAGAATATGTGGTGTCTGGGAGCAACCGTAAAACCTTATCAAAGTAAAATCCTTATGGTAGCAGAAGGCTCCCCATTTGTGTTATCCAGTCCACTTGTCCACAAAATTACAAGGCCTGAGAAGCTGTAATAGTTTAGTTGGTAATCTTGTCATGTTGACTCCCAAACAACTTAATATGGGATATACCATCTAGTTATGGAAAGCACAAATTCATACTCCCTAGATGTATAATTCCACACCCTCAACTAGAGTTGTATAGGGTTGGATTGACCTTGGTAGAATCTCCTAGGTCTCAAATTTGGTTGATCCATGATATTGAAATTATAAAACAAAATTAAATGCATCAATAAAGAATACTGCAAGAATTTAGCACTAGATTCCTTCATTTGAATTTCTACAAACCCTTGATTCATTCTATCAATCACATATTGGATATAATCATAGTCTGTGCTGACATGTGGACTTTGCAGGTCCAAAAAAATCATCAGAATATTAAAGGATATCCTTTCAGTCCCCCCATCAACTCTTAGAACTCTACAGAGACCATAGGAAATATATTTTATGTAAAAGGTCAGATCCTTGTAGAATTAGGGTGTAGTGTTATTAGGAATGGGTGCTATATAATTTTTGGTACCTTTTGGCACATGACCTTGAATTAACTTTTCCACAATGTAGGCTTCCCTTGTATACCTAGCTGTTAAGGCTTTCAGGTCCATCTCTGTAGTGAAAGGGTTATAAATGTTGAAGGCTTTCATAAAGGATGCCCTATCTAGAGTAACTAGGGTTGTACCATCATTCTTTTTTATGGTTTTTGAGATGGTATCATATCTATTATCCAGCTCATGTAATAAATCTACATCTACAAATATGTCTGGAACTATCAGTTTGGCTAACCCTAAAGTCCAAGGGTTTGAAACAGGAAAAAGACCATCACTATTCTTATGAAATTAATTAAATAGGTGGTATCCAAAACAATCAGGAGTCTTATAATCTCTAACATATGACATATTATCACCAAGGTATTCATCATTTACCTTTTTCCCCTGATTAGTCCCTGGTAACAGAGCCACAAATTCATCAAAGTAATTGCTTTTCCCTTTTTGATCATTACCAACATCTCCACTCTTTCCACTATTTGAAGCAATGCTTACTGCCCGACTCATATTGTCTTCTCTGAACTGAACAATATAGATCAAACTCTTGTTTCTTTACTCTGCAACCTGGACAATTATGTTCTTCTTAAAGTACTAATCACTCATGTAATCTTAGCTCTATGTTCTAAATCTCTGGTAGACTGAAAAGAGCAATGACAACGCTTATTTATTCTTGAGAAATCAATGCACCAATCTATTCAAAATCATGGATTTTCTATTTTGTCACTTCTTCCATTACTCTACTTGCTTTGATATCAATTTATCTTAGCCGTGGTGCCCGAGGTTGACAGGTTATCAATTTTGAAAAATTCCAATCAGAGTAATCATGAGACCTTATTTTATGCGAAATAAATTCTATGTTTGATATGATTGGCTCACATTATTAAAAATTATCTACTTCATACATGCTGTCACAATTCTCTTATTGTGATTGGCTAGTGACTGTACATCATGCCGCGAGACAGAACTCTTAACCTTTACCTTGCTCATACTCTGGTTCTCTTTAGCGACCACACAACTATTTTATCTCCTTGTAGCTGAGAGTTAGCCTTAACTCTAGTTTCATCATGAGAATTAGCACCAAACGCACGATCAAAACTTTGATCAATGGTTATCTCAAAGTTGCTAAACAAATTACTTAAATCATGCTTCATTATGAGATTCCATGACTAAAGCTTAAGAATAACTCTTGTTTAACCTTTGGTTTCTTTGGATATTACACGACAGTATAATTTTGAAGTTGCTAAAAGAAATTATTAACCATGACTTTAATTAGAGATTACACGACCATCGTTAGATCATCTTTAAATCTGACGGTTCATGTGAAATCTCTCATTCTTCTTGTACTTACTACATCTGATCAGAGACTTTGTGACTACCCTTAGATCACTTTTAATCCAATGACTCAAGTGAAATCTCTTTAGCTTTATCCTTAACTATAGTTTTTCATGAGATTTTGCGACTACAAGCTATCTCTAAGTCGCTAGATGGATTTCCTAACCATAGGTTTATTTTGAGACTTCACACAGACTACAAATCTCTGGAATGACTTAAACATGTGTCAACATCTGAATCTTTACCTCTGAGTTGAAGAACTTTCTCTAAATTTTTGACTTCTATGAGTGACTTAACTCCAACCATTAGATCTTTTCTTATCTATGGTCCATATTTTCCCGCTAAAAACTTCACTGAGATTTGACTTAACCTTTGCTAACCATAGTTCATATGGAGACTTAGTGACTAACTGAATCTCATTGTCGCTGAACAATTTATCTAACTCAAGTTTTATTATGAGATTAAATACCAACTTTTAGATCTATCCTTAATCTGATGGTAGTCACTGAATCGCTTGAAATTTTACTCATATGAACTTTTACCTCACAACTAAACGCTGGCCACAAGATCAATTTTGAATAGGATGGTAGTCACTAGATCTCACAACATTTGACTTAACCCTTGTTTTCATCAGAGATCTCATGACTGAATAGATATAACCATGTCTTTAACCTTGTTAAACTTGTGAGACTTCACAATGGAAGAAACTTGAAGTCGCTTTATAATTTATTAACTGAGGAGTTTATCTAGAGATTAAACACTAGCCCTTCGATCTTTCTTTCATTCAACGACTGGCATAAAGTCTCTTAATCTTGATGTACTTTATAAAATCCTTCTAAGATTACGCACCCTCCCTTGATTCATTTTTCATGTCACGGTCTGTGTTAAATCTCAAGAACTTTTACTATTCATCATTTTCATCTAGTGACTAAGCGCCAGCCACAAGATCAACTGATCATCTATGGCTATCACTGAATTTATTAATATTTAAATTAACTCTTGTTACTTTCTGAGATCTTGTGATTGAATATAAATTAAATCAAGCATTAACTCTGATTTTCTGGTGAGACTGCACGACTGAAGAAACTCAAAGTCGCTAGACTATTTCTTAACTCTGGGGTTTCAAATGAGACTTTGTGCACACCACAGGATCTCAATTTGAATAAAAGTCCTGCGTTAGATCACTCAATCCTTCAAGGCATATTCCTTTCTTTATGCGATAACATGACCAAAGCCATTGTGCTGAGTCTCAAAATAGAAAGGAATATTTTGAAAGTTTTAAGAGACTACACGACTGAATTAAAACATGAAAAGATCACATAACTTAAGTGATTTGGATTTCTAAAAAAGGTAACTAAAAATTAGAAGCCGATTATGAAGAACTAGAGTTTTCTCTTGATGTGAATGAGAAATGACCTAGGACCTAGGTTTTTACACATCTCATTGATTTTATGGCTTAGAGAACAATATTTGCAGAGTAAATTTGATAGCACTTTGGATAGGAATTGACACTTATGCAATAACATCACTGGGAACTCAAAAAGTTTACAACAAGATCTCAAAACTGGAAATAAAACCAACAAGATGCACTAAAATCTCCTAAGATCCAATGGCCTGATGCCATCTGGAATAAATGGTCTTCTTTGAAATGGATGAAACATCCTGAAACAAAATTGCTCCCTTTTCAAAGAAGAAAACTATCATCTCTTTATGAGTCTTCTCCCTTAGTAGAGTCACTGTCTGAAATGATTTGCTAAATAGAGTTGCCACATTTTTTCCAGAAGGACAATACTTACTACTTGCCAAGTCCTTTCTCCCAGTAGAGTCTTAAGTATATCACCAGAGTTTCTAGGTAATCTTCAAACCTGTCTTTCATAGACAACTCGCTAGTAGAGTTTCCAATCTGTTGGTGCTCAAATCAACATATTGGATTTCCTATGGACATGCCAATCCAATGCTAGGAAACCAAAATGATTTGGCCAACTCACAATATTTAACCAAGCAAAGGTTGAACCTTCTGCACTTCTGGCTCTACAGAACCAAGGATGGTAAGCCTACACCTTAAACTTATCCTTCAAGTCCTAAGGCTATTTATAGCAGATGGAACACACCTCAAATACTCTCTCTCAAGTATGGAAAAGGCTCTTGAAATAAATCTAACTGAAAGAAATATATCATAAAATGTAAAACTGAAATACTTTGAGTATGTTGGTATTTAAAACTATTATGCTATACAAGAAACCAATATACCTTGAGACTAATAGTAGGAATGGTTAATTCTAAGTATGAGAGCTATGCAAGGTAACTGGACCAACTGTAGGACAAGACTGTCCTCTACTCTTTTGGCTCTACAAAACCAAGGCAAGATGCACCTAATCCAGACAAACATTTAACTTTCACAACTTACTACAACTCTGGATGATTACAATAGATAAATGGCAAGAAAGTATGAGATGATAACCATCATTCAATGATTATTCTCTACCACACATGACTACAACCAACAACCATAAAACTTTAAGGGACTAGAATGGTTTTAATTTTTTAGATAGGGTAGAATATAGCCAATTGTATTCAAATATGTATCAAAATAGAAAAAAATGATTACTAACCAATGCTTTATCCATTGGTAAATGATTCTAGTTCAAATATAGGATAGAGAAACTAACTATTTCCAAGGACCCAAAACCATAAATACAAATGAATCAGACTAAACACTTCTTATAAGATCCTTCTGTAGATATACCCAAAGAATCTATGTTTTATCCAAAGCAGCTTTTAATTTTATTCTTGAACAAAACTATGGACTAAAACATATACATAAAGAAATTATATGCAGTGAACCAGAAGGTTCAAGACTCAAGAGTCAAGCACTAAGGAGAGACTTAAATCCAAGATACTGTATTAAGTAAAAAGAGTCCAGCTTTAATTCCAAAATGCTTCAAAACATATGCCACTTCAATAAAATGCAAAAGGTATGCAACTTTCTTACTCTTATGATAATACTCTCTAGATATACATCTGCTATACTCAACTGGAAAATAGTAAAATAGCTTAATTCCTTTGTTACTTCCCCAAAAATTTTCAACCCTCCCTGCTAAATGATCTTGGAAGTCCTTTTATAAGCCAAGGAATACAACAAGCTTAGGATAATTTAGGGTTATGGCTTGAAACAATTTAAAACATTATATGACAGAGAATATTAAATTCATTACAATAACCTAGCAGCTCTATCATACAACTTAAAACATTCCTTTGAAATATTCTCCTAAAAAGAATCAGATCTAGCCGCCATCCATCCTTGGAGAACATACCCTGCAAAAGGAAAACGAATGGAATATCTTGTTTGCATTAAATATCTCAGGAAAAGTCTTGGCTCTTCAGATCTACAAAATATCAAAAAGTTCAACTTCTCAATAATAAAATCTGATCTCGACCTCTACAATTCTTAGAAAAGACCAGTCATTAATGGGAAAGAGTAGAGACAAGAATAAAAATTGATTAATAAATTGTCAAGCACCCTAAAATAACATTCTCTATTCAAGTGCATTCAAAGTCGCCCAACATTCATGCTCTTAGCATCCAACAGGTGTACAAGGAAAAATACAAAGATCGAGTTATGTCAATTAATGTTCTGAGCCCACTCCTCATATATAGTGAAGAACGGAATAGGATAAGGCCAAGGGTTAAATACTATTTTACAAGCTAACAGAAACCCTAACAAGATAATTTATGTAATAAATCTGTTCAGGAACACCTATCTTTCTTCCATATTGCATCCAACATATGTAAAAAAGCACCCCAGAAGATCATATTTACTTATTTATTGCTATGTAGCAAAACAACACTAACCACCACTTTGAAAACCTTATAGGAATTATTTAAATATTTGAAAATTAGTTGAAACGGCTAATCGTGGCGCGAAATTCTCCATCGACGATCTAGGTTTGAAATTTTTCAGACTTTAAAACAGATCCATTGATTTCTTTTTAGGATCAAACTTGTCGCATCTTTACTGCCTTTCTTTACATGGGACCAATGATGTCACATAGAGGAAAAATGTCACAACGACTTAATGGCTTGATCGTTAGATCTCGATCATCTTTGCAATAAGTCATTAAGCCAACCGTTGGATCAAACTGAAAATGTATGCACTTTAATCTATCTTTGTTCTTGACCATTAACTAGTCTTTAACCTACATTTAACACTGATGAACATATTTCTCATTATTTCCAAGTCTCCAGATGAATTCCCTAACCATGAGTTTATTCTGAGATTAAACGCAAGCCACAGGATTAAATCAAGATCAACCGCATGCATGAAATATTGGAAAGAAAAGAGAATATACTATTTTGTTTAGAGATTAAAAGACTAAAGCCTAGGCAAATTCACTCAAAGAAAATGAATATTCAGCCTTGAATGGGATATTATGCGACTAGGCAAGGATATTAAAGCACACATGTGATTTTCTTGACTTAAGTGGCTTGAAAAGTAACAAAGAAATATAACTTTCCACAAAGGGGTTAGGGGTTTTATTTATCACAATGGCTAGAAAATTTGAAATTGGGGCTTGGGAATTAGCAAGATACAAGCATGATTTTCATTATTTCTTACAGATATCTCACAAATTTTTATGGTTTCAGACCAGAGACAGAGAAACAATTACAGGGCCATGGAAATTTAGCAAAAAATTTGCAAGTGCTAATATTGGCTCTAGTTGGGGATGTATGTCTTTCAGGCATAACAAGATTCCACAACTTTGAGCTTAAGTAGATCACCTACAAGAAAATAAACTAACCTATAATAGAAAAAAACAAGGAACATGTACCCAAAACTTATTTACGAATGACTGCTCATGGATTCAAAAACATCAGGAAAAATAAAGCTTTAGGAATTATCCATGAACAAGCAATTCCAGAAAGTTTCCAGTCAAATCTTTCAAGATATAAGAATTAGAACTCCATTTGTTGTTAATAATGTATGGTCCTAACTATATGGGGTCAAACTTTCCATGCTTTCCTTTATCCTCTAATCTGGCATTCCACATTAAGACCAAATCATTAACTTCAAAACTTCTAGTAATAGTCCTTCTATCATACAGATCCTTATATTGAAGCTGCAACCTAACAATTCTGTCATGTACTTCCCTTCTTGATTCATCCAACTGTATCAAGTCATCCATTATAATCTTCATTTCATCATCTAGTTCATCATCATATTTCAAGATAAAATTGTACATTTGCAATAAATTATTCTGTGGTAACCTTGCATGTATACCATAAACTAAATCAAAAGGTGCACAACCAATAGCTTTCTTTACTGTTACTCTGTCAGCCCATAAAGCTAGTTGCAACTTTGAATCCCAAGCCCTTTTGTTCTTATCTAGTACTCTTTTTAAAATATTTATAAGGCTTTTATTATTGGATTCAGCTTGACCATTTCCCTATGGGCGATATGGGGAAGAATAGGAAATTTGAATTCCATACTGCTGGCAGAAATCACTAAACTCTGCAGATTTGAAACACATAGAATTATCTACCATAATAGTTTCAGGACATCCAAACCTAGTGAGAATATTTTGTAACATAAAATCAATAACAACTTTACTAGTAGCCTTTTTTGTGGGAATTGCTTAAACCCACTTAGTAAAGTAATCAGTTGCTACAAAAATGTATGAATGACCTCCACTATATTTGTTAGGAATCTCTCCAATAAAGTCCATTCCGCACGTTTGAAAAGGTGCTTCAACCATGATAGGCCTCAAAGGTAAGTTTCCACTAAAGTTAAGCTTACTTGCAAATCTTTTCCAAGCATCACATTTCTTAACATAACTGTGGGCATCCTTAAAGATAGTAGGCCATCAAAAACTAGACCTCATAATCTTATGTGCAGTAGTCTTAGCCATATAATGACCTCCACATGCACCATTATGCATTTGTTCCAATAAGTCCTTGGATTTATCATAGTCAACACACTTAAACAATACTCCTTCATCGCTCCTCCAACATAACCAACCTTGAAAGATTGCATACTTAAGGGCATGCAACTTAACCGTTCTTTTTCTGTTTTCATTCATTTTAGGAGGTAGTATCATTTTCTATAAATATCCATTAATATCTTTATACCATTCACAACAATCCATATCACAAACATAAGGCCTTTGTTCTTCTTCTAATATATTTACCTGATTTGCATCTAATTACTTTGAGCCATTAATTTTGCAAGTCCTAGGTCTCTGACCAATTTTGTGATCTGGATATCAATATTGAACTCTTGGATTTTATTTATCCATCTACACCTCCTTCCTAAAAATTCTTGCTGAACTAGAATGTCTTTCACAGCAACACTTGGCACATAAGCAACAATAATTGCTCCTACCATATAGCATCTAAAAGCTTTGACAACTTTAACTAGAGAATATGATTTTTTTTCCATGATATCATACTTTAATTTTTCTTCCTGTAAAGACTTATTGAAAAAAGATATAGGTTGTTCAAAGCCTTCTGAATTCTTCTGCAACAATACTGCAGCAACAATATTACATGAAGCAAATGAGAAATTTTGAAGTGGCTTACTATAATAAGGGGTTTTCAAAACATGAGCATCTTTAATAGCTTGTTTTATATTTGAGAATGCTTCAGATGCTTCTTCACTCCATTCCACCTTGGCTCCTTTCCTCATCGTCTTTGAAATAGGGAGACTAATTTCTGCAAAATTTGTAACAAATCTCCTTAGAAAATTTACTTGTCCAAAGAAAGATTGAATGCCTTTGACATTTCTTGGTTGAGGGACTTTGTCTATAGAAGAAACCCTTTCAGGATCAATTCTTAATCCATCCTTGGATATAATATGTCCTAGGAGCTTTCCCTCTGTAACTCTGAAAGCACACTTCTTTGGATTAAAAGAAACTCTGTATTCCAAAGCTCTAACAAAAATATTTTCAAGATGATCACAGTGTTGATCTTCTTTTGCTGAAAAATATGTCAAATCATCTTGATAAACAACTAAAAATTTATTTATGAAATTTGCAAATGCTACATCCATGGCCCTCTAAAATGTTGCCCTAGCATTTATCAAACCAAAAAGAATTCTCACATAAACATAAGTACCCCATGGTATAGTGAATGCAGTCTTATATTGTTCAGATTCCTTAACCATAACCTAATTATATCCTGAGAAACCATCCATCATAGACATTAATTCAGACCTAGTCACTCTTTGTAACATGGCTTCCATATTAGGAAAACCATAATTATCCTTCAATGAATTTACATTCAGATTTCTGAAATCTACACAAAGTCTGATATCTCCATTTTTCTTTCTCACTGGTACCAAGTTAGATACCCATATAGAATGTCTGATGGTTTTAATAATCCCCACATCTTTCATATTTTTTAATTCTTCTTGCATCTTAGGTGCTAGGGTAGGATTGACAATTCTCAATTTTTGTCAGAAAGGATTTGTGCCCTCCTTTAAAGGAATCTCATGTTGAAACAAATCTTCTTTATATGATTTCAAATCATCATAGGACCATGAAAAAATAGGCCTATACTTTCTGAGGAGATCAATTAATAACTTACTAATTTTAGGAGACAACTTTTTACTAATATACACCTTCTTAGGAATTTCAGTTGTTCCTATGTTTACTTATTCCAAATCTTCAAGTTTACTTACATTATTTATAGGAAAAGACTTGTCTTTATTATCAAAAATCTTTTCAAGAATAACTAGCCCTTTGGGAACTCTATTTTATTTCAATTGAAACACCTCTTTACCAAAAATAGTATCCTTATTATCCAAGGTTTCAACACATCCGCTGAAATCCATTTCCTTGTTGAAAAAGTTTGCTTCACAATTCAAAAATCTAAGAATATCTAAGTAATCTTCAAAGACTTGCCAATTTTCTATGTTGTCTAGTATTGAAGGCCTAGATTAAATTTCTATTTTAGAAATTCCTGCAAATGTAATATCCTCCGGTCTCAAGGCAATATTTTCTAATAAGTCTGACATTTTGTTTTGACTTCTATCTACCCAATCAATACCAAATGCATCAAATTTTTCTATTTCATCCCAAACAACATTCCTATACTGCTTAAGTCTCTGATTCTTTGAAACATATTTGGACCTAATATGAGATATTATCAAGTCAGAGTCTCCAATCACTCTGATATTTTTTATCATATGCTTTGAGGCTAATCTCAAACCTATTAACAAAGCTTTATATTCTGCTACATTGTTTGTGCATGTAAACAATAATGTAAAATAAAACTTGAAGTTCTTACCACCAGGATATATTAATAGGTTTCCTACACCAGCTCCTTTTTTAGAACTTGCCACATCAAAGTACATGGTCCATAGATCACACTAGTCCAGAAAATTGTTTTTTTCATAAGACAAAAACATAGGCTGAGTTCCTTCCTCAACCCCTATATCTTGTACTTGAAAAGATACAATATCAGTATCAACAAAACAATTCATATCAGTATCTTCATTTGCTTCAATCATATGAGAAGTCCTACTTTCCCGGGACACCTTGACATTATCACCAGCAATATTGAAATTAGAAAATGATAAATCACATTGGATACTTCCACCCATTGAAGCACTCCATTATCTTGATAGAAACATGCCATAATGAGGTGGAATATCAACAACCAAGACACTCATTGTTAGTATTTTGTCAGGACATATTGCTAACCTATAAGGCAAAGCCTTAATAGTACCAATAACAAGGATTTCTCTGGATTCCATTGCTTGACATCTTCCATGAGGAGTATCAACTTGCAATCCCATTGACTTCATTATATTTGGAGGCATAATAGTATTAGATGCTCCTGAATCTATCATACAATTTTTAAGCATCTTACCATTTATAACCAAAGTTAGGAAAAATGGATCAACAAATTCTGAGGAAGTGTTTACATGATTTGTATTTAAATAAATCTGAGGAATTTATGAAATAATTCCTTCATATTATTTTCCCTTGCTGTCAGACTTATCATGTACATATTTCATCTTTTCAACACCTTCTAGTTTTTGGGATCTTGTTGAGGAAACACCATCAAGCATGGTAAGGACCTTTTTATGTTCCTTAATTCTCATCATTTCTAAAAATGGAACTTTAACAGTCATTTGTGACAATACTTGCCTGATATCAACATGGGTGTATTTTACATTAGAGGACTTTTGTTTCTCCATAATAATATTACTATCCTCAACTTGAATGGATAGAGTTGACTCTTCCTTATTTGATTTCTTATTTTCCACTTTAGGAGGGGAAGAACTTGTTTTGGGTACTCTGGCCTTTTCCTCATGTACAATGTTTGAATCATTTGATTTGTTTACAATTTTAACTTTTGGCTTACTTACATTCTTAGCAGATCTTTCCTTCTTTTGTGTCTGCTTGATGTCTAATTTGTTTTCTTTGATAAAAATGCCAGCTGGTTTTCTACCTGCATTACCAACTACTCTATTCCTCAAGTTATAATTACTTCTTGCTGTAGTAACTAGATAAACAATAATTCTTGCTCTTTCCTCATTAGAAGGTCTTCTCACTATTGTAGATTCCTCACTATTTTGAGCATAACATCTTATATTATCAACCTTTTCTTCTTCACTATAAGACAAAAATTGTTGATGATTTACTTCTACTCTACCTTGTGAACCATATATATCATGGTTTTGAGTTTCAATATCAAAATCCACATCAGGATATGAGTGAGAATAAGTCATAGCACAACCATTGTAATCACATGACTCACCTTCTTCTTCTTCTTGTTCCTCATTTGAATTCATACCCAAAGCAACAACACAAAAATTAGGATTATGTGGGGCATCACAAGCTTCACACCAATAATCGTCATTACATATATTAATAGAATTTTTATGCAAAGGATCAAGAATCCTATTATCAGGCTTGTCCTTTCTTTGTGAGGCAATAGGTTTCCCATCTTTAAATTGGGTACCATATGGGTAGTTTTGCATTTTTGGCTGCTGACTATAATGGTTATGGGAGGGCCTACTATTATGTGGAACTTTACAATATTTATGTTCTGGTTCCTTTTGATTTCTCCTACTAAACCGCCCATCATCCCTTCTACCCATTTTTCCTGATATTTTTCTATTCATTTCTATATTAACAACTGTCTTATAGGCTTCAGTAAGGCTTCTTTGATTCTTGTCTCGGAGAGAATATCCCATTTTAGAATAAAAAACATTTAAATATGTAGCAAGACATACCTTTTCATCAAGTTTCATCTTCTGAAAAATCTTATGCATAGCTCTTTGGAACCTTGTATTGAATTCAACAACTTCCTCATTTGAATTTTTCTTTATATTGTTAAATTCATTCAACAAGAATCCCTCATTTTTCTTATCACCATATTGATCTTTAAATAAATCTATGAATTCATCCATTGATCCCATAGAACCATGAGATAACCCTATAAACCAGCCCCTAGCATCTTCAACTAAGAATTGGACAAAAAGTTTCATCAAGACATCTTCATGATTAATGTTAAGGTCATCTATGATATCAATGAATTTTCTTCAGTGTACCTCACAAGTAATAAAATTATTTCCTAAAAAGTTTGGGAGTCTACCCCCAATCTCATTTGGTATTGTATTGGGATAACCAAGAATACCAATGAAATAAAATTTCTTGTACCTTTCTACATGAAGTGGTCTCCTTTGGAATCTATCATTATCTTGTAAGGTAGAAGCATTGGCTTTTGATGTTGTAGCACTTTTAGCACCAGCATGGGAAAATCCAGAAGATTGTATGAGGAAATCAATATTCTTCTTCATCTCTAAAGTAGCAGCATCTACTTCTAATTTCTCTAGGATTTTGGCCATGGTTTCCTTCTCCCTTTTGGATCTCTCAAGGTCAATGTCCAATTTAGACATTTGATCTATTAGAACTTTGTGACTTTTGGGTTCATCTGTTTCACTTCCTGTCACCTTCTTATTTCCTTTATCTTTAGAAACTTGAGAACCAATACTTTGGTGAGTTATAGGTTTCTTTTGATCTCTTTTAGATCTTTCATCATTTTTTGTTGCTCAATGTCTCAATGATCTTCTTCTTAATCTATCATCACTCTTCTAATCTTGTTTTTTCTTATTTTCTTTATCTTTTTTTCTTTTGTTCAAGAATGGCCAACTGCCTCTTTAAAATTATTTCTTCTTCAGCAAGTTCACCAGAGGGAACTTCAGCATCTAAGATGGTGGTGTCAGAGTCCTCTCTTTCACTAGGAGAGCTATTTTCTCTATATCCATTTAATCCCAATTCTGGAACCTCTTCATATTCTGATGTGTTTCCTTCATGACTAGATTGGGTTGAATCTTCTCTCCTAGTATTCTTCTCTTGTCTTCTTGGAGATGGATTATGTATATTATCTTTGTTCTCTTTTTCTTTCCAAGATTGTCTAGTCCTAGAAGTAGTTGGAATTCCACCTTCCAACTCAACTTCAGGATGCTCTTTTACTCTAGATCTGGTATTCATATTAGAAAAATGTATATAAATATTAAGCATTACTCAGCCCTTATTATAGATATTTCTTTGAGTCACCACCCAAAACAAGTTGGGAACATACAAGACTTTGGAAAATATGAATACTTTAATGTAGAAATAAGGGCTAGACAAGATTAACTCTATTCTTGCAAAGGTCAATTCCCCACCAGAGTTGCCATTTTGTTAGTGTTTAAAATTGTTATTCTATACAAGTAACCAATATAACTTGAGAATAATATTAGGAATGGTTAATTACAAGTATGAGAGCTCTGCAAAGTAATCGGACCAACTGTAGGACTGATGCAATGTGGGAAATAAGAAGCCTCTAGGTGACTCAAATAGGGAAATGTACCCCAAACACCACTTATCAAGGCCAAAGTGCTTCACACTTATCACAAGTGTGGGAAAGGACTTGGTTAAGGTTATCACAACCCAAAAATCCCAAGGGGAACCTAATCAATAGGTTTCACCAATCCTACAACACCAACCACCAAGGTTGGCTTCACAAGCACTTGACCTAAACTCTCAACAATACCCCCAAAATGACTTATAGGACCAGGGGTGACCTATTATCATAGGTGTGGTCTATTTAGGTCCCTAACATTTAGTTCCAATTGTTCTTTCACTCACTTGCAATCCATATGACATGGTTGCTTCACAAACCCAAGACTAGGCTTGTAGCCTTTTCCTGAAGGAAAATTGATCTTAAATGAGTTTCTTACACATAAATCCCTTAACTAATTAGGGATTCAAATACCCTTTATGGCCTAGGACTTTGGACTCAAACCCTAGAACATGGAAATGAGAAATAGATGGGATGAAACACAAAATTGCTTCTGCAATTAGGGCTAATTAGGCCTCCACTTACACTAAAAGTGCCTTTAGGATGCATCCAAATTCAAAAATGATGACTAGATCATGTGAGGGTATGTACAAGGGTCTCCTCCTCTGATTTAGAGCCTCTGATCAATCCCCAAATGAGAGTTGTGATTGTTGTCCTAATTCCAGATTGGTGCATACATAAGGATATACACCTAGGGCATCATTGTAACTCCATCTCCCTACATTTTTGATATTCTATCCTGTAGATTGTTAAAGAGCATCATATCAACATGCTTTCCACCAAGGGTCATTGAATTCCCATGGTGAAAAGAGGAAATACACTCAATTTTCTTAGAAACCCTTATTTAGGGCCTACAAACCAGGTAGGGGGATTAAAAATTCAATAAATTTTAAAATAGGATTGATCAACACATGAAACCATAAGAAAATGGAAGAAGGTTCATAATAAAAGCTCCTGGTGTCAGATTTTCATTCCCTCCTGTCCGTACCAATCCGTACAGATCGACTGTTCTTGAGATTTGTAGAGAAATGGTTATGTTTTTATTGATTTCAAATGCCAAATTACATCATTTGCCTACCACTTTCCTGAAAGGGATTTTTGTAGGAAATCCCAATGGTTACATAACATATTTGAACTAATTTCCCATTTGGGAGTTGTTTTTTCAAAAAGTTGTCAAGTTTGCTCAAAAGTTGCTTGCCAACTTTTACATATTTTGCAATTTTGCAAATATGATGACCAAACTTGGTCACAATGTTATTTTTGTGATCCCTAGTGTATCTAAACATGAAAAAACTAAAATAAAACTATTCCTAGGGTTTTGGACCATTAATGACCAATAGTTGACAAAGGGCTCATAAGGTGCCAAACTTGGAACTATGGCCTTACAAGGTGGTCCAATGATTAACCCAATGTCTTAACATCACTAAAGGAATATTAGGACCTTGAGGGAACCCCTAGGTTCCATAGGAACACTTGGTTCATTTAGGGTGCTCCTGCACCATACTCCCCATAAGATTTGAACTCAAGTTCCCACTTGAGGATAACTGGTCAACAGTGGTTCCTTGTCTGCTTCAATACTTTGGATTCCAAAATTGTGTCTAACTCCATTTGATTTCTTGGTGGGAGATCTGTCACATAGTTTCCATCATCTTCACCTTGTGATCCCTTCACATTAGTAATTTCTACAACACTCTTGTAAGGAGTGATGTCTGTAATATTAAAAATAGGAGAAATCAGTAAAGTAGGGTGTAAATAAATTTCATATGCATTTTCACCCATCTTGGTGAGGATTGTGCAAGGTCCAATTTTCTTCATGTGTAACTTTGAATATATGTCTTTAGGGAGTCTCTCCTTCCTTAGGTATGCCCATACCTTATCTCCAAATTTTAAATTAACTTCTCTCCTTCTCTTGTCTTCTTGTGCTTTGTATTTCATAGTTGACTGTTGTAGTGACTCTTTCACTTTTGTTTGCACTTTAGAGATCAGTTTGGCTAGTTCCTCTCCTTGTGCACTAACTTTGAAAGTAGATGGTAACTCTTCCAAGTCCAATGGGCCTTTAGGATGAAGTCCATACACTGTTTGGAATGGTGTCTTTCCAATGGATCTGTTCATGGAGTCATTAAATGCAAACTCTGCTTGTGGTAGGATCATGTCCCAACTTTGGGTGTAATGTTTGGTTAGGCATCTCAAGAGATTTCCAAGAGATCTGTTTACCACCTTTGTTTTTCCATCTTTTTGTGGGTGGTATGTTGAACTATAAGTCAGATTTGTACCTAATTTCTTGAAGTGTCCTCCAAAGGTGACCTTGAAACTTCACATCTCTATTAGAGACTATGGTTTGTCGTAGACCATGGATTCTAACCACTTACTTAAATAATAGGTGTGCTATATGGGAATCATCATTTGTGCTATTGCAAGGAACAAAGTGCACCATATTACTAAATCTGTCCACAATGACAAAACACTATCATAACCCCGCTTTATCCTTGGAAAACCCATAACAAAGTCTATTGAAATTGATTCCCATGGCCTAGAGGGAATTGGTAGGGGTTGGTACAATCTTTGGTTAGTGGATACACCCTTTGCTTGCTGGAAAATAGTACAAGATTCAACAAACTTCTTGACTTCATTCCCCATCTTTGGCCAAAAATAACTTCTTTTCACTAAATCAGTGGTCTTATCTATCCCAAAATGTCCTCCTAAGCCACCAAAATATTTATCCTTAATAATATTTGTTCTCATGGAACATTTAGGAATGCACAATTGGGCTCCTTTAAACATGAGTCCATTCTGAATTAGGAAATCTAAAAAATTAGTATGGTATTTTCCAACCATTTTAGTGCATTCCTCAAAAAATTCTCCAAATTCTAGATCATCAGCATATAGGTGCTTTAGGGAATCAATCCCTACACTCCAAAGTTGTACTTCTTGAATCAATGTAACCCTTCTGCTTAGGGCATCAACCACTTTTTTTGCTACTCCCTTTTTGCATTTTATATTGAAGGTATATGCCTGCAATTGTTCCATCCATTTGATGTGTTTGAATCCAAGCTTCTCCTGACTATTTAGAAAACTTAGTGCATGGTTATCAGTATAAACAATGAATTCCTTAGGGATTAAATGGTGTCTCCACTTTTTTAGGGCTTGTACCATTGCATTAAGTTCTAAATCATAAGTAGAATACCTCTTCTTGGCATCATTCAATTTCTCTAAGAAAAATGCTATAGCCTTACCTTCTTGGCTCAAGATAACACTCATAGCCAAGTTGCTTGCATCTGTTTCAACTATGAATACCTTGTTGAATTCTGGAAGCACTAGGATTGGATATTGTGCCACTCTATTTTTGAGATATTGGAATGCATCTAAAGCTTCTTTGTCCATTCAAATTGGGTCTTCTTTCCACCCTTTATTGTGTCCAACATAGGAGCACACACATGGATAAAATTCTTAATAAAATTTCTATAAAAAGTTACTAAACCATGAAAACTTCTAACATCACCTTGGTTCTTTGGTGGAGGCCAGTTGAATATTGCTGCAAACTTCTCTAGATCCATTTTGAGGGTGCCTTGGGAGATGAAAAATCCTAGGAAGACAAGTTCCTTCTACATGAACATACACTTTTCCAAGTTAATCACTAACTTGTGCTGATGGAGTCTCTTCAAAACTTGCTCAACATGATCAAGATGTTTCTCTTTTCTATGACTGTAAATCAGAATGTCATCCAAATATATGACCACAAACTTGCCAATAAAATCAATGAAGACCTCATTCATGAGTCTCGTGAATGTACTAGGAGCATTACTCAAGCCAAATGACATAACAAGCTACTCAAACAAACCCTCAATTGTCTTAAACATTGTCTTCCACTCATCACCTGGATTTATCCTAATTTGGTGAAAGCCTAAATTTAAATCAATCTTTGTAAAATAACAAGCAGTGCCTAATTGGTCCAGAAGATCTTCCATTCTTGGAATTGGAAATCTATATCTTATAGTAGTTTTTTTTAGGCCTCTTCTGTCAGTACACAATATCCACTTGCCATCCTTTTTAGGAACTAAAACTGATGGGACAACACATGGACTGAGACTCTTTTGAATGAGTCCCTTCTCTAACAATTCATTGAATTTCCTTGCAATCTCTGCATGCTGAACTGGTGTCATTTTGTATGGGGCCTTGTTAGGCAAGGAGGAACCAAGTATCAAGTCTATTTGGTGACTAATATCTTTTGAGGGAGGGTTTTGGGTAGGTCACTAATAGTGACATTGCTGTATTTTGTAAGAAATTATTTCACTTCATCTGGTATAGGATCATCATTATCAGACCTTATACTATCCTTAGGCTTGGATATTAGGACAAAAGCTTCAGTTTTAGGTTCTTTTAAAACTTTTAACATTTCTTTTTCACCCATGCTTATGACAGTGGGTTCCTTCTCAGTTTTGGTATCTGATAGGGGCTTCATGGTGGATGTTTTCCCATCTTTGGTGATAGAGTAGGTATTTTTCCTACAATGGTGTGTGGAATCTACATCATACTACCAAGTTTTGCCTAGAAGGATGTGGGAGGCATCCATCTCAACAACATCACAAAGAACTTTGTCTTTAAAGTCTGCTATTGAAAACTCTATCCATGCTTATTCAGTAACTAAGGTTTGTTGACCCTTTGTTAGCCAAGACACATGATAAGGAAAAGGATGAGGCTTATTAGGGAGGTTTAACTTTGGTACCATTTCACAAGATACTAAATTTTCAGTCGAGCTATAATCTATAAGTAAATTACATACCTTCCTTCCCATTGCATTTGATCTTTGTCCGGAAGAGATTCTTTCTTTGAGGAGATTCTTGGCTTTATGGAAATTGAAGTAAGACTTGTCTCATCATAAAACATTCTCCTTCCTCTGGTTCTAAGTCCATTGCATTTGCATTGTCTTCTTGCTTGTCCTCTTGAATGAGTTGTGCTCTTATTTCTCCTTGATTTTTATTGTTTCTCTTCTCAGGGCATCTGCCTGCATGATGTCCCAATTGATTACAGTAGTAACACCTTAATGGTCCATATCCTCTTCCTGTGTTTGTCCTTCCCCTATTGAAGGGTCTTCTCCTTCGATAGTTACCTTTGAATTTTGTATCATAATTTTCTTTGTCTCCTTGGTCAGGATTCCTACTACTATTACCACTGTATTGTCCTCTATTCCAAGAGGTTCCTATTCCTCTAAAGTTATTCCCACTTTCATTTCTCTTCCCCTTTCCAAACTCTTGTTTTCTCTTCCACTTCTCCTCTACCTTGAGTGCCATTTGATAAAACTTGTTTACTATGGTAGGGCAATGTAGGCTAAGTTCCTCTTAAATGGATACCTTAAGATCATTCATATATCTTGCTAAATTTTCTTCTTCATCTTCTACCACATTTGTCTTCATACATAACTTTAGAAACTCCTCAGTGTATGAGCCCACATCCATGTCCTTTTTATTTAGACTTTGTTTCCTCCTATGGAGTTGTACCCCATAGTCTTCAGGCATATAGGTTTCTCTGACCAATGCAATCATTTTGTTCCATGAAGAGATCATATTCTTCCCATTCTTCACCCTCTCTATTTGGATGAAGTTGCACCAAGTTAGGGCTGCTCCCTTCAACTTGGATCTTTCCATCTTCACTCTCTACTTCTCAGGGATGTCCTCACACTCAAAGAAGCTTGTCAATGCCTCTATCCAATCCAAGGCCAAATATGCATTCATCTTTCCATTAAAAGTTGGTAAATCCAACTTCTCCTCCATGGTTCTTGTCCCCATAGAATTTAAGGCATCTAGAAGAGGTCTCTGGTCTATTGGAATGTTCACATCCTGATCAGGGGTGTCATCTTCTTCTTCACTCCCTTCTTCACCACCAGAGGTGTCTTCTTTACCCCTCTCTACCTTGTTCTCCAATTCTTGAAGTCTTCTTGTCAAGGCTACATTTGCTGCCCTTTTTTCTCTCACCATCTTTTCTAATTCAATGTTTGTAACCCTTGAAGGGATATCTTCATCCTCAGGAGTAGACATAGCTCTGATACCACTTGTTGCAAAGTGGGCAATAAGAAGCCTCTAGGTGACTCAAATAGGGAAATGTACCCCAAACACCACTTATCAAGGCCAAAGTGCTTCACACTTATCACAAGTGTGGGAAAGGACTTGGTTAAGGTTATCACAACCCTAAAACCCCAAGGGAAACCTACTCACTAGGTTTCACCAATCCTACAATACCAACTACCAAGGTTGGCTTTATAAACGCTTGACCTAAATTCTCAACAATACCCCTAAAATAACTTATAGGACCAGGGGTGACCTATGCTCATAGGTGTGGTCTATTTAGGTCCCTAAAATTTAGTTCCAATGGTTCTTTCAGTCACTTGCAACCCATATGACATGGTTGCTTCACAGACCCAAGACTAGGCTTGTAGCCTTTTCTCGAAGGAAAATTGATCTTAAATGAGATTATTCCACATAACCCCATTAACTAATTAGGGATTCAGACACCCTTTATGGCCTAGGACTTTGGACTCAAACCCTAGAACATGGAAATGAGAAAGAGATAGGATGACACACAAAATTGCTTCTGTAATTAGGCCTCCACTTACACTACAAGTGCCTTTAGGATGCATCCAAATTCCATACTAATGATTGGATCATGTGAGGGTGTGTACAAGGGTCTCTTCCTCTAATTTAGAGCCTCTGATCAATCCCCAAATGAGAGTTATGATTGTTGTCCTAATTCTGGATTGGTGCATACATAAGGGTATACACCTAGGGCATCATTCTAACTCCATCTCCCTGCATTTTGGATAACCTATCCTACAGATTATTAAATATCATCATATCAAAATGCTTTCCACCAAGGGTCAATGAATTCCCATGGTGGAAAGAGGAAATACACTCAATTTTCTTAGAAACCCTGATTTAGGGCCTACAAACCAGGCAGGAGGATTACAAATTCAATAAATTTTAAAATAGGTTTGATCAACACATAAAACCAAAAGAAAATGGAAGAAGGCTCATAAGAAAGAGTCCAGGTGTTAGATTTTCATGCCCTCATGTCCGTATCAATCTGTACAAATCGATTGTTCTTAGAATTTGGAGAGAAATGGTTATGTTTTTATTGATTTCAAATGCCAAATTACATCATTTTCCTACCACCCACCTAAAAGGGATTTTTGTAGGAACTCCCAATGGTTACATAACATATTTGAACTAATTGCCTATTTGGGAGTTGTTTTTTCAAAAAGTTGTCAAGTTTTGACATTTGATGCTTAAAAATACACACAATCTAAACCCAGAAATCAAAGCTCAAATTCAATGGATTGTGGAAATCTAATCGATTTAATTTGCATATTTTACAATTTTGCAAATCTGATGACCAAACTTGGTCACAATGTTATTTTTATGATCCCTAGTGGATCCAAACATGAAAAAACTAAAAAAAAACATTCCTAGGGTTTTGGACCATTAATGGCCAATAGTTGACAAAGGGCTCATAAGGTGCAAAACTTGGAACTATGGCCTTATAAGGTGGTCCAGTGATTAACCCAATGTATTAACATCACTAAAGGCCTCTTAGGACCTTGAGGGAACCCATAGGTTCCATAGGAACACTTGGTTCATTTAGAGTGCTCCTGCACCAAGGACAAGACTGTCCTCTACTCTTTTGGCTCTGCAAAACCAAGGTAGGATGCACCTAATCTAGACAAACCTTTAACTTTCACAACTTACTACAACTCTAGATGATTACAACAAATAAATGGAAAGAAAGTATGAGATGATAACCCATTATTCAATGACTATTCTCTACCATGCATGAATACAACCAAAAACCACAAAACTTTAAGGGACTAGAATGGTTTTGATTTTACAGATAGGGCAAAATATAACCTAGTGTATTCAGATATGTATCAAAATAGAAAATACTGATTATTGACCAGTGCTTTATCCATTGGGAAATGATTCTAGTTCAAATACAGGACAAAGAAACTAACTATTTCCAAGGACTCAAAACCATAAATAAAAATAAATTAGACTAAACACTTCTTATAAGATCCTTATGTATATATACCCAAAGTATCTACATTTTATCCAAAGTAACTTTTAATTTGATTCTTGATCAAAACTATGGACTAAAACATATACATAAAGAAATTCTATGCAGTGAACCAGAAGGTTCAAGACTCAAAAGGCAAGCACTAAGGAGAGACTTAAATCTGAGATATTGTATTAATTACAAAGAGTCCAACATCAATTCCAAAATGCTTCAAAACATATGCCACTTCAATAAAATGCAAAAGGTCTGCAACTTTCTTATTCTTATGATAATACTCTCTAGATATACATCTGCTATACTCAACTGGAAAACAGTAAAATAGCTTAATGCATTTGTTACTTCCCCAAAAAATCCCCCCCTCCCTGCTAAATGATCTTGGAAGTCCTTTTATAAGCCAACAATTGCAACAAGATTAGGATAATTTAGGGTTAGGGCTTGAAACAATTTAAAACATTATATGGCAGAGATTATTAAATTCATTACAATAACCTAGCAGCTCTTTCACACAACTTAAAACATTCCTTTGAAACATTATGCTAAAAAGAATCAGATCTAGCCGCCATCCATCCTTGGAGAAAATACCCTGCAAAAGGAAAAAGAATGGAATGTCTTGTCTTCATTAAATATCTCATGAAAATTCTTGGCTCTTTAGATCTACAAAATATCAAAAAGTTCAACTTCTTAATAATAAAATCTGATCTCGGCCTCTACAATTCTTAGAAAAGACCACTCATTAATGGGAAAGAGTAGAGATGGGAATAAAATTTGATTAATAAACTATCTAGGGCCCTAAAGTAAAATTCTCTATTTAAGTGCATTCAAAGCCTCCCAACATTCATGCTCTCAACATCCAACAGGTGTACAAGGAAAACCACAAAGATCAAATTCTATCATTCAATACTCTGAGACCACTCCTCATTTATAGCGAAGAACAGAATAGGATAAGCCCAAGGGTTAAATACTATTTTAAAAGCTAAAATAAACCCTAACAAGATAATTTATGTAATAAATATTCTTAGGAAAACCTATATTTCTTCCATATTGCATACAACATCTGTAAAAAAGAACCCAAAATATTAGATTTACTTATTTACTGCTCTATAGAAAAGCAACACTGACAACCGCTTTGAAAACCTTACAATAATTATTTAAAAATTTGAAAAGTAGTTGAAATGGCTAGTCTTGGCATGGAAGTCTACATCCACAATCTAGATTTGAACTTTTTCAGACTTTAAAATAGAGTCGTTGATTTCTTTTTAGGTTACCCGACCTTTCATAGTTGATCTGCCGCACGTCACGCAAGCTTGATGGCTTAATCATTAGATGTCAAGCAACTTCACTTTAAGCCTTTACACTTACCACACGATCTTTTGTAACTTATCTGCCCTTTATCTTTTCCTTTCTCTGGCCCCATGACCATGACGTCACAAAATGCCACATGTCACTATAGCTTAATGCCTTAATCACTAAAAACCTTCATCTTTCTTATTAAGTCATTAAGTAAACCATAGGATCTTTTGTAATTTGTTTGAACTTTAACTTCATTACCTTGGCGTTGCACCAAACCTACCATGGACACATGTTGGATAGGCTTAATGGCTTGATGGTTAGATCTCAAGCACTTCCCTTTAATCCTCAAAGTTGACTGTTAGATCATATCAAACTTGTTATGCCTTTACCACCTTTGTTTACTCTGGAATAATGACGTCACATGGAGGACATATGTCACAATGACTTAATGGCTTGATTGTTAGATCTCAATCATCTCTGCATTAAGTCATTAAGCCAACCGTTGGATCAAACTGAAAATGTATGCACTTTAATCTATCTTCGTTCTTGACCCTTAACTAGTCTTTAACCTGCATTTAACTCTGATCAACAGATTTCTCATTATTTCCAAGTCGCTAGATGAATTCCCTAACCTTGAGTTTATTCTGAGATTAAACGCGAGTCACAAGATTAAATCAAGATTGACCACCTACATGAAATCTTGGAAAGAAAAGAGAATATACCATTTCATTCAGATATTAAAAGATTAAAGCCTGGGGAAAGTCGATAGAAGAAAACGAATATTTAGCCTCGGATGGGAGATTACATTACTAGGCAAGGATATTAAAGCGCACATGGGATTTTCTTGACTTAAGTGGCTTGAAAAGTAACAAAGAAATAAAAATTTCCACAAAGGGGTTAGGGGTTTTTTTATCACAACGGCTAGAAAATTTGAAATTGGGGCTTGGGGACTTAGCAAGATACAAGCAGGATTTTCATTATTTCTTGTAGATTTCTCACAAAGTTTTATGGTTTCAGACCAGAGGCAGAGAAACAATTATAGGGCTGTATGAGTTAATTTTGGCCTTCTAAATCAACCACACACTTCAACATAGTCCTTCTTCACCAGGTACAACCAAGACTGAATATGAGTTATTCATCCTGCCTGTCTGCGTGATTCGACCTGTTGCCTTCTATCTAGATGGAGTTTTGAAATTTGCTCTCAGGACGAGGGCCTCACAACTATGGACCATCTAAGAATGAAGGATTTAACCATGATAACAATGCAATGCAAAGATTATGCTATGAATTGAAATATGCAAGATAATCTAAGTATGATCACTAAATGCCATTCTTCTAGAAATTGAAGCTATTCTACTTGCAATATGCAATTAATCTATATGATCTTAAGAAAATGAGATAATAATTTAGTATAGTAACAATGCAATTTTGATTCCAGTTTTCAGGGGATTTGAATGAAGAAAGAGGGTTCTTTTATAAACCCTGAGAAGATCAGAATAGAAACTTTCCTGTTTTGAAATAAAACAACTAGAAAAGCCAGTTAAAATAGAAAGCTTTATTGAA